>JAKRSK010007079.1:1597500-1712500 GCA_029891615.1 Natrix natrix natrix | reverse complement strand
CAAGCATGCAAAGTAGATGCTGACAGGTGCTCTCTGAAATGGGTAGTTTTCTTGCAGACGTTTCAGTACCCAGCTAGGTAACATCCTCAGTGCTAGTTGGGTAATAAAACATCTGCAGGAAAACAACCAAGCTCAGAGACGCGTAGGATTGGCAAACGGATTAATTCCAGCTGTGAAGCTAGAATTAATCTTAACCAAACTGGCGTTCATATGTTGGATGATCTCACCAAGCTGCTACCATAGGAGAGGCAGTTTGGTCTCGTGGCTAAAGCACAAGGTTAGACAGAGGGAGAGAGTGAATTATAGTCCTGCCTTAGACATGAAAGCTAGCTGGGTGACTTTGGGCCAATCACCAGGAGACTGTGAGTTCTAGTCCTTCTGTAAGCAGGAAGTGAACTGGGTAAGTTTGGGCCAATCATCAGGAGACAATGAATTCTAGTCCCGCCTTAGGTATGAAAGCTAGCCGGGTGACTTTGGACCAATCACCAGGAGACTGTGAGCTCTAGTCCTGCCTTAGGCATGGAAGCCTGCTGTGGGATTTGGAGCCAGGCAACCCACCTCGCAGGGTTATTGTTGTAAGAGGATGAAGGAGTATTAGGAATGTTTGCTGTCTTGACATTATTATTATTATTATTATTATTATTATTATTATTATTATTATTATTATTATTATTATTATTATTATTATTATTATTATTATTATTATTATTATTTGATTGTATCACAGCGGCCAGTTGATTCGCCAGATTTGGCATTGATTACTAGTCGGGCCCCACCCAGGGGCCTAGGACGTCGTAACGTATTTTCTTAATATACGTGCAGATCCAAGCAGTGCAGCTTTTTGCATTTGACCGATGGTGATTTTGTCAAGTTTTAACTGTTTTAAATGTAATTCCAGTGCTTTTGGAATAGCACCCAGTGTGCCGATTACCACTGGAATTACCACTGCTGGTTTGTGCCATAATCGTTGGATTTCAATTTTTAAGTCCTGGTATTTCGCGACTTTTTCATGTTCCTTCTCCTCAACCCTGCTATCACCTGGTATTGCGATGTCTATGATTGTAACCTTCTTTTTCTCAACCAGTGTGATGTCTGGTGTGTTATGCGCTAGTATTTTGTCTGTTTGTATACGAAAATCCCACAGGATCTTGACCATCTGATTTTCGGTGACTTTTTCAGGCTTATGTTCCCACCAGTTTGTTGTTGTTTTAATATTATAATTTTTGCACAAATTCCAGTGGATCATTTGTCCTACTGAATTGTGCCGCATTTTATAGTCAGTCTGCGCAATTTTTTTACAGCAGCTGAGTATGTGGTCAACAGTTTCATCAACTTCTTTGCAGAGTCTGCATTTGGCATCATCAGAGGATTTTTCGATTTTGGTCTTAATGGCATTTGTGCGGATAGCTTGTTCTTGCGCAGCCAGGATTAGTGACTCTGTTTCTTTCTTTAATGTACCTGCTGTTAACCATAACCAAGTTTTTTCACTGTCCACTTTATCTTTTATTTTTTTCCAGAAATTGGCCATGCAATGCTTTGTTCTGCCAACTCTCCATTCTTAATTTTATCACATCTTTTCTGTATTCTTGTTTCGTCTGTTGGGCCTTCAATAGATTTTTGTTCTTTACTTCGATTAATAGATGTTCTTGACTTTCTTTTAAATAATCAGCCAGTGCATGTTTTTCTTCTTCAACTATTTGCTTCACTTGTAATAATCCTCTGCCACCTGATTTCCGGGGTAGGTATAGTCTATCAATATCACCACGTGGATGTAAACTGTAGTGCATTGTCATTAGTTTCCTGGTTTTTCGGTCTAAAATGTCCAAATCAGCTTGTGTCCAGTTAACTATACCAGCTGTGTATCTTATAACTGGTATTGCCCAGGTGTTTATGGCCTTGATTGTATTTCCACCATTCAATTTAGATTTCAAAATTTTCCTAACTCTGTTGGTGTACTCTCCCCTGACAATAGTTTTTACTTCTCCATGCTTGATGTTATCCAACTGCAGAATGCCTAAGTATTTGTAGGCTTCATTTTCGTTGCATTTAATTAGTTGGCCATTGGGCATTTCAATTCCCTCACACGCAGTGATTTTGCCCCTTTTTATGGATACAGTGGCACATTTTTCCATGCCAAACTGCATTGAAATATCATTGCTGAATACTCGGACTGTGTTTGTCAGTGATTGGATTTCTATTTCTGACTTTCCATAGAGTTTCAAATCATCCATATATAATAAATGCGAAATTTTTTCGGCTTCTTTGGCTGTTTGGTAGCCTAATTTCATTTTTTTTTAAGATTACTGATAGTGGGATCATCGCGATGATGAAGAGAAGAGGTGAAAGTGAATCACCCTGGAAAATTCCTCGCTTGATATTAACCATTCCGTAGTTCTCATTCCCTACTGCCAACTCGGTTCTCCATTGTTTCATTGCCTTTTCAGTAAAGGATGTAATATTTTTGCTAATGCCAGTTGTTTCTAAGCATTTTATGATCCAACTATGTGGCAATGAGTCAAATGCCTTTTTGTAATCAATCCAGACCATATTCAAGTTCGTTTTTCTGTTCTTACAATTTTCTAATATCATTTTATCAATTAGGAGCTGATCTTTTGTGCCCCTGCTCCTTCTTTTGTTGCCTTTCTGCTCTACTGGCAAGATGTTGTTTGTTTCCAAATAATCCATAATGTTATCTGCAATAATGCCTGTGAGTAATTTGAAGGTTGTTGGCAAGCATGTTATTGGTCTGTAGTTTTCAGGTATTGTTCCTTTAGTTGCATCTTTCTGAATCAAGTATGTTTTTCCAGTTGTCAACCATTCATCAATTTGGCCATTTTGTAAAATCTCATTCAGTTGCCTGGCCAATATTGCATATAAACTGGTCAGATATTTGAGCCAGAAACCATGTAATTGGTCCTTTCCAGGTGATGTCCAATTCTTTACTTTTTTTACTCGATTTTTGACCATCTCAGTTGTTATTTCTAATACTTGCATTTGTTTGTTGCCAATGCTTTTCTCAAAGTCATGTATCCATTTTGCTTCCTTATTGTAGTCCTTTGCATTTTCCCACAATTCTTTCCAGAATTCAACTGTGGCCTGCTTTTCTGGTTTTTGACTTTTGGTGTCATCATTCACATTAAGACTTTGATAAAAACGCCGTTGGTCTGATCGAAATTGCTGATTTTGTTTGTATTGGATGATTCGTGCCTCATATCTTTCAATTTTCCTAGCTGTTGCTGTTATCTGCTGTTTTACAATCTCTACAGCTTCATTGATGTTTCTTGTATCCAATCTATACCTTCTGATTAGCTGATCTATAATTTTGTTGTTTCTAAGTCGTTGCTCACGCATGTTCTTCAAATTGCTAGCATCTGCCCTTAATTTTTTGACTTTTTGTTCCAATCGGATTTTCCACTTTGGCTTTGATGCTTTTTCTGTTGTGTAACTAGGTGCTTTGATTTTAATGCCTAGTTCATTAGTGACTATTGCGGCTACACTGTACATTAACTGGTTCGTTTCCAAGATGGATCCCGATTCAATTGTTGAAAGCACTGCATTAACCATTTTCATGATAGGGGCCAAAATATTCTTAGGCACAGTTTTTAATGATGGTAAACGTTGCCGTTCCTTATTAAGCAGAAAATGCTCCATGATCTTGTCCTTCAATTCTTTTTGTTTCTGAGTTAGTTCATCAGTTGGTTCAGTGATAACTGGTTCTGGTGATAGTGTTGTTATTTCCTCCCCGACAGCTTCTTCTGGGAGTTCTACTACAATGCCTTTAGGTGTGTCTTGAGTATCAGTTATTCCTGCTTGTGGTGTTGTTTTCTTAGTTTTGCAATTTGCTTGAATTTCTTCAAGTTCAACTTCACTAAACACTTTATTCCGTGTAATAAATCGCCTTTGATCTGCAAGTCGTTGTTCACTAACATTTGAATCTGGATGTTGTTGTTTCCATAATTCATACATTCGCTTTAAATAACCTCTTTTCCCAGGCTCTGAGTTGTAATAACAGGCCATTATGGCACGGTTTTCATCTGCACTATATTTTTGTTGTTTTGTTGGCTGGTCCACTTGTAGCCCACTTGTCGACGGATGCCCAGGGACCTCAACATCCGCTGCGGCCCTTGTTAACCCGCGCGACGACCGATGCAGTATAGAATTTTTATTTGTTTCTTTCACCATGTTATATGGGTTGGCGGGTTTTTTTTTATGGGGCCAGGTTGCCAACCTGACCCCAACCCTCCTCTTTTCTCATCCGGGCTTGGGACCGGCAATGGCGGAGTTGTTGTTGTTGTTGTTGTTGTTGTTATTATTATTATTATTATTATTATTATTATTATTATTATTATTATTATTATTATTGCATCAACAGAAGTGTATCACAGCGGCCAGTTGTTTCGCCGGATTTGGCATTAATTACTAGTCGGGCCCCACCCAGGGGCCTAGGACGTCGTAACATATTTTCGTAATATGTGTGCAGATCCAAGCAGTGCAGCTTTTTGCATTTGACTGATGGTGATTTTGTCAATTTTTAACTGTTTTAAATGTAATTCCAGTGCTTTTGGAATAGCACCCAGTGTGCCGATTACCACTGGAATTACCACTGCTGGTTTGTGCCATAATCGTTGGATTTCGATTTTTAAGTCCTGGTGTTTCGCGATTTTTTCATATTCCTTCTCGGCGACCCTGCTATCACCAGGTATTGCGATGTCTATGATTGTAATCTTATTTTTCTCAACCAGTGTGATGTCTGGTGTATTATGCGCCAGTATTTTATCCGTTTGTATGCGAAAATCCCACAAGATCTTGACCATCTTACTCTCGATGACTTTTTCAGGCTTATGTTCCCACCAGTTTGTTGCTGTTTTAATATTATAATTTTTGCACAAATTCCAGTGGATCATTTGTGCCACTGAATTGTGCCACATTTTATAGTCAGTCTGCGCGATTTTTTTACAGCAGCTGAGTATGTGGTCAACAGTTTCATCAACTTCTTTGCAAAGTCTACATTTGGCATCATCAGAGGATTTTTCGATTTTGGTCTTAATGGCATTTGTTTGGATAGCTTGTTCTTGCGCAGCCAGGATTAGTGACTCTGTTTCTTTCTTTAATGTACCTGCTGTTAACCATAACCAAGTTTTTTCACTGTCCACTTTATCTTTTATTTTTTCCAGAAATTGGCCATGCAATGCTTTGTTCTGCCAACTCTCCATTCTTAATTTTATCACATCTTTTTTGTATTCTTGTTTTGTCTGTTGGGCCTTCAATAGATTTTTGTTCTTTACTTCGATTAATAGATGTTCTTGACTTTCTTTTAAATAATCAGCCAGTGCATGTTTTTCTTCTTCAACTATTTGCTTCACTTGTAATAATCCTCTGCCACCTGATTTCCGGGGTAGGTATAGTCTATCAATATCACCACGTGGATGTAAACTGTAGTGCATTGTCATTAGTTTCCTGGTTTTTCGGTCTAAAATGTCCAAATCAGCTTGTGTCCAGTTAACTATACCAGCTGTGTATCTTATAACTGGTATTGCCCAGGTGTTTATGGCCTTGATTGTATTTCCACCATTCAATTTAGATTTCATCATTATTATTATCATTATCATTATTATTATTATACGATTGTATCACAGCGGCCAGTTGATTCGCCGGGTTTGGCATTGATTACTAGTCGGGCCCCACCCAGGGGCCTAGGACGTCGTAACGTATTTTCGTAAGGAAGGAAGCTTGGTGGGGTCATGTGACTGGGTGGGCGTGGCTATATAGTCATGTAACTGGTGGATGAAAAGACAGAAACTCACAATGTCCTGCTGGAGCAGGGTTGGACTAGATGACCTCCATGTCCCTCCCAGCCCTGGATTATCCTCTGAAGTTGCGTCTAGTGCCATTTTGTAGTCCTTCCTTCCTCTCCTTTTCCCCTTCCTCCTTCCTTCTCTTTCTTTCTTTCTTTCTTTCTTTCTTTCTTTCTTTCTTTCTTTCTTTCTTTCTTTCTTTCTTTCTTTCTGATTCCTTCCTTCCTCTTTCCTTCCTTCCTTCCTTCCTTCCTTCCTTCCTTCCTTATTTATTTATTTATTTATTTATTTATTTATTTATTTATTTATTTATTTATTTATTTATTTATTTCCTTCTTTCTTTCTTTCTTTCTTTCTCAGCAACCCCAGGTTGCTAGGATTTTAGTCTAGCAGGCTGGTGGGAGCAAAAACAGACCTCCTCAACCCAGCATTTCTGGAGAACCTGTAGTAAAAAAAAAAAGTTTTTAAAAAGGTTCTGGAGAACAACTGTGTGACGTGCAATCATTGGAACAATTTTTTTAAAAAAAAAACTTTTTTTTTTTAGTATTTTTTTACTACCGGTTCTGTGAACCAGTAGCATTTTTTACTACCAGTTTGGGTGAACCATCCCGAAGGAGTAGCATTTCACCCCTGTGTGTGATGGATACGTTCTCCACCTTAAATTATTTGTAACAATAATAAAGGCGGGAAATGAGCAAATAAATAAAGAATAGGCATGTCACCTCCCAAAATTTTTATGTTGTAAAAATAGAAACCCAGCGACTTCTGAGTTACACCATTATCATCATCTACTTCTGCTCCCCAAATACCTACCGTCACCTCTGTTACTGTTGATTTTTTTTTCCTGTGGTGCATTTCTAAACAAAGCTCCTCCACAAATCATTTTGTTTACCTCCGCGAACAATTTTATTTTCTGAGTGTAAAGATGAACCTTGAGGTGGATTTGTTGCTTTCCTTTTTCTTTTCTTTTTTTAAATGAAAAGGTTAAAAATAATCCCAGTGCCTCGGGAATGGACAATTTGGTGATATTTTCATCTACAGTTTGAACAGTCATTTCCTTGTTATCCATACATGCCTCCCCAGAACAAACAAAAGAGAGAAAAATAAGCACAAATAGCAAGAGGTTTATACTACATAGATAAAATAGGAGATGAATGGATTCTATCCCTACACTCCCTCCCTTTCTTCCTCTTTCTTTCTTTCTTTCTTTCTTTCTTTCTTTCTTTCTTTCTTTCTTTCTTTCTTTCTTTCTTTCTTTTCCTTCCTTCCTTCCTTTCTTTCTTTCTCTCTCTCTTTCCCTTCTTTTCTTCCTTCCTTCCTTTCTTTTCCTTCCTTCCTTCCTTCTTTTTTCTTTCTTTCTTTCTTTCTCTTTTTCTCTTTCCCTCCTTCCTTCCCTCCTTCCTTTCTCTCTCTCTTTCCCTCTTTTCTTCCTTCCTTCCTTTTTCTTTCTTTCTCTTTTCTTCTTTCTTTCTCTCTCCCTCTTTCTTCTTTCTTCTTTTTTTCCTTCCTTCCCTCCGTCCTTCCCTTCCTTTCCCTTCTCTTCCCTTCCTTCCATTCCATTCCACATTCCCTTCCCTTCATCTTCACTTCCTTCCCTTCCTTCCTTTCATTTCATTTCATCTCCTCTTCTCTCCTCTCCTCTCCTCTCCTCTCACTTCACTCCTTTCCTTTCCTTCCCTTTTCCTTTTGCATATTTAGCCAATTTTTTTTTTAAAAAAAGAATCCTTCAACCAAAATAAAATTAGTCATGAAGAAACATCAATAAAAATTAGGAGAGATGTCTTTACCAGCATAATACTATTCTTATGTTGGAATTGTCATGTTTTCTGTAAGCAATGTAAATTATTCAGAGGATATTTATTTTTCAAGGAAGGCAGTACATGGAGGCCTGTTTAGCACTATAAAAAATGTTCATTTTTTTTAAAAAAGTGTGATTTTGCTTCAGATGAAAGCATACACAAGAATTAGAGTTAAGGCAAAATATTTCCTGCAGTTTTAAATAAACGATATTTTCTAGTTACCATACATTCCTATCAAAATATATATTAATATTATTTAGATTTATTATAGCTGCCTAATTCAAAAGACTCCAGAATTATACAAGCAGGAAATGATGATAGATTATTCCATATAAGAATCAAAAATCACAAGGGAGCTTTGTTTTAATTAACATATTATTGGTTATTGATTAAGATGCAAAAAAAAAAAAAAAACCCAAAACCTTGCAACCAGGGGGGAAAAACTTGGTGTAGAAAATCATTCAAACATCATTGATCTAAATTGGGTTGAAATATTTTAATGTAATAAGGAATTGCAACACTGAGAAAATATGATGCACTCATAATGCACTAATGTACTAATTCTGCCCACTGCCAGAACTTCGATCATGTCTGCCTGTCTGCCTGTCTGTCTCTCCTATCATCTATCTATCTACAGTATCTATCTATCTATCTATCTATCTATCTATCTATCTATCTATCTATCTATCACCTATCTATCCATCCATCCATCCATCCATCCATCCATCCATCCATCCATCCATCTACCCACCCACCTACCCACCCACCCATCCATCATCTATCATCTATCTAGCGACCTACCTATTTATCATGGGGGCAAAGAATGCAGGATTGCAAACTGACTCTGCCCAAAGCTGGGAGCTCGATATGGCTCAAGGTTGACTCCACCTTCCATCCTTCTGAGGTGGGTAAAATGAGGACCCAGATTGTTGAGGACAATATGCTGACTCTGTAAGCCGCTTAGAGAGGGCTGTGAAGCATTGTGAAGTGATATATATGTCTAAGTGCTATTGCTATTCTTCTTCTTCTTCTTCTTCTTCTTCTTCTTCTTCTTCTTCTTCTTCTTCTTCTTCTTCTTCTTCTTCTTCTTCTTCTTCTTCTTCTTCTTCTTCTTCTCCTCCTCCTCCTCCTCCTCCTCCTCCTTCTCCTCCTCCTCTTCCTCCACCTCCTCCTCCTTGTAGGTTGACTCAGCCTTCCATTCTTCCAAAGTCAGTAAAATGAGGACCCAGATTGTTGGGGGCAATATGCTGACTGTAAGCCTCTTAGAGAGGGCTGTGAAGCATTGTGAAGTGGTATATAAGTCTAAGTGCTATTGCTATTCTCCTCCTCTTCCTCCTCCTCCTCCTCCTCCTCCCCTCCTCCTCCTTCACCGTGTAGGTTGACTCAGCCTTCCATCATTCTGAGGTGGGTAAAATGAGGACCCAGATTGTTGGGGGCATTGTGAAGTGGTATATAAGTCTAAGTGCTATTGCTATTCTTCTTCTTCTTCTTCTTCTTCTTCTTCTTCTTCTTCTTCTTCTTCTTCTTCTTCTTCTTCTCCTCCTCCTCCTCCTCCTCCTCCTCCTCCTCCTCCTCCTCCTCCTCCTCCTCCTCCTCCTCCTCCTCCTCCTCCTCCTCCTCCTCCTCCTTGTAGGTTGACTCAGCCTTCCATTCTTTCAAAGTCAGTAAAATGAGGACCCAGATTGTTGGGGGCAATATGCTGACTCTGTAAACCACTTAGAGAGGGCTAATGAAGCCCTGTGAAGCGGTATATAAGTCTAAGTGCCAGTGCTATTACTATTGCTAGAGATAAAATGAAAGGTTATCCTTCGGTCAGCCAGCCTATGCTGTTGCAAGAAAGGCAGGACATAAATCCAACAAAATATAAAGAAACGAAAAGCATGAATTTAAAAAATGATTGGAAATGCAATACAGGTGGAATTGAATTTCTGTTATCTTAATTGATTCATCATTTTTTTTAAATAGGTGGATCTAAAAGGATCTCAATCTACTTCCTACTTATATGTCAAGTTGCCCTCAACTTACAGTCATTCCTTTAACAACTATTCAAAGTTATAAGGGGGGGGGAGAGAAAGGTGACTTACAACTGATCTTTGCGTTTACAATCATCAACCTACTCCCTTTTGCATGCTTTCCAATGCATTTCCATTTTATCTACTCGCTTTGCATGCTAGGTGGGCAGGAGCTGGGGCAAACAATGGGAGCTCAGTCATATGGCACCTGGGACTTGAACCCAGGCCGCTGGCTTTCCAGCTGACAAGCCCAGTGTCATGCCCCCATCGGAGTCTGAATCTGTAGTGGAAGATGAGCTGGCACAAGAACTGACAGTGACTGAGAGGGCAGATCCATTGCCCTTTGGGGAAACTGGGGAAGGGCAGAGTCAGACCAGGCAAGGCTGTTTGGAATTAGTAAGACCAGAGGCAGGATGAGCAGGAGAGACAGAGCTCAGACGAGGAGCAAGAACCCCCTGCTCCTTATCCAAGGGCTTGGAGAGTGCAGAGAAAGTGTGATCAGTGCAGACGGAGCAAGCTACTCAAGAGGAGAGTGCCCTGCCCATCTTCACTAGGCACACCTGGAGAATGAGATTTAAGGAGATGTTGTGGGGTGGGGCATTTGTCAGGAGCAAACCCTGAGTTCCTGAGGTGTTGTGGGCCGACATTTGAACTTGCCAAGAGTCCTTGCATTCCTTTTAGATTTCTGGACTAATTACCTGGATCTTTTGCTCCCTGAACTCCTTGGTTGGCTCTTGTTTTGCCAAATACTTTTGGGATTTATTGCCATGCAGCCTTGGTGCAGACAGCGCTGGGCTGGATGCATTGCAGCCAAAGGCTGCTTGAGGTTTGTGGGGTGGGGTGGGAGGTTTGTTATCACTCTGCTCTGCCAGAAACATGGCAGCGTTTGGGGAGATGTGGAGCAATAAAAGGGTGGGTTTGAATTGCCAGCTGTTTGTGTTATCTCTATGCCGTGCCCCGGATCATCAAACCCAGCGTCTTTAAGCAATAGGCAAATCCAGAACCTGGAGAAAGATTTACCTGTGCAGCATTTAATACAATACAATACAATACAATACAATACAATACAATACAATACAATACAATAGTAGAGTTGGAAAGGACCTTGGAGGTCTTCTAGTCCAACCCTCTGCCTAGGCAGGAAACCCTATACTGTTTCAGACAAATGCCTATCCAACATCTTCTTAAAGACTTCCAGTGTTGGGGCATTCACAACTTCTGGAGGCAAGCTGAGATTTTATGCAATCTCCTACTGTACAACCTCCCTCCAGCCCAGGGGTGAAATCCAGCAGGTTCTAACAGGTTCCGGAGAACCGGTAGCGGAAATTTTGAGTAGTTTGGAGAACTGGCAAATGCCACCTCTGGTTGCTTATGCCCCCATCTATTCTCTGTTTCCCGTGTTCCAGCTGATCAGGAGGAAATGGAGATTTCGCAGCATCCTTCCTCTGCCACGCCCACCAAGCCACACCACATCCACCAAACCGCGGCCACAGAACTGGTAGTAAAAAAAAATGAATTTCACCAGTGCTCCAGCCCCCAATGAAGTTTTCCACTCCTAAGCAAATACATGGCTTGCATGTACCATTTGGAGGACATAAAAAGGGGATGAAACTAAGCAAACAAAATAATAATAATAATAATAATAATAATAATAATAATAATAATAATAATAATAATAATAATAATAATAATAATAATAATAATAATAATAATTGAATATAAGGCAGAGCACAAACCTGTTTGCAAGATCAAACTGAAGCCCAAAGCAATCAAGAACCTCGGTCCGATAGCCGGTACTCAGTTGTGACTTAATAATTGTAGCACAGTCAGGAGTTACTCTTCCCTATTCTAATTTTACGAGCGATTACTTTTGCAATCCTTTAGCTCTCCCTCCCCAGCCCAAATTATTCCTGGCTGTAAACTTTCCTTCCTTCAATAATGCCGATATGCTTTTGTTCCTTTTCACTCTGTTCTGTCTTTAATAACCGGGACAGTTCCCTACTTAGATAATCTCTTTCTACTCCTGGTGTAGAAAGCCCCTGCTGTAAATGGGGGAGGCGAGCTGTCCGTACAGTTTGCTTCGGCTAATGGCAACTTTATTAGACGTCGACAGTGTGGCGGAGGGTCCACGCGGGGATATTAACACCTGGATTTACACTCCAGAAGACGGAGCGAGGCGAAGCTGTTCATGACATGGAATTACTCAATAATAGCCTTTGGAAACATAAATAATCAAGGGGCATCATTTGGGAAGATAAAAGCCGGAGAACATCTCTAGCTAATTGACCGTGATGGAGTTGTAAGAGTGAAATATGGTCCAATCTCTGGGCAGAATCCTTTGTAGGGCTCTCTATAGACAAAACATGGGGTGTTTCCCCAACCTGGGGAAGTTTTATAGCTCAAGAGGGAATCTTTTGAGAGAACATAAGTGTCAATACCAGCCAGGTTAGATTTCACATCAGCCAGAGCGGGCCAGCGGTGGTGTTAACAGCATCTAAGTAACTTTGACAATGATCTAAAGTCCAACAGGTAGAAACGGGGAAGAGAAGAGAAGAGAAGAGAAGAGAAGAGAAGAGAAGAGAAGAGAAGAGAAGAGAAAAGAGAGATGATGGGAAGAGAAGAGAAAATATGGAATGGAATGGAATGGAAGAGAAGAGAAGAGAAGAGAAGAGAAGAGAAGAGAAGAGAAGAGAAGAGAAGAGAAGAGAAAAGAGAGGTGATGGGAAGAGAAGAGAAAATATGGAATGGAAGAGAAGAGAAGAGAAGAGAAGAGAAGAGAAGAGAAGAGAAGAGAAGAGAAGAGAAGAGAAGAGAAGAGACTGGAAACCCCGCAACACATTCTGTCTTGATATGAGTGAGGGGGAAAGCAAAACAACAGGGCTATTTTGCCCCTGAAGGCAATTCCGTCTATCTTGTTATAAGGCAAAAAAAAAAAAAAAAAAAAGTAAGATTGCTTTAAGGGAGGAGGTGGGAAATCCCAGGGAAACGGATTGCCATTTCTTCCTTCTGATGTGTTTTCTCAAAGATGCTTTTTCAAAAGGCAACTGGACTGTTTTTTTTTCCTTGAGGAATAAGACGTTTCACTTCTCACCCAAGAAGCTTCCTGCCAGAACTGATAAGGTTTCTTGAATATGAAGAAAAACCACCACCACCACCACCTCCTCCTCCTCCTCCTCCTCCTCCTCCTCCTCCTCCTCCTCCTCCTCCTCCTCCTCCTCCTCTTCCTCCTCCTCCTCCTCCTCCTCCTGGTGCTTTTCCAAGAAGCTTCTTCAGCTCTGACAGGGAGCCCACTTGTCAGAGCTGAAGCAGCTTCTTGGATGAGAAGGGAAACGTCTTCAAAAGAAAAAACAAGAAAGTTCAGTTGCATACTGAAAAAGCAACAACCATGATCATATTCTTCTTCTTCTTCTTCTTCCTTCTTCTTCCTTCTTCTTCTTCTTCTTCTTCTCCTCCTCCTCCTCCTCCTCCTCCTCCTCCTCCTCCTCCTCCTCCTCCTCCTCCTCCTCTCCCTCCTCCCTCCTTTTTCCTCCTCCCTTCTAGCATCTAGTGATGATCTTAACCAGTCCGTTCATTAAACAACTGCAAGAAAACATCCAAACTCACCCAAACGTAGAAATATGGAGAAATTTCCTGACAGTGAGAACAATTAACCAATGGAATGGGTTGCTTCCACAAATTGTTGGTGCTCCATCACTGGAGGTTTTTATGAAGAGACTGGACAACCATTTGTCCAACAGGGTATAGGATCTTCTGCTTGAGCAGACGATTGGACTACTCAAAGATCTTCAAAGTCCAACTCCATTATTCTGTTATTCTGTACTTCCTCCTCAAGTTTTCCTTCCTTGAAATTGTTTTGGAGATCACGGCTCATCTTGTTTTCCTCACACAGCTTCTCACTCAGGGTGTGGCAAATTGTCAAAGGGCTTCATTCTGGATGAATGAAGAAAAAAGATGTGGAGACGCTAGAAAGAGTGCAGAGAAGAGCAACCAGGATGATGAGGGGTCTGGAGACTAAAACATATGAAGAACGGTTGCAGGTGTGGACATGGCTAGTCTAGTGAAGAGAAGGACCACGGGAGATAGGATAGCAGTCATCCAATATTTGAGGGACTGCCACAGAGAGGAGAGGGGGTCAACCCCTTTTCCAAAGCCCCTGAAGGCCAGACAAGGAATAATGGATGGAAACTGACCAAGGAGATATTCAACCTAGAAATAATGAGGAACTTTCTGACAGTGAGAACAATCAATCCATGGAACAGAAGTTGCCTTCAGAAGTTGTGGGAGCTTCATCACTTGAGACTTTCAAGTAGAGATTGACCTGCAACTTGTCAGAAATGGTGTAGGGTCGCTTGCTTGGGCAGGGGGTTGGACTAGATGGCCTATAAGGTCCCTTCCAACTCTGTTAATCTGTTCTGTTCTCCTCCCTTTCGGAGGAAGTCTCATTTACTTCTTTGTGAAGAACAGAGACGACTTGAGTTTTGATGCTGTGAAACTTTTCTATGCCAAGTTCATCCAATGATACCTCTTGCTCAACAAATCCCCACTGGACTTAACTGACATACGAGCTGAAGGCATAATGGTTCTATTTACCGTCCTTTGTGTCTGGGCCTTGGAGAATTGGAGAATTGTTATTCGCCTGAGCTTTTCATTCTGCCTAGTTATTCATCTCTTTTTATTAAATCCGTTTGGGCTAATTGCTTCATCTGCAACCCTTTGGGAGTGTCTTATTACTGATATTAATACTGATATTAATTACTTGAATTGGGGGGGGGGATAAGGAATAATTTTTGGTGGGGTGGGGGAAAATTCACCTCCCTTCATCCAGTCTGTCTGGTTTTGCGTAGAGAATGAAAAGATCCATTTGCATTTCATTTGAACCTCTGGCAATTCTTTCATTTCCTTTCTTCCTATTTTGTTTCTATCTTCTTTTTTAAAAGTCTCCTTTTCTTAAAATCCCTTGTGGTCAGGCGCTCTGTTAGGCAGATTCAAAGTTACTTGATTATCGTCTGTGATCAGTTTTCTTTGATGCTAAAGGATCGGTCTCCTTCAGTTAGGACTTAGACAGTGACGAGTTTGCTTTCAAATGAGGTTGGAAAACAGGCCTGTCGGTCCATTTTTAAGAACCCAGAGGTCTCCAAGGAACAACCTCAATTACAGGTAGATCAGTAATATTTGATGGACTTTCTTTAATAACCTGCCTTGAAGGTAGGAAAGCTATTTAGGGATGTAGAAATATTCTGAGCCTGTACTACGTTGAGCTCAAAGTGCCAGCAACCACATGTTTCAACCCCGAGAACCAGTGGTGGGTTCTGACCGATACAGCCTGGTACCGGTAGTAGTCAGTAGCAGCGGCCACTGTACCGGTATGGTGGCTCATTTGGCCCACCCATGTTCCATACCTGTGTTTGAAGGCCAATTGTGCATGCGCACACATCGTGTGGTGCCTGCATGATCTCCGATGAGCAGCTGGGTGTCACAGGAGCGGTAGAGTGTGCATGCATGTGCAGCGCACACCGGGCCTGTGCGCAGTGCACATCTGGTGCATGCATGAACAGACTGCGAGTAGCGTACTGGTAGCGACGGTAATGGCAACCCACCACTGCCGAGAACTAAAGATGGGCATGTCACAAAACAAAATTAGAACCTAGAATGATGATGTTGCAAGGGACCTTAACAGAACAGAATAATGAAATACTAGAGTTGGATGGTACATGGGAGGTCTTCTAGTCCAACCCCCTGATCAAGCAGGAGACCCAATACGAACTTATGACACGTTTGAGCAAGGTGGCACATGGAGCCATGTCACCTGGCACACATGGCATTGCCTGTTCCTCTTCCGGGTTTCTGGCACACATGCATATGCCACGATAAGCTGGCCTTCGTCCATGTGGCAGTGCCGGAAACTGGAAGAGCTGGTCTTTCATTTTCCGGCATGAGCATGCATGTTGGTAAGCTGTATTTGCAGCAGTAACCGGAAGAGTAGCTGGCCGGTGTGCATCTGCATGCCAGGAAATGGAAGTTCATTTTCCAAAGTGTGCATGCCCCCTGAGAAGCTCCTCTTCCAGGTTGTGACCCTGACAAGTATGGGTGCATACGTGTGCATGGGCATACACACTGACTTTTCGGCACTCAGTGCAGAATGGTGTAGGGCAGTAACGTGCAGTCAGGTGAGGCAGTGAGGCACAGCCTAACCTCTCATCATCAGGGCAGCGAGTCATTCGATGGGAAACTTGCCTTTTGGGAGGAATGACCCAGCTTGGCTCCCGCTTTCGATCTGCCGCCCAACGACCGAACGGAGAAGCGAAGAGGCAGGAGAGACAAAGCAGGAGCCAAGCCGAGTCATTCCTTCCAAGAGGCAAGTTTCCTATTGAATGACTCGCTGCCCTAGACTAGAGGTTCCAGTCCAGCCTGCGGTGCTTGCAGCCCCCGCCAGTTCCTCCAGGGACTCCCAAGCTCAGCACCAGAGAGCCGCCACGAGAGAGGCCAGCCAGGTTGCCTGGGTGGCGGCAGAGGTTCCCTTTGTTCTTTTGGGCGTGGGGAGTGGGGGGGGAGGCTTCCTCTGCTCCGTCTGCTCCCCACCTGCGCTGCCCTCACCCGACAAGTGCGCCCTGGATTCTGCCCAACTCTGGCAGGCGGTGCCGTGGCCGAATCCCAGGGCTGCAGGTCGAAACTGAGCATGCCTGACTGTGGAATTCTGGGAGTTGAAGTCCACAAGTCTAAAAAAATTGCTGCCTCACCAGCTATAAACCTCACCGCACGTCACTGGCGTAGGGTCTCCTGCTTGGGCAGGGGGCTGGGCTCGATGACCTACAAGGCCCCTTCCAACTCTGTTTAAATCTGATTTTTGCTGGCCTCCTATGGCAATTTATGTCACCAGGCTGAAAAACAACACCATAATCTTTCTAAGGTAATTAAAAAAAGTTTTAGATTAAAAAAAGTAACTTTCATAAACAGTTTTTTGAAAGTGGGGTGGTAGGTAGCACTTCACCTGCACTGCTATTTCATCTACGTATATTTGGCCCTATAGTGAGAAATCAGAGAGGAACTTACTTCAGGCTCCCACTATTCCTTCTGATAGAACGCCTCAAACATCTTCAAAGTGTTGTTGTGTTGTTTTCTGCTTCAGTCACTGAAACGAATTGAAACTTTCTTCCATCCAAATACAATAAGCTCTCAATATTTTTTGAGCAAAAAGATACAAAGGCTGTTTTGTCCAGACAGGAAATGAAAAGTCTCTTATGTTTCTGTTTTGTAGACACTTCTAAAATTGTTGGATTTTTGATGCAAGAATGGGAGAAAATAGAAGATTCACACATGAGTGGTACCATATTGAATGAACTTGTTATTGGATATGCAAATGAGAGTGTTCTAAGAAGCATCTTCCGAATTGGCATTCTTTTATATAATTGTTATAAAATGATAAAAGTTTTGTAAGTAGTTGGCATACGGCACATATACTGCACATATCAATTCCTCCATGAGACTCCTCAAAGCAGATTACAATGTCATCATATTTCCCCCAACAATATGAGTCCATCCTTCCATCCATCCTTGGCTGTTTCTGGTGGCTCATTTTGGATACTATGTGTGAGAGAAAGAGGATGAAAATGGCTTTTACCTAATACTTCTCATAGCATATTCTTGCTGTAGCTAGTAGGGTACTTAACTCTGTCAAGATTCTGTCTATAGGTGTGGAACAATAAAGAAATATGTTTAGAAGAATCAACCTGTGTCTTTCTTCATTTGGGGAAGGGGTGCTTTTAAAGATCCTCACAAAACTGATCTCTAAAGCTTTTCAAAATAGCTTGCAAACAGACCAACTTTTATATCAACCTATTCAAAACATATGAATTTTCCAGAACAGATGAAAAGCAATATGACACTCTCTCTTATTTTATTATGCTGTTTCATTAATGGGGAATTGGGAGTGGGTATAGTAAGGAGTAGAATGTTGTCAAAATAAAACATTCCTTTCTAGAAGCCCAAGGTCATTCTTTCTCTCTGCATCTCTGCACCTGACCAGAAGTGGATGGGTGGAATTGCCAGCGTGGCAGTGGGAGATTGGACCATGGGATGGACTTGTGGGTGTGGTGGTAAGATCCTGAACTTTCAACTGGGTGGGAAACCCCAGAAGCTTTCAGATTCTGGTTTCCACAGATGTGCCAACATGTCTCTCTTAATAAATTGGAAGATTGAGGAAAGTTCTGCCTTGGACTCTGATTTAATTTTGGATGATATTTGAAATGCTGACATGCTGTTTCTATAGTGGGGAAATGAGAGGGGGGATAGTATGGAGTAGAATGTTATGTAGCCACAATAAAAATCCTTTCTAGAAAGCCAAGGTCATCCTTTGTCTTGGTACCTCTGCACCTGACCGGAACTGCCAGCATGGCAGTGGAAGATTGGACCATGTGATGGCCTTGTGGGTATGGGGGCAAGATCATAAACTTTAATTTGGGGGGGGGAACCAAAGAAGCTTCAGATTCGGGTTTTCCCCAAGATGTGCCAACAATGGCTCTATTAATAAATTGGAACTTTGAAACAGCAAGTTGCCTTGGACTCTAATTTTGGATGATATCTGGAACACTGACACTCAGCCAATCACACAGGATTGTTTTTTTTTTAAACAAAGTTTTATTGGTTTTTTTAAGATTTACAAGGAAAAAGGTAGTGGAAAGGTGTACAAATTTTGGCAGTTGCAAAGTGTGGTAGACGCCCACTCCCTCCAAACTCATGGTATACATCTGAGTATAAATCATTAATACATAGTCATATATAAACAGCATATTAGTTCTATTGATACTTTCAATCAATTTAATACATAGTAATATATGGTCCACATGTTAATTCCATTACTCCTTTCGGTCAATTTATATCAACGAGATTTTCTTATTCATTTTTGTGATCTGAGCTTTCTTGGTATTGCCCCTTCTCCCCCTGCTGGCAGAGCTCCGGCCCCTCCCGTGTCCTGCATATCCGTTGTAGGATCTTCTGTTTTTTCTAGGTGTATTTTGTTTTTTTCCATAAAGGCCTGTGCCTCTATGGGTGTGTTAATTCTAATTCTTGTCTCCTCCCAGAATATCAACATACCTTCAGGCATCAACCATCTAAACCACACCCCCTTCTGGTATAATTTATTTACTAATTGCGAATAATTTTTCCTTTTTTCCCTAATTTTCTTGGGGATCTGCTTCAAGATGGTTATTTCCCTATCATGGTATGTCAGGGCCTGCCCCCTTTGTACACCCAGAATTTCGTCTCTTGTGCTTTTTCTAAGAAATTTAATATGAACCTCCCTGGGTACATTGTGTGTTCTAGCATAGGCTGAATTCACTCTATAGACCAGATCTATCTCCCATTCCATCTGTTGCTTTTCTTTGTGTATATATTCAGCCAAAATGTTTATCATGATGTCCCTTATGTTTTCATCATCTGCTTCCATCACGTTTTGAAATCTAAGATAAAAGGACATTCTCTCAAATTCTGTTTTCATTTGTTGGGTATCAAGTTCTTAGTTTCCCTTCTGCACCGCCTCTACCCCCCCTCACCTCCGCCACGCCACCCTCCACAAAGTCCAGTCTCTGTGAGTTCTTATAAATTTGGGCTTGGTTCTCTTTAATTTCTTCTTTCATTTCCTTTAATTGTTTCTTGATTTCCTCTTGTCCCTGTAAGAGTTGTTGAAACATTTGTTGCCAATCCATCTCTGTACTTTTAGGTTGCATCAGGTCTGTAATCTTTGATTGTGTAGCAGGACTGGATGTTGCTGATGTCGGGGCAGAGGTAGCAAAGCCAGGCTTTCCAGGGGGTGGTCTTTTAGGAGACATAGTTTATAGAATAAAGAGTTCAGTCAGTATAGAAAGTGGACAGCTGGAGCAGTAGAGCAGCCAGATGAGTCCAGGAGGCAGAAGGTCCAAGCAGGAGAGAATTTCTCTAGTCCTGGCAATAGAGAGGAATTTTTCCCCCAGGGAGTTCAAAAAAATAACAGTCCACAAGAGATTCTTCTGGGTAGCACGGAGACAAAGACCGGAAGCCTGAATTTTTAAAGGTGGAGTCAGGTTTCACAGTTCATGAAGACAATGGAAGTGTGCCATCTTGCCCTGCCAGCTTCGGGCTCAGAGGCATAACAAAGTTTTCAAAATTCCCAAAGTCCTCAGATCATCAGTAACTTATGGAGTTAAATTCAGTGAAAGTCACTTTAAACAAGGGTGTGGCATCATTGGTTGGCTCTCCCCCCTCCTCCTTCCTCTGGGGCTGAGAGCAAAATTGTTCCAAGTCGCCTGTCCGAGGGGGGGGGGAAATCCCTCTCCCTCCAGCCGCGCCTCCAAAGTTAGCCGAAAGTAAAAGTTTTAAAATGCTGAAAAGTTCTTCCAATCAACAAAGGGAATGAAGGGGGGTATGCGCCTCACCACACCGCCGCTGCTTCCTTCTGCTTTTTCATTCTCCGATCAGCCTGTTGTGAAGACGCTTTACGCGCCCTTCGATACTGCTCCCCGGTGCCTGGAGCGAGGCGGGGGGCCCCCCACTAGCCGCCGCCGATGCAGGGATCCCCCGGGATGCCGCCCCTCCAGCAGGGCGCCTCTTCGGGGCGTCCTGTGCCCCCCAAGGAGTGGGGAAGCCCACCGGGGAGCCGGAGCGAGCAAACGAGTTGCCCGTCGCCGTCAGCCGCCGGAACCGGAACCCACACAGGATTGTTATTGTGAAGAAAAATAGGGAGGGAGGGAGGGAGGAAGAAAAGAAGGGAGGGTGGAAATGATATAAAGCAAATATATATTTGCTTTATATCTATTTGTAGAGAGAATATTTGTAGATCAAGGTTGAACTGGGAGGTCCTTGGTACTTTCTGAGCTTGGTGGTTTGCTTGCAGACATTTCATTACCCAACTAGGTAATGCCATCAGTGCTAGAAGAGAGTGGGGTTTGCTCTCTGAAAAATACACGTGGCTTGCTCTGTCAGGGTTAACATTGGTGAGACTATTTTTAGTGATTCCTCAATTAGGCTGTTATTTACAGTATGATTGTTTGCCTGACTTGTTAGTTCCTTGATTGGGACATTGTTATCCCAATATACTGTACCCCAATAAACCCTTTACCCTACACATTATATTTAACAAATAAAATAAACAATGTCTCCCAATCCCATTGACATCTGCTAAGACCTAAATGGTTAGCTGATTGATACAGAGATTAGATGAGTGGATTTACATGAAATATGGGCTACATGAGAAAGAAAAAATGATTAGTAAATATTTCGATGGTTATTTAATTAATTTCGTAATGGAAGATAGTATACTTTTTTAATAACAGTTGATATTATCGCATATATGTTTGCATGTAGATGACTATAACGATTATGATGATGTTTATATTTTAAAACTTTGGACATATTCAGTGTAGAAATGGATGGTTATTTAATTGATATCACAATGGAAGGTAGCATACTTTTCAATAACGATTGATATTATTGCATTTTGAGAAGGGATGGAACCAGTAGTGGGATTCAAATAATTTAACAACCAGTTCTCTGCCCAAATGACCAGCTGGGTAGGCATGGCTCAGTGGTCATGTGACTGGGTGGGTGTGGACAACTCAATGTCACTCATGTTGATGGGCGCTTCGCCTTAGCTGTGACAATGTAATAAGGGTTAACCGGAGAGGCAGTTTCTGTAAGCAGGGCAATGAAGATTTGGCTAGAAACAACACCAGAATGTTTCCTTCCTGCCTTCCTTACAGGATTAGCCCTGTAAAGTGGAAAAAAAAACAAAAGGAGATTTGTTCCAACAACCGGTTCTCCGAACTGCTTTGAAAGTTAACAACCGAATAGGTGTGAACCGGCTGAATCCCACCACTGGATGGAACTGATTTCTTTTGAAAAAATTCTCTCCCATGGAATGACATCAGGAATCAGCTATTTGCCTTTGAGGTTGCACTGAAGATCAAGATGATCTGAAACTCCATGAAATGGTAGACTAGAGAATCATCTCTAGCTTTTTTTTCCCCCCAGAACACATTTTTTAAAAATCTTTTGCTCTCCTTTTTCTAACTGCCTGCCTTTCTATTAGAAGTCTCTCTCCCTCTCTTTCCCTGCCCACCTTCTAAAAAAGGCATTATGACCTCTCCAATCTTTTATATATATAATTCTTAATTATATAATATATAATAATTCCAGCATAATTCTGGAACACCTTGAGCAATTTCAACCAAAGTTGGTACACAAGTGACTTACTCTCTGGAAACAAATATTGTGGGGGTAAGACACCCCTAATACCCCATGGGGTGTTCTGTTAAGATACAGCCTGTTGTGCCTTAAAATGGCTTTTATTGTACTGCCGTAAAATGGCTTCTACTGTACTGCACAGTGGAGTTGCCATGGTAACGGCTTCACAGTACTCCACAAGGGGGCTCCCTCCAGTAAGGGGGGGAAATCCAACATTAGAAATTACACTTGGTCCAGACATTTCCCCCCTATAAATAAATACCCGGGCAATGCCCAGTTATCAACTAGTAAGATATAAAACCTAACTGCTGAAGTATCAAAATCAGAGAGTTTTTCCATGAGGGAAGAGAAGATGGTGAGGAGCATCTGCTTATGGGCAGTGAAATATCTTATGGGCAGTGAAATAGCAGTGTTCCAATATCTCAGGGGTTGCCACAAAGAAGAGGGAGTCAAGCTATTCTCCAAGGCACCTGAGGACAGAACAAGAAGCAATGGGTGGAAACTAATCAAGGAGAGAAGCAACTTAGAACTGAGGAGAAACTTCCTGACAGTTAGAACAATGAATCAGTGGAACAGAAGTTGCCTCCAGAAGTTGTGAATGCCCCAACACTGGAAGTCTTTAAGAAGATGTTGGATAGCTATTTGTCTGAAACGGTATAGGGTTTCCTGCCTAGGCAGGGGGTTGGACTAGAAGACCTCCAAGGTCCCTTCCAATTCTACTATTGTATTGTATTGTATTGTATTGTATTGTAAATAACTCAGCCCGAGAATAGCAACCAAGCCCCAATCTTATTTTTAACTCGCCTTACTCGTTCGTCCAATAAAAAGAGCTGAATCTTCCAGATTTTGTCCTGCAGAAAGTGGGCGAACAGCTCTGATAAACCCCAGGCGATTGGGCCTGCTGGGTTGAAAGGACATAATCCAGGTTGGCTGCATCCCCCTCCCCATTGCCCATCCCATGGAGAAAACTGTCTTGTTTATC
Source organism: Natrix natrix natrix (assembly GCA_029891615.1). Classification (NCBI taxonomy): domain Eukaryota; kingdom Metazoa; phylum Chordata; class Lepidosauria; order Squamata; family Natricidae; genus Natrix; species Natrix natrix. The sequence goes on along the minus strand of JAKRSK010007079.1, from coordinate 1,689,699 downwards.
GCCCCACTGAAGAAGTGATGTGCTCCTAACCGCTGCAGCATTCCCTGTAATCATTTGTGTTATTATTTATAACGAATTATGTGTCAAGGACACAATGCCACAGTGGTTCATCCCATTAATTTTTGTACGCAGGTCGGAGGGAATAAAATGCTATGAGCTGTTACTAAGCACACATACTGACAATTTATTTCACCTGTGAACGGCAAAGTCCTTTTTGTAGTTCAGTTTTTATGAGGGACACACAGTCAGAAGGTATGACGTGGCAGGAGGGGAATCTGGTAAGCATTTCCCCTTCCTCTCCATCCCCCAGTCCCCCCCCCCAAAAAAAAAGTGTTAGATTTGGGAAACAAACTTTTGCAACATATTCTTCATTGAATAGGTAGGATTCAAACCCACAGGTATAAGCTCAGGATGCAGATAGGGAAGTGTTGTGGCCCAGCAGGAGCCGTTGGAGCTGCCACCAGACTCCGACAGCAAGGGTCCCTATGAGTTGGCTCTGGAGGATGTGGAGGACCTTGGGCAGGGTTCTGAGTCTGAGCAGGGATCGGAGAGTCTGGTCGGCCACCAGGAGGCGCCTGAGGCATGGAGCAGCGGTGAGAGCCAAAGGAGGGAGGCTCCTGATGCCATGCCTTGGAGCAGTGGGGAGGAGTCACGGGACAGTGAATCAGACATCAGCAGGGAGTTATTAGATGCTCGTTACCGCCGCGCCCACAGGCGCAAGGAGCAAGTGTGCAGTTACCTGCGGTAAGGGCTCTCAGCTGCTGATAAGTAGACTCCTCTCCAGTCTATAAAAGGACTGATTGTGCATACACCCTTTGCAGAAGTCAACACAGGACCTATTGGGAAAGTTCCATCTTGTGAGCTTGGCATGCTGGATAGCTGCTATCGTGTCTCTGTGCCAGAGGGTTCTGAGAGTCTTGTCGTGGTGGATTGCTGCCAAGGATCTGTCTGTCTGTCTGTGCAATATATCCTGTTGAAGTAGTTTTGGTCCAGAGTGTGTTCTGTGTTGGCAAGGGAAGAAGCGGGGTCAGAACAGGGAAGAATATAATAATAGAGTGGAAAATAACATTGGAGAAGGGAAGAATAGTGGATGGTCAGATATGGAAAGGTAGGAGAGGAAATAGAAGAAAGGAGAGGGAAGGGAGAAGGGAAGGGATAGGAAAGGAAAGGAGGAAGGGAACGATAAAGAAAGAAAATGGAGGATGAAAAGGGGAAGGGAATAAATGGATGAAGAAGGAAAGAGGAGGAGGATGGGGGGGGAATGGAGGAGGAGAGAAGACCCAGTAAATGGATGAAGAAGAGAAGGGAAGAGATTGAGCAGGAAAAGGGAGAATAGAGTAGAACAGGAAAAGGTGTGAGAACAGATAAAGATACAGTAGGGTAATAGAATAGAGTAGGAAAGGAAAAGGGAAAGGGAAAGAAAAGAAAAGGAAATTATCTGGTATTGTCTTTATTGCTCCACACCTACAGACAGAACCTTGACAAAGTGAAGTACCCTACTAGCTACATCAACAATCTGCTCTGAGAACTATCAGAGAGGGTCTTGTCTTCGCCCTCTTTGTTTCACACATAGTATCCAAACTGAGCCACCTTAAACAGGAAATCCAGCTGGGTGACTTTGAACCAATCACCAGGAGTCAGTGAGTTCTAGTTCTGCATTGGGCGTGAAAAGCAGACCACCAGGAGATGGTGAATTCTAGTATTGCCTTAGGCAGGAAGGCTGGGTGGGTGATTTTGTGCCAGTCACTCTCTTTCAGGTTGTTGCTGTGAGAATAAAGAGATAAGAGGGAGGAAAATTATGTTTGCCACATTGAGTTACTTATAAAATAATAGAGGCAGGATGAAACTCAATCAATCAATCAATTAATATCAATCAAATCAGTGGTGGGTTTGCCAATTTTTTTACTACTGATTCAGGCGCTCTTGTGGCGCATGCACAGAAGCATCTGGGAGGGTGGGCGGAGCCATCCCCTAGGGAGATACACCTGGTGGGATCCAGAAGGAGGGCCTTCTCCATGGAGGCTATCTCTTTCTGGAACATCATCCTCCCACAGATTAGAATGTCCCCCACTCTAATTCTCTTCCTGAAGCCACTGAAGACCTGCTTTTCAGGTGCAGAGAAGAGCAACAAAGAGGATTAGGGGACTGGAGACTAAAACATATGATGAACGGTTGCAGGAACTGGGTATGTCTAGCTTAAGAGAAAGAAGGACTAGGGGAGACATGATAGCATTGTTCCAATATCTCAGGGGCTGCCACAAAGAAGAAGGAGTCAAGCTATTCTCCAAGGCACCTGAAGACAGGATATGAAACAATGGGTGGAAACTTTCAAGGAGAGAAGCAACTTAGAACTGAGGAGAAACTTCCTGACAGTTAGAACAATTAATCAGTGGAACAGAAATTGCCTCCAGAAGCTGTGAATGCCCCAACGCTGGAAGTCTTTAAGAAGATGTTGGATAGCCATTTGTCTGAAACGGTATAGGGTTTTCTGCCTAGGCAGGGGGTTGGACTAGAAGACCTCCAAGGTCCCTTCCAACTCTGCTATTGTAGTGTATTGTATCGGTTCTGCCAGTGGGCCTGGGGAAAACAAGACCCTGTCTTATATTTTTTGTGCCACCAAAAAAGGCACCAGGTCTTATATCTGGGATGATGTCATCCACTGACACACCTCACTTGCCCATGTCTCCCCCAGCTCTCCTTTTCACTGTCAGAGACCTTAAAGGACTTATTTGGATGGCAAAGTAACCAGGCCTTCAGAAAATCTTTGCCGGATTTGCCTGCAGCAGAAGAAATGGGTCGGCAAAACAGATATTGGGTGTGTGTGAGAATTGGCTGCAACTTTCTGAAGGTGAGTAGTAGGGCAACTCCATCCTCCCTCCATCCCCACCCTTGCTTAAATTTTACCCGTGCACCCTGTAGTGGGCGGGTTCTTAATTAGGGCTTTTTGGGGGGGGGCGTAGGGCTTATATTGGACATGCATGTAACGATCAAGCTAGGACTTACTTTCTGAGTAGATCATATTTCCGGGGAAGTGTTAGAAGAAACGTCCTTCTGGGTTCAGTCCAAGTGGGGAAAAGGACACTGGAAACATGGAGGCTGTTTGGAAAGATGGTTTAATGGTGGACAGGACCACAGGGCTTGAGCTCCTGAGGAGAAAAAAGCCGAGATGCTGAGAGTGACGTGGGTTTTATGCCCTCTCTGGGCTTTGAACTTCCTGGTGAACAGGAAGTGTATCCCGATTGGTTGCTTTCAGAGGCCATAGCTAGCTTTGTAGGTTGCCTCTGTGTTAAGTTGGGTTGAAACTTGGTGGCAATGAAATGGGTCTGCCTGAAGGGGATAGATTTTCGTTATGTAGAATAGACTGGCTCAGGCCTTAATGGCCCATTGACAAAGGTGGGGGCAGCTGTGTTTCTGCCTCTCCGAGTTTCTATTTCTACTTCTCTTTTTAGGGGAAATATTCTGCCTGTTTAATATTTCCTAAAATATTTCATTTTCTAGGAGAGGGGTGGGTTTTAACTTCCAATAGAATCATGGTGTGTGTGTGTGTGTGTGTGTGTGTGTGTGTGTGTCACCCTTTTTGACAATAAGCATTCCAACAAAGCGGACTGAGCAATCTTGCTCTTTCCGAAAAAAAGAGTGAACTTTTGAAAATTCAAAGTGTGTTGCATCACACACTGCCCCCGTTAAGAGGTGCAGGGACTTTGAATGTTGAAAAGGATGACAGATCTTCAAAGCTTTAGAAATAGGTGAGGGGAGTGGGGGGAGGAGGGAAAAAAAAACAGACGGAAGGGAAAAAGAGCAGGAATGAATAATGAAAAAGCTTTGATCTGGGTGGGGTAGATGAAAAGGAGAGAAAGGAAGCTAGGAGAGTTTTTCCTTGTTTTTTAAGGTGGGAGATTTCAAGTGGGGTATTTTCAACAGATTGTGGAGTAGTGGAGGGGCCTCCCCATCTGTCCCGAATGACAGTTATACCAGCGGTGGGTTGCTGTCGGTTTTACTACCGGTTTGCAACCCACGTGCAACTTGCTCGGACATGCGCTGTTCAATGTAAATTGTTTTCCTTGCATGTGCAGAATAATTTACAGTGAACTTCACACACACACACAGTCACTAAAAACCAAAATGGCGGTGGCCCAGTGATGGCAAGGGAACCAGTTTGGGGGTGTGGCAGGCCTGGGTCACTGCTGGTTCTGCGACCCAGGCCTGAATTCCACTACCAGTTCAGCCGAACTGGGCTGAACTGGGAGCAACCTACTTCTGAGTTATACCCAATGAATCCCCAGGCGGCTTAGAGGATGGGGAGAAATGTTTGCCAGCTACAGATTTTGTGGTGTTGAACAGATATTGCATGTGGGGTTGTGTTTGGGATGATCATTGAGAAAAGGAAGAATGTGTGTTTGTGATTGAGTAAAAGAAATCTGCATTTCACTCTCTCTATCTGTATTTAGATGTGGATCTAAGATATTGTGTGTCGGTGTATGTTTTGTGAGTGTGACAGAAAAAGAGAAATATGTGTTTGTGAGTGTGTATGTTTGTTTTTGTGTTTGAGATTGACTAAAATAAATATCTCTCTCTGTCTCTCTCTCTGTATGTGTTTGTGTGTAAGATGTGTGTCAGTTTGTGATTGTCATCAAGAAAAAGAATATGTCTTTATGAATGGGTAGGTGTGTCTTTTTGTGTTTTTGGTTGATTGAGTAAATGGCTCTATTTCTCTGTGTGGATGTGCCTGTGGATGTGTGTAAGATATTGTATGTTGGTATGTGTTTGTCATTGTGACTGAGAAAAAATAGAATCTGTGTTTGTGAGTAGGTATGTATTGAACTTCCCTGAGGCTGGTGATTTGAGCTGTTTTCTACAAGGGGGGAGTCAGAGAGAGAAAGGTAGTGGCCCTTTAACTCCATTTCATTTGAACCTTCCTGTGGCTGGTGATTGGAGCTGCTGGCTGGAAGGGGGGAAGCAGAGAGACAAAGAGGACTAGGTAGTAGCCCGGGGGTCTAACAGTGTGCAAATCATATATCTATAAACCAAAATAGCAATAATACATTCTGGATTAGTGCGCTTGAGATTGCGATTTTATTTTATTTCAAAATGATCAGTTTAATTCAATGTAATAGCTGTTTTGCACCTGTCTTTCGCAGTACTCTTTTCAAATTTGGATACTGTCCCCTTTGTAAACAAATTACTAGTCTACATAGACAGATTACCTATCTAGAATCTCTAATCTGTGCTCTCCAAGCAGAAATTAGGTGCCCAATTGGGCCATTCCACTCTATGGAGATGCCATGCTATCACCCCCCCCCCCCACCCTCAAAGATCCTGCAGGAGAAGAGCAGTCTGGACAACTGTAAGATCTAGCAGGGTGAGAGCTGTGAACCATAAACACAAAGCTTTTGCTGTGACCCAGCATAACAGATATAGTGCCCTTGCTGACCTTAATAGGAACACTAAAGAGACAGGTCAAGGTAGTTGTGATAATGATGACTCAAATAAGGAGGGGATCGTGGTCCAAAATGAAGAACTTTCTTTGGAACGGTGAAATGGGGACCCAGGTATCACACATCAGTCACACAAGAAGAGCAAGGTACGCAAAAAGAGAAGTCACCGTCTGGTTGGTGATTCAGTCATAAGGGATGTAAATTTAGGAAAGGATATGGAGGTTTTAAAACAGGTCAGGTGTCTGCCAGGTGCTACTGCCAGCAGATACAAGAGGCATATTCTTAAGATAGTCAAGAATGCAAGTAAGGACTGTGACATTGATGCTATTATACATCTTGGCACAAATGATCTGTCCCAAAAAGATGTACTTTCTGTGCAGAATGATTTCCAGAGCTTTGGGCATGAACTTAGTAGTATAGGTTGTAGGCTTATCTTTTCAGAGGTGTTACCAGTATATAAGGAACAAAAAGGGAAGGGCCAGCGTGTAGCAGAGTTTAATATGTGGCTAAAGGAGTGGTGTAAAAGGGAAGGCTTTGGTTTTATTGGTCATGATTCCTGCAGTTGGTCCAATGAAAAAACTGTACAAAAGAGATGGTTTGCACCCATCTAAGAAAGGGACTACTTGCCATTAAATTCACAGATTTTCTGGATAAACATGTAAACTGAACAGCGGGGACAGATAATTAATTGATACAGAACATTTCTGTCCCCAGCAAGATAAAATTCATAGGGTTATCAGTGCATGTAACACAGATGTTTGTGCGGGTAAGATTATCACTCCCGCTGACAAGCAAAACCAAGCATTTAAGTGTGAGTGCCATACCATGTGTATGCATCATACAAGTGGCAAGAAAATAGGGGCAGTCAGGCATAACACAGGTTATGTAGACAGTAAACACAAGGTCAATCAAAATGGACTCAAATGTCTATACACCAATGCACAGAGTATGAGGAATAAACAGGGGTGCATTAGAAATTCAAGTAAACGAGGGCAGATACAATATTGTTGCCATTACAGAAACTTGGTGGGATGAAACCCACAAATGGAACATACAGCTAGAAGGATTTAAATTATTTAAAAGAAATAGACCAAATAAAAGAGGAGGTGGAGTTGCACTATATATAAGAAATAACTACATCTCTACAGAAATAGAGCACAACAATGATGAGAACTATCTTGAATGCATTTGGGTCAATATTAAAGGTTGTGGGGGAAATGACACTGCCATAGGTCTATACTACAGGCCACCCAACCAAGCAGAGGAAGTAGATGAACTTTTTGCTAGTCAGCTAACTAAGGTATGTAGGAAGCACACCACAATAGTAATGGGGGATTTTAACTACCATGACATCAACTGGGAAACAAACTCTGCACCAAGTGGAAGCTCCAACAGGTTCCTAACAAACCTAGCAGACAACATTGTTTCCCAAAAAGTAGAGAAGGGAACAAGGGGATCAGCCATATTAGACTTAATTCTCACTAACAGAGAGGAAATGATAGAAGTTGTTGAAGCCACAGGAACCCTGGGGGCAAGTGACCATGCAATATTGGAATTCAACATTATCCAAACACAAGTAGTAGAACAAAGTGAAACTAGAGTCTTGGATTTTAAGAGAGCTAATTTCAATAAACTTAGAGCTTGGGAAAAATTCCATGGATGAGAATCCTCAAGGGGAAAACAACTCAAGAAGCTTGGGAAATTTTGAAAAATGAGATTACAAAAGCCCAGTCTAGCACAATACCAATGAAGAAGAAAAAAAGCAGCTCCCAAAAGAAACCAGCATGGCTGCATAAAGAACTCTCTGACAAATAGAAAGACAAAAATGTTAAGTATAAAAAGTGGAAAGAGGGGGACGTAACTAAGGCAGAGATATCAGCAAATAGCCCGAGCCTGTAATGGAGTAAGGAAAGCTAAGGCTCACAATGAAGAAAAGCTTGCCACAAAGTAAAAAATAACAAAAAAAGCTTCTTCCAACATGTTAAAAACAAGAAAAAAGTTAAGGAAACAATTGGTCCATTGCTGGGAGAAAGTGGCAAGAAGGTGACAAGCAACAGGGAGAAAGCAGAACTATTTAACTCATTTTTTTGCATCTGTCTTTACACAAAGGAATAAAACAGTCCAACCTATCAAAAACAGCACCACAAAATCAGATTAGGAACACAAGTTGAAATAGGGAAGAAAATGGTAAGTGAGCACCTGTCTACCCTAGACAAGTTCAAATCACCAGGACTGGATGGATTACACTCCAGGGTTCTGAAGGAACTAGCAGACGAGATCTCAGAACCACTGAACTAAATTTTTCAGAGATCCCGGAGCACCGGAAAACTGCCAGAGGACTGGAAAAGAGCTGATGTGGTTCCCATCTTCAAAAAAGGAAAAAAAAATAGATCCAGGAAACTACAGACCTATCAGCCTGACCTCAGTACCAGGAAAGATTCTGGGAAAAATAATCAAGCAACGAATTAGCGAACACCTAGAAGTAAAAAAAGTAATAGCCAAAAGCCAACATGGGTTTGTCAAAAACAGATCATGCCAGACTAATCTTATTGCATTCTTTGACAAAGTGACAAAATTAGTGGACCAGAGGAATGCCATTGATATAGTTTACTTGGACTTCAGTAAGGCTTTTGATAGGGTAGGCCATAATCTACTACTAGATAAAGTAGAAGAATGTGGGTTAGACAGCATCACCACTGGATGGATTCGTAACTGGCTGACCAACCACACTCAACATGTAGTCCTCCCTCCCTCTCCTCTCTCTCCCTCTCTCTCCCTCCCTCCCTCCCTGTGTATGTGCATAAGATATTGTCTGTTGGTGTGTGTTTATGATTGTGCTTGAGAAAAAGAAAAATGTGTATTTGTGTATGTGTGTGTTAGTTATCTCTCTCTCTCTCTCTCTCTCTCTCTCTCTCTCTCTCTCTCTCTCTCTCTCTCTCTCTTTTTGTGTCTTTTTTTATAACAGCACCCATGTTTTTGGCCCATTCCACAAAATGGCTGAATAATACATCCCACAAACTCACTTTTGAGGTCGAGTAGAGATGGGGAAGATGAAAAGGATTCCATTCTTTGAATAATAATGCTGTAATTCCTTTATTCTAGACTCCTAATGAGAGACAAAGGCTGGTGAGAGATTTCCGCAGGAAATAATTCTGAAACAGATGCCGGCCAGTTTTGAAACCACCTCATTAGCCTCCGCTAAGTTTCTGAATGTGATTCCATCCTTCAGCCTTAAATTACAAAGCTTACTTGGATTGGTGCCAAAATACCTGCCAGATCACCTGTCCCATTCGTTTGACCCAAAGTTGTACATATGTTGAAAATCCTTCCCCAGGTGAGATCAGGGGGGGGGGAATTTATGATTAAGATAGTTCTCGATTTACAACTATTCATTTAGTGACCAGTTACAACAGCTGTTGTGACCCAGCTCCCAAACACAACAAACCTTCTGTAGTTAAGTCAATGATTCCTTTACTAAGAGCGCCAGCAAAATTTTCTCTCTCACAGCAGGCTAACAAGTCTGTCCATCTTGGAGATGAATAGCTGTCTGCCAAACTTACTCATCTCTGCCCTCTTCCTTTTATCCCCAGAGCTAGGGAGGGGCTTTGCTAGCAGTGGTGGCTCTTTCATCTCAAGGACGAGCCCATAGATTTCCACTGCTCTCCTCTCCTCTGCCTTCTTTGCATCTGTGCGTCAGGCACTGGACCCAGCTGTTCCTCCTCTTCCTCATCAGCCACCTCCATACCTGGGGGCTGTTGACTCTCCATCTAAGGGCTGACAGATGGCCCAGGCTGATTGAGCAGAGAGCTGGACTAGAAGACCTCCAAGGTCCCTTCCAGCTCTATTCTGATTCCTGCCTTTGCTAGGCTTACCCAGGTATCTGCTGCACTTGTACTTGGAGACACGCAGAGTCTCTGGCAAGGAGAAATACTTCCACTCATTGGGAAGCTTAAAACTGTCGGTGTCCAGAGCTGTGCTTCTGGCACACACTTCTACAGGTGTTAGCACAGCTCAAGCGAAAGGATGAATTACAGCCGCCCAGCTGAGATGTAATAAAAGTATGAATTATTGACTCAGCATCCTCCTGAAACAGCTTTGGTCACAGCCTTGGTGTGTTCTGGACTTGATAGAATGAGATTTGTGAGATGTAAAATTACAATCAAAGAGAGTTCAGGATGAAAGATAACCTCCAAGGTTACGAACCCGACATCACTTCCATTAAAGAGGAACGGCGAAGGGACACAGATATCGATTCTTTGATTTCATGAATCTAAGGCAAGCACAGAGGCTCGGCTTGACTAGGTGATGACTGCGAAAAGTCATCCCCTTGACAGGCCAAAGAAATGGACCGGAGGAAAAAAAAATGGGGAATGAGAAGGTGGAGGAGGAGAAGGAAGACAAAGAGAAAGAGGAGGAGAAAAATAGAACAGAAAAGGAGGAGGAGGGGGGAAGAGGACAAAGATGAGGAAGAGGAGGAGAAAAATGAGCAGAAAAGAGGAGGAGAAGAAAAGGGAAGGGAAAAAGGAGGAACAGGAAGAAGAAGAGGGGAGGAGAAGAAAGAAGGGAGGGGAGGAAGAGAAGGAGAAGGGTGGAGGAGGCATTGGAGCAGTGGAACCAGTTAAATTTTAATCTAAAATCAAATCAAGTAACCCTCCAGGTTTTAAAATGTTACCGGAACATATGTAGTTCTGAAATATTCATCAAACTACAAATCCCCATTAGAAGCTGTTCATTCAACAGAATGCTGGGAATCATTGTGGTGAGATTTTTTATTCTTATTCTTGCTTTTGACCTGTGTCCCTTGCTTGTTTTCAGAGCAAACCCAGAGAGGTCCAGGAAGCACCTGGGAAGAAGACTGGGGGACTGAGGCTGATGTTTCAAATCTGTGAAGCTTTTTCTAAAAATCGAAGAAATATGAAAATAGACCATTGGCACCACTTACGTTTCAGAAAGTAAGTATATCCCTTTTCCAATCCACTTTTATTTTCCCTCTCATTTCCTGCCTCTCCCAGTAAAGGGTGAAAAATCTCATTCCCCCCCCCCCCGCCCCAGGATTCATGAGAAAAATGATCCCATTTCTCTATGGATTATTTTTTTCATTCTCCCATCCAATGGAATAAGCACACTGTCATCTGCTCATCTCGCCAAATGAGTCAACAGTCATGACCTTATTTTAGGAAGTAAAAGTTGACTGAGGAGGAGGAGAGGAGGTGGAAGTGGAGGTGGAGGAGGAGGAGGAGGAGGAGGAGGAGGAGGAGGAGGAGGAGGAGGAGGAGGAGGAGGAGGAGGAGGAGGAGAGGAAGAAGAAGAAGAGAGAAGAAGAAGAAGAAGAAGAAGAAGAAGAAGAAGAAGAAGAAGAGAAGAAGAAGAGGAGGAGGAGGAGGAGGAGGAGGAGGAGGAGGAGGAGGAGGAGGAGGAGGAGGAGGAGGAGGAGGAGGAGGAGGAGGAGGAGGAGGAGAAGAAGAAGAGAGAAGAAGAAGAAGAAGAAGAAGAAGAAGAAGAAGAAGAAGAAGAAGAAGAAGAAGAAGAAGAAGAAGAAGAAGAAGAAGAAGAAGAAGAAGAAGAAGATGATCATGGTTGTTGCAAAGGTGCTTTTTCAGTATGCAACTGAACTTTCTTGTTTTTTTTTTATTTTGAAAACAATTCCCTTCTCATCCAAGAAGCTGCTTCAGCTCTGACAAGTGGGCTCCCTGTCAGAGCTGAAGAAGCTTCTTGGATAAGAAGCAAAAGTTACCCCCTGAAAAAGTTACCTCCAGTTACTTCCAGTTTATCTCATGAAAAAGGAGGAGGAGGAGAAGAAGAAGAAAAAGAAGAAGGAGGAGGAGGAGGAGGAGGAGGAGGAGGAGGAGGAGGAGGAGGAGGAGGAAGAAGAAGAAGAAGAAGAAGAAGAAGAAGAAGAAGAAGGAAGAAGAAGAAGAAAGAAGAAGAAGAAAGAAGAAGAAGAAGATGATCATGGTTGTTGCAAAGGTGCTTTTTCAGTATGCAACTGAACTTTCTTGTTTTTTTTTTTTCTTTTGAAGACAATTCCCTTCTCATCCAAGAAGCTGCTTCAGCTCTGACAAGTGGGCTCCCTGTCAGAGCTGGAGAAGCTTCTTGGATAAGAAGCAAAAGTTACCCCCTGAAAAAGTTACCTCCAGTTACTTCCAGTTTATCTCATGAAAAAGGAGGAGGAGGAGAAGAAGAAGAAGAAAAAGAAGGAGGAGGAGGAGGAGGAGGAGGAGGAGGAGGAGGAGGAGGAGGAGGAGGAAGAAGAAGAAGAAGAAGAAGAAGAAGAAGAAGAAGAAGAAGAAGAAGAAGAAGAAGAAGAAGAAGAAGAAGAAGAAGAAGAAGAAGAAGAAGAAGAAGAAGAAATCATTTGTTTATATCATTATTCAAGTCCTTGGAGAGTTTGTATTGAAAGAAACAGAGAGACAATGGGAGTGGAATGGAGTGGAGTAGAGTAGTAGAGTAGAGTAGAATAGAATAGACAACAACAACAACAACAACAACAACAACAACAACAACAACATGAAACTCACAGACTTTAAGGAGGATGGATACAATAAGGACTGGAAGCTTTATACTAACAGATCAAAACATGAAAGAAGGGGGAATTTTCTAATTATGAGCTATATAAAGCAATGGAACAGCCTGTCTCCAGAGGTGGTGGGTGCTGCTGGGCTGACGGAGTAGTAGTAGTATTAGTATTAGTATTAGTATTAGTAGTAGTAGTAGTAGTAGTAGTAGTAGTAGTAGTAGTTGTAGTTGTCATTGTCATTTATTTATATCATTATTTTATGCCTTAGAGCAGGGGTGTCCAAACTTGGCAACTTTAAGACTTGTGGACTTCAACTCCCAGAATTCTGGCTGGGGAATTCTGGGAGTTGAAGTCCACAAGTCTTAAAGTTGCCAAGTTTGGACACCCCTGCCTTAGAGAGCTTGTATTACTTTTTCTTATGTACAAAGTAATCTTATTTTTCCCTGCTTTGTGCTTCATCACCACACATATTTGAGGTTTATTACAGGTAGAAATTTTGAAGACAATACTTCTCAAGGATAGCTCTTCCCTATAAAACAGTAATTTTAGGGGTTTTTTTTCTCTCCCATACATGGAAAATGGAGGAAGGAGTCAAAAAATTTCATTCATCCCTGGTGACCATCCTCAAGTTGCAATGTAATATAATGAAAGAATAAGTCACAGATTTACATCGCCGTCTGTGATGTTTTTATACTCTTACATAATTCCAAGTTAGACATGAAAAATACTGTAATTCAAATTAATGCATTTCCAACATATGATCAATTACCTTGTACTTCCTGGCCCATTAAAATATATAGTTTTACACCATCAATAACCAATGTCATAAAATATATATTTCCTTATTGAACATTTTTTAAGGCAAAAAATAATAAAATAGCAATAGCGGAAAAAATTATAATCTCCCAAGTTCCTTGGTGAAAAAAAAAGTGTTGTAATTGTTCCACTATTGCGTAATAAAAGCGCGGAGCATATTGACAAAATTAATTCCTGAAAAAATGGTGGCCATTCATCTTTTATCTTCCACTAAAGCGTGACACTTGGTAGGGATTTGAAAAATAGACTAATAAAAAGAAATTACTGCAGGTTGCAAACCTGGAAGAATCAATGAAAATCTCCTTCCTTCCCCCCCTTTTCCCCCCCCTGCCACTTGGATATGGAAATAGGAAACTATGTAATTACCCTTATTTTGTCTTCAAAGGAAGACAAAAGTTTATGGTTTATGCCAGGGGTCAGCTCTGGGGTCGTATGTGGCTCTTTCATCCCTCTGCTGAAGTTCCCTGTCACCAATCAGTAGAAGGAAAAAGGATGCCGCGCTAGGAAGAAACTCTATGGTGGGGGGAACCAGACTTCCGGTTGACAGAGGAAAAAGGATGCCACGCTAAGAGGAGACTCTATAGTGGGGGAATTGGATGTCCGGTTGGCATAGGAAAAAGGATGCCGCACTAGGAGGAGACTCTATGGTGGGGGGAACCAGACTTCCAGTTGACAGAGGAAAAAGGATGCCATGCTAAGAGGAGACTCTATAGTGGGGGAATCGGATGTCCGGTTGGCATAGGGAAAAGGATGCTGCATTAGGAGGAGACTCTATGGTGGGGGGAACCAGACTTCCAGTTGACAGAGGAAAAAGGATGCCACGCTAGGAGGAGACTCTATAGTGGGGGAATTGGATGTCCGGTTGGCATAGGAAAAAGGATGCCGCACTAGGAGGAGACTCTATGGTGGGGGGAACCAGATTTCCGGTTGACAGAGGAAAAAGGATGGCAAGCTAAGAGGAGACTCTATAGTGGGGGAATTGGATGTCCGGTTGGCATAGGAAAAAGGATGCCGCACTAGGAGGAGACTCTATGGTGGGGGGAACCAGACTTCCGGTTGACAGAGGAAAAAGGATGCCACGCTAAGAGGAGACTCTATAGTGGGGGAATTGGATGTCCGGTTGGCATAGGAAAAAGGATGCCGCACTAGGAGGAGACTCTATGGTGGGGCAACCAGATTTCCGGTCAGCTCCAGAATTGAACAGGGGGCTTCCGATTAAGATCTTTGTGGCTCTTTGAGAGTTTAAGGTTGCCTACCTTTGGTTTACACTTATTATGGTTTTTTTTTTAGAAAAAGAAAGTTCCTACAGAGTCCTTTCTTGTTACCAACTTTGTATATTGGATACGCACAACTCTGCAAAAGATATACCGTATTTTTGGGACTATAAGACATAGTGGAATACCTAGATATTGAAGAGGAAAACAAGGGAAAAAATCAGTTTTTGGCCTCCACGTGTCTGGTTTTTGCCCTCAGGAACACAATCTTCAGGCCTCCCAAGCCCTCTGTGCATCCTGTTTTTGTGAAAAACAGGGTCGATTTTGGCCTCCGGAACCCCCCACATGTCCGGGTTTTGCCCTTCTGGAGAACCAGTAGCAGAAATATTGAGTAGTTTGGAAAAAACAGCAAAAAACATCTGTGGCTGGCCCTGCCCCATCCATTTGTTGCTTCCCGAGTCCCAGCTGATCGGTTGTGTCTTCTTTTGTTGCCCTGCACAGGAGAATGGAACTGGAAAGCAGGTTGGTGTGGTGGGGAGGGAATAGGGATTTTGTAGTATCCTTCCCCTGCCCACCAAGCCATGCCCACCAAGCCACACCCACAGAACCAGTAGTACATTTTTTTGAATCCCACCACTGCTTCACACTTCTCATTTTCGCCCAAAATGAATCCATTCTTGGCAAAAATAGGACTTACGGGGTGGGTAGGTTTTTGGAGGCCAAAAACAGACCCTTATTCAGTGTATAAGACATGCTGAGATTTCCACCCATTTTTTGGGGGGGGAGTGTATCTTATGTGTGTCCAAAAATATGGTATATATCAGGACTGGGTTGCTCCCAGCCTTACTGCCAGTTCAGTGCACACAAAAATTTTGCATGCACACGCTTACTTCACTCATGCGCATGCCAGAAGTGTGCTCTGCATGCATGCACATTTGCCCAAAAATAGGTCTGCGCATGCAAAAGAACATTTTAAAAAAGAGCAGGGGAAATAATTTGTGCAATTATAATTGTTCTGAGCATGCTCAGGACCGAAAATCAAGATGGTGGCCCCGTAGGAGAACCGGTTCAGGGGCGTGGCAGGCATGGGTTGCTGCCAGTTCCAGCAACCCAGACTACCAAATCAGTACTGGTTTGGAACCATTCCAAACTGGTAGGAACCGGCATATATATATATATATATATTTCTGCCTGGATGGTCTCCTGGAGTGAGCCAAAAGACAGAAAAGGGAAGCAGTGTGCTCCCTCCCATATTTGGGCATACCAGGGGTTGTGACACAATAAACACACACACACACACACACACACACACATTCCTCGTGGTTTCTCTTCTCTGAGAACACAAAAGGTTTTAACTTCAAAATGTGCCTCTTCATAGGCCTGTGGAATAGACAGGCCTCCACAGTCAGGAAGGGGTAAATTAGCTGGTAGAACTTCCTTGATGAGGTCTCCAAGAATTCTTGCTGACCTCTGACTGAAATCAGAAAGTGGATGTGATGTGGAACAGCGGCATCAATAAGTCTGCTGGGCTTTTGTCCCAGGCTTTATTTTATTTTATTTTTGAAATGGTTTTCTGTTTGTTCTAAGATGTCGCTTGAGGTCACCACATCAATTCCATCAGGACAATAGGGACGTTGGCTGGAGACAGCAGGCCACTTTGCTTCAAATTGTCTTCGGTAGACTTTAGACAAGGGTGCGAAGAACGCGCTGAAAAGCCAACTGGTTGGAAGGACCTGGAAAAATCTTTTATAAATCTCTTACCACCAGGAGTTTCTAAACTTTCTACACTGGAGGAATGCTGGTCACATCCAATGGTTTCTGGATTTCCCAGATAGCGCCAATTCAAAAACAAACCAACACAATTTGGTTGGATCCTTGGTGATCTCTGAGCTTAGTGGTTTTCTTGCAGATGTTTCATGACCCAACTAGGTAATATCATCAGTGGTAGAAGGGAGGAAGAGGAGGAGGAAGAGGAGGAGGAGGAAGAAGAAGAGAAGGAGAGGAGGAGGAGAAGGAGAAGGACTGTGGGGTTCTTGGTGCTCTCTGAGCTTGGTGGTTTTCTTGCAGACGTTTCATGACCCAACTAGGGAACATAATCACTGCTAGGAGAGAGTAGGGTTTCCTCTGATTAGATACAAGTGGTTCCTTTTGTCACCTTAACAATAGAAGAGAATATCTGTAGCTCAGAATCAAATTGTGGGGTCCTTGGTGCTCTTTAGCCTTGTTGGTTTTCTTGCATATGTTTAATTACCAAACTAGGAAAAATTCTTCAGTGCTAGAAGGAAAGAGGGAGGGAGGGAAGGAAGGAAGGAAAAGAAGAAAAGGAGGAGGAGTTTGGGGTCCTTGGTGCTCTCTGAGCTTGGTGGTTTTCTTGCATATGTTTCATTACCGAACTAGGAAAAATCTTCAGTGGTAGAAGGAAAGAGGGAGGAAGGATGGAAGGGAGGGAAGGAGGGAGGGAGGGAAGGAAGGAACGAAGGAAGGAAGGAAGGAAAGAAAAGAAGAAAAGGAGGAGGTGTGTGAGGTCTTTGGTGCTCTCTGAGCTTGGTGGTTTTCTTGCAGACGTTTCATGACCCAACTAGGGAACATAATCACTGCTAGGAGAGAGTAGGGTTTCCTCTGATTAGATACAAGTGGTTCCTTTTGTCACCTTAACAATAGAAGAGAATATCTGTAGCTCAGAATCAAATTGTGGGGTCCTTGGTGCTCTTTAGCCTTGTTGGTTTTCTTGCATATGTTTAATTACCAAACTAGGAAAAATTCTTCAGTGCTAGAAGGAAAGAGGGAGGGAGGGAAGGAAGGAAGGAAAAGAAGAAAAGGAGGAGGAGTTTGGGGTCCTTGGTGCTCTCTGAGCTTGGTGGTTTTCTTGCATATGTTTCATTACCGAACTAGGAAAAATCTTCAGTGGTAGAAGGAAAGAGGGAGGAAGGATGGAAGGGAGGGAAGGAGGGAGGGAGGGAAGGAAGGAACGAAGGAAGGAAGGAAGGAAAGAAAAGAAGAAAAGGAGGAGGTGTGTGAGGTCTTTGGTGCTCTCTGAGCTTGGTGGTTTTCTTGCAGACATTTCATTACCCAACTAGGAAATATAATCAATGCTAGAGGGAAGTTAATTTGGATCGTGGGACTATGAGGGATAAAGTGATGATCATAACTCTGCAGGCCGATTTCAAATCACTTTTCTTCAATGTTGCTGTAAATTCAAATGGCCACAAAATGAATGGTTGTAAGAGTCTTCAATACATTTCAACAACACATAAAGAGATTCCAGCAATATTAACAGGTTAACAAAGTTGGAAGGGACCTTGTAGGTCATCTAGTCCAACCCCCTCCCCAGCCCAAGCAGAAGACCCTACACCAATGATGGTGAACCTTTCAGCACCAAGTGCTGAAGAGGGAGCACTCCGCCTGCGCTCATCTGATCCGCAACCAAGAAGAGCAGCTGCCCAGGGCCCATGCGCATGTCAAAAAATGAACTTCCAGTTTGTGGGACGTCCATGTGCACTGGCCAGAAAATCTTCCAGTTACTGCCATGCACATGCCAATCAGTTGGCCAATACGCATGCTCATGCCAGAAAATGAAAGACCAGCTCTTCCGGTTTCTGGCACTGCCACACACACACAAAGGCCAGCTGATTGTCATGTGCACATGCACGCCAGAAACCCAGAAGAGGAATAGACGACATGGTTCCACAGGCCACTTTGGGCACACATGCAGTAGATTTGCCATCATAGCCCTTCACCATTGCTGACAGATGGCAGTCCAGTCTCTTCTTGAAAGCTTCCAGTGATGAAACTCCCACAACTTCTGAAAAACAGAATAATAACAGAATAACAAAGTTGGAAGGGACCTTGTAGGTTATCTAATCCAACCCCACCCAAGCAGGAGACCCTACACTATTGCTGACAGATAGCAGTCCAGTCGCTTCTTGAAAGCTTCCTGTGATGAAGCTCCCACAATGTCCGAAGGGAACTTCTGTTCCATTGAATTTAGAATACCAGAGTTAGAAAGGACCTTGTAGGTCATCTAGTCCAACCCCCCGCCCAAGCAGGAGACCCTACACCATTGCTGACAGATGGCAGTCCAGTCTTTTCTTGAAAGCCTCCAGTGATGAAGCTCCCACATATATATCTCCTGACAATGTAGAAAAGTATATGTTGCTAAACACAAGAGAATAGAACATAGAATCCTATGACTGGAAGGGACCTCAGAGGTCTTCTAATCCAACCCCCTACTCAAGGCAGGAAACCTTATATCATCCCAGACAAAGGGTTGTCCAGTCTATGAAAACCTCCAGTGATGGAGGCAACTATTATTAGTTCTCCGTCAGGAAATTTCTCCTTACTTCTAGATTGGACCTCCCTTTAACAAGCTTCCATCCATTACTTCTTCTCCTCCCCTCTGGTGATTTGGAGAACGTGCCAAGGAGAATCCTAACCTAACCCATTCAAAGGACTGTTGCTTCTACAAGACAATTGCTGGTGAACTTCTCACTGTTGAATAATAAACCAGTTGAAGATTTATTGGCCAGCCTAATCTTGAATTGTACCAAAGGCAGGGAGAGAATGAAAGACCATAAACCTCTTCCTTATTTGTTAGTAGTAGCCCATCTGCTCCAAGCAATATGGTGGCATTTTAAGGAGAATATCTACCACAGTCTCCTAAAAGAGTCTTTCTGGGGTTGTAAATCAAGAGTAGGATACTAGCACTAAGCTCTCCAAAGGAAAAGAAAGCAACATATGGTGTTGGGACAGAGAACCACAATCTTCAACAGGTTTTCACGTCGGGACAAATAAATTTCTCTTTGATGTGACTTAAAGGAAGTCCTTGACTTACAACCATTCTGTCAGGCCTGTAGTTATGTTTCTTTTTAGGATCTTTGGCCTGCCACACTTTTTATTAATTTCCTATGCTGTTTCATTAGTGTAGTAGTTGGGAGGGGGGAATAGAAAGGAGTAGGATTGTGGAATGTATTGTTGTCATTCTTTTATAGAAGCTCAAGGTCATCTTTTGTCTCCGCACCTCGACACCTGACCGGAAGCAGAGGGGTGTAGATGCCAGCGTGGATGATGATGATTGGAACATGTGATGGATTATGGGGTGTGGGGATAAGATCATGAACTTTCAGCTGGGTGGAATTCCAGGAAGAAGATCAGAGTTGGAATTCCATAGACGTGCTAACTTGCCTGCATGAATAAATTGGACCTTTAAGGATAACTTTGCCTTGGACAATGATTTAATTCTGCATGGTATTTAGAACGCCTGACACATTCACTTATTGACTATTTGAATTCGGAACTATGCTGAAACATTTTATTTGCAAATGGTCCTCTCACTTAAAACCTGTTTTGTTCTCACCACACGTTAGTCTGTGTGCAGCTCCACCTGCAACTAAGCCTACCTATCTTCCAATAAAACGGTGTGCGTAGATCTGAATGCTTTATTGAAAGAACAGGAGAGGATGAAACTGGGGAAAATAGGGATACATACAATGAGAACCAAATACAAGACAGGTGTCAGACCTGTAGTTATGTTTCTTTTAGGATCTTTGGCCTGCCACACTTTCTTATGCTGTTTCATTACTGTAGTAGTTGGGAGAGGGGAATAGAAAGGAGTAGAATTGTGGAATGTATTGTTGTCATTCTTTTCTAGAAGCTCAAGGTCATCTTTTGTCTCCGCACCTCTGCACCTGACCGGAAGCAGAGGGGTGTAGATGCCATCATGGAAGATGAGGATTGGACCATGTGATGGATTATGGGTGGGGGGGATAAGATCATGAACTTTCAACTGGGTGGAATTCCAGGAAGAAAATCAGAGTTGGAATTCCACAGACGTGCTAACATGTCTGTATGATTAAATTGGAACTTTAAGGATGATTCTGCCTTGGTCTCTGATTAATTTCATGCATGGTATTTAGAACGCTGACAATAGGCCGTATTGGGTTAATGCTGAACATAACAATTAATAAATACAAGCAATCTAAATCCCACCAGCGATGCTCTGCGTGAGGGACGTGAGTTTGTCCTTGCATGGCCATTTAAGATGGATTCTTCTTTGTGCTTCTGCCTTCTCCAAATGCTAAAGGAAATGGAATCTGGCTTCCCAGTGTTGTGAGAGTTTAGGCTGATGGATAACTGGGTTGAATCAGCTTCAAACAATATACTTGTTATTTTGTTTCTCTGGACACTAGATGGCGCGAGAGAGCAACAACAGTATATAAAAGTTATATTCTGGGGCACGACAAAACCATTCTAATATCTCTCTAGAATCTAGCATCTTTCTATGTCCATCTATCCATACATCTATTAATGAATACATACTACATACATATATACTTACATATATACGCATACATACATCTAACTTTATCATCTATTTTTGTCTGTCTATGTATCATCTATACATCTATCATTTCTCTCTTTTCTCTCTCCCCCCCTCTGTCCTTCCATCCATCATCTGTCTGTCTGTCTGTCTGTCTGTCTGTCTGTTTATCTATCTATCTATCTATCTATCTATCTATCTATCTATCTATCTATCTATCTATCTATCTATCTATCTATCTATCTATCCATCTATCCATCCATCCATCCATCCATCCATCCATCCATCCATCCATCTATCATCTATCTCTATATCTATCTATCTATCTATCTATCTATCTATCTATCTATCTATCTATCTATCTATATCATCAAATTTATATAGCCATTCATCTCAGTCATCTGACTCTGGGCATCTCAAAGTGCAGGCATAAAAACAAAATAACACAAAAGGGAAAAAAAAGCACATAATAACACATTACAAGAAAGCCAATATTGTTGCAGAAGTTGATTCTACTCTGAGAAAAGGCTTACATACTTTCAGATATGACCATACCTGTGATGTCATGATAAATAAAATAAAACAGATTTGGAAGCATCCCTTATTGTCAATGTCACAGTTAAAATCTGATCAGGAAAATGTGTCTCCAAAAAATTCACGGTATTCCTTCCTCTTCCTTGGGGCTTTTAGAATATTACATTTGTACACAAAATTGCCAGCAATTTCTGGTTTATTCCTTAGGCAGGATTTAAATCTATCACAATTGTACAGCTGCCCAAACAGTGAGAAAGAAACCGATAATAACCCTCTTAGAATCTTTTAACCAGTAACCAGAGTTACTAATGTAAATTACATTAGAATTTTCTCCAAATCACTTGTATTCATAATCAGAACTCTGCATGCCAATTAGGTTATAGCTGTAGGGGAGAAACAATTTGAACACATAAGAAGTGCTGTGTATAAAAAAAATATTGAAGAGGAAATGGATTTGGAAAGTTTTACTTTATATCTTAAGAAAACTTTCAAAGACGAGGGAGGGAAAAATAAGGTTGGTTAGGAAATACTTTCCTTCCTTCCTTCCTTCCTTCCTTCCTTCCTTCCTTCCTTCCTTCCTTCCTTCCTTTCCTCCCATCCTTCCTTTCCTCCCATCCTTCCTTTCTTCTTCCCTCCCTCCCTTCTTTCCTTCCTTCCTCCCTCCCTTATTTCTTCCTCCCTCCCTCCCTTCTTCTGTTCCTTCCTTCCTTCCATCTGTCCATCCGCTCATCCTTCCCTCCCTCCCATCCTTCCTTTCTTCCTCCCTCCCTCCTTCCTTTCTTCTTCCCTCCTTCCCTCCCTTCTCCTGTTCCTTCCTCCCTCCCTCCCTCTCCTGCCCTCTCTCCATCTCTCCCTCCCTTCTTCCATTCCTTCCTTCTTTCCATCCATCCTTCCTTCCTTCCCATCCATCCTTCCATCCACCCATCCTCCCTCCCTCCCTCCCATCCTTCCTTTCTTTCTTCCTCCCTCCCTCCTCCTTCCTTTCTTCTTCCCTCCCTTCCTCCCTTCTCCTGTTCCTTCCTTCCTCCCTCCCTCCTGCCCTCACTCCCTCACTCCCTTCTTCCATTCCTTGCTTCCTTCTTCCCTCCCATCCATCCATCGGTCTATCCTTTCCCCCATTTTTATTTTCTTTTTTTCCTTTCTTTTCTTTCTGCCATCTACTTCCCTCCCTCCCACCCTCCAAAAGATATGTCTAGTCTAGTAAAAAGAAGGACTGGGGTGACATGATAGCAGTGTTCCAATATTTATACAATAAAATAGCAGAGCTGGAAGGGACCTTGGAAGTCTTCTAGTCCAACCCAAAAGAGAGAAGCAAACTAGAATGTTGAGAACAATTAAAAAGTGGGTCAGCTTGCCTCCAGGAGCTGTGGGTGCTTCATCACTGGAGGTTTTTAAGAAGAGATTGGACAGCCACATGTCTGAAATGATATATGGTCTCCTGAGCAGGGGGTTGGACTAGAAGACCTCCAAGGTCCCCTTCAACTCTTTTATTCAATGTTTATCTTCTAAAAATAACTTTCCTATTTACTGCTGAAGAACAGAACTGAAGACGTTTCTTGGAGGAGAAGTAAAATATACATTCCAGTTGCCTTTGGGGGGAAAAACACCTTTGGGACAACTATGACCTGTATGATTGACAATTTGCATAGATTCTCATGTCTGCCTTATGAATGGCAAATCAACTTATATAGTAAAATTTTTAGATTAAAATTATTGAACACTGACCAATTCTGTTGGCAGGTTCTGCAGTAGAATTCTTTACACACACACATATACACACACAACTCCACTCCTCTACTCACAATAGAATTCCCTATGCTACCAGAATTGCAGTTTTGGGCTTGGACAATATGGAATTGCACCACCTGTGGTTGCACCAAGCATAGTACACAAAATTGTCTGCTACAATATCCTACCTGTCAACGACTTCTTTAGCTTCAACTTCAATAATACACGGGCAAACAGTTGATACAAACTCAAGGTAAACCACTCCAAACTCCATTGCAGAAAATACAACTTCAGCAACAGAGTGGTCAATGCCTGGAATGCTCTACCCGACTCCATTGTTACATCCTCAAACCCCCACAGCTTCAACCTCAAACTGTCTATAATGGACCTCACCCCATTCCTAAGAGGTCTCTAAGGGGTCATGCATAAGGGCACCAGCATGCCTACCGTCCCTGTCCTACTGTCCACATTTATTTGTATTCATTTCTTTCGTTCATATCCATGTTTATATTTATATCTGCTATCTTGTACATGTGCGACAAACTAATAAATACAAATGGAAATACAACAACTCCTATTCAGTTACCTTAATCTCCCATTTTGCCTCTCCTGAGGTCTGTATCCTACTTTAGATCTCAAGCAGTGCTGCGTCCATCACAACCTCGTGTCCAATGCCCACCTCTCTTCCCCTTTCCCATTCGTAAATTGCAAGATATACTCACCTGTTTAAGCCATAAGTCAGACAGTTGGTGAACCATGGTGGGAAAGTTGCCTTGTGGATAACAACGATCCCTCGTGCGTTGGCGTCGTTTCCACGGGACTGCTAAATTTGGATTGACGGCTTTATGTTCTGGCTGAGAGCAGGGAGATGTAATTAAAGAGGAAGAATGGCTGCAGTCCTCCTCTTCATTTATGGCTGATCAGCACATAGGGTTGTTCTTCCAACTATGCTACATGGCATGATGTACAGTTCTATGCATGCACCTTTTCCTGGATTCCTAAATTTACTTTATTTGAGACTGAGTACCTAACAGGGACGAAGTGGCTCAGCGGCTAAGATGCTGAGCCAGGGGTAGGCTGCGGCCGGTTTTACTGCATCAATTAAAATTGTTCTGCACATGTGCAGAACTCAAAATAAAAGATGGCAGCAGCAACAGCAGCGACTGGGAAACTGGTTTGGGGGCGTGGGAGGCCTGGGCTGCTGCCAGTTCAGTGACGCAGTCCACCATACCACTACCAGTTCAGATGAATTGGTAGGAACCCACCACTGTGCCGAGCTTGTCGATCAGAATGATCGGCAGTTCGGCAGTTTGAATCCCTAGTGCCACATAATGGAGTGAGCTCCCATTACTTGTCTCAGCTTCTACCAATCTAGCAGTTCATGGGTAAAGCAGGTAAACATACAAGTAGAAAAATAGGAACCAACTTTAGTGGGACAGTAACAGTGTTCTGTACACGCTCGGCATCTAGTCATGCCAGCCACATGACCACGGAGACGTCTTCGGACAGCGTTGGCTCTTCAGCTTTGAAATGGAGATGAGCACCACCACCTAGAGTCGGGAACGACTAGCACATATACGTGAAGGGAACGTTTACCTTTTATTTAACAACTTAGCAATAACTGCCATGTTTTGGATGCAAAACATCCTATTTATATTTTATGATTATATTATCTTCTTTGAATGTCCACTGAGAACTCATGTGCCAGAGACAGATCCCTTGTATGTCCAGTCACATTTAGCCAATAAAGTATTCTATTCTATTTTGTTCTGTTCTGTTCCGTTCATCTAATCCATTCAACGTTTTCTATCCTATTCGGTTCTGTTCTGTTATACTCCATTCCATGTTTTCTATTGTATTGTATTGTATTGTATTCTATTCTATTCTATTCTATTCTATTCTATTCTATTCTATTCTATTCTATTCTATTCCTTTTTTCTTTGTTCTGTTCTATTCTATTTTGTTCTACTCTACTCTACTCTACTCTACTCTACTCTACTCTACTCTACTCTTTTCCTATTCCTATTCCTATTCCTATTCCTATTCTTATTCTCCTTGCAAGCCACATGAGTCACTGAGAATGAATTGGTCGGCCATATTTTTTTCATAAACAAAGAAATAAACAAACAACACAAACAACATGCACTTTGAATTGTATCATTGTGGCTAACAGGTGTGTGTGTGTGCACACGCACACACACACACACACACACAGAGACAGTATAAACCTCAGACACTGCTGTATGGCTTCTTTCGATTTCCCTGGTTACTGAGTTAAAGAAGCCCATTCTGAAGAAGTCAGTGTGCTTCATATTTGAAGTTAGGTAGAATTTCCGTGGAGTATTTTAGTTCCAGTCAAACAACAACAACAACAACAACAACAACAACAACCAAATCAACTTCAGACAGCTCCCGTCAAGACTTCCGCAAGGTCTTGCTAAGAGGGAGCCAAAACTCTGGAACGATTCACAAATCCACCAAGGAAACAAAGAAGATGGAATGAGAAGACAGCTAGCAAGCAGTTCAAACGTTCATTTAGCCTGCAGGAGTTTAAGAATTATACAAAAATATGATTTCCCTGTATGAGCCAGAGTGGATGTTTCAGTAAAAAGCATCTCTTTGTAGCTTGGTTTTTACAAATCGAAAAATAGAATTAAAAATAGAATAGAGCTGGAAGGGACCTCGGAGGACTTCTAGTCCAACCCCCTGCTCAAGCAGGAAACCCTATACCATTTCAGACAAGTGGCTGTCCAGTCTCTCCTTAAAAACCTCCAATGGTGAAGAACTTACAACTTCTGAAGACAAGTCATCCGTTGTGCCCAAGTGCTTCAGTTTTATTTATTTTCCTTTTCTGGGTTCAGATCTGTTCCACTCCCCACCATGATTCCCGCAAGTAAAAATGTACCTCTAGGTTTTATTTATTGGGTTACTTAGTTTATTCATATCCCTCCACTGTTATTTTTACAAATAACTCAAGGTGGAGAACATACCCAACAAAACTTCTTTCTCCTATTTTCCCCACAACAACAACTCGATGATGTGAATTGGCCTGAGAGAAAGGGACTGGCTCGAGGTCATCCAGCTAGCTTTCATGCCTAAGGCAGGACTAGAACTCACAGTCTCCTGGTAATTGTCTCAAAGTCATCCCATCCACTTTCATGGGTAAAGTAGGACAAATAGTCTGCTGGAAGTCTGTAGAGATTCTCAGTCATCCAGCTCATGGCTGTCCCAAAGGTGCTTTTTCAGGAGACAACTGGACTTTCTTGATTTTTCTTTGAAGACATTTCACTTCTCACCCATTCCAGTTGCCTCCTGAAAAAAAGCACCTTTGGGACAATCATGTCCTGGATGACTGAGAATCTCTACAGACCTTTAGCTATACAATTTGGGATGGACACCTGTTCTGACCCCCCTTCCTCCTTCGCCCACACAGAACATGCTCCGGAACAATACAAATGAACAGGGTTTGTTTTACAGACAGACAGAAAGTTCCGTGGCAGTAAACTAACATGGCAAAGCTCACAAATACAAGACACGAAAGCAGCTATCCAGCCTGCTACGTTCCAAGACCAAAACTTCTTGCAGGAGTTCTTTGTTGACTGCTGAAAGGGCGTATGCACAGTCAACACTTTTATAGCCTGAAGAGGAGTCTCCTGATCAACAGCTGAGAGCCCTTACCGCCTATAATTACGCCCTTGCTCCTTGTGTCTATGGGCGCGGTGGTAACGGGCGTCCAGGAACTCCCTGTTAATCTCTGACTCACTGTCTCGTGACTCCTCCCCACTGCTCCAAGGAATGACATCAGGAGCCCTCCTCCTCTGGCTCTCATCGCTGCTCCATGCCTCAGGTGCCTCCTGGTGGCAGACCAGACTCTCCGATCCCTGCTCAGAGTCGGAACCCTGTCCAGGGTCCTCCACATCCTCCTGAGCCGACTCATAGGGACCCTCACTCTCGGAGTCTGGTGGCAGCGGCAACGGCTCCTGCTGGGCCACCTCAGACACCCTTTGAATGGTGTGGGAGTAGGAATGGATTTGCGGAGGGAAAAAAATGCCAGACTACCAGGAACCAGAAACTACTCAGGTGACCCTCAGGACACAGATAGAGCTCCAAGTAGCCTCAACGGCTTTCTAAAAGGATACACAGGGCCAGCTGTCTGCAAGGAACATAAATCCTTCCATTCTCCACCATCCAGTCAGAGTTGAAGAAGTGTCTTGAATGTGAAGCAAAATATCTTCCAAGAAAAACCAGAAAGTCCAGTTGCCTCCTGAAAAAGCACTTTTGGGACATCGACTCCTGGTTACTGATTCAAAAGACATCCAGCTGGCTTTCATGTCTAAGTCAGGATTAGAACTCACATTCTCCTGGTAACTGGCCCAAAGTCACCCAGGCGGCTTTCATGCTTAAAAAGGGACTAGAACTCACAGTCTCCTGGTCATTGGCTCAAAGTCACCTGTCTTACTTTCATGGCTAAGGTGGGACTAGCTCTCACCATCTCCTGATCATTGATTGGCTCAAAGTCACCCAGGCAGCTTTCATGCTTAAAAAGGGACTAGAACTCATATTATCCTGGTCATTAGCTCAAAGTCACCTGTCTTACTTTCATGGCTAAGATGGGACTAGAACTCACCATCTCCTGGTCATTGATTGGTGCAAAGTTACCCAGCTGGCTTTCATCCCTAAAGTGGGTTAACTACTAAACCAAACTCTCTCAGATACATTTCTTGGTGTTTTCAGGCTTATTCCTGCACCTCAAGTTATTTTTTTTAAAAAAGTACTATTTTAATTTGGAAAAAATATAGATAAACAAAAGGCTAGTATAGTGCAAAACAAAGCATTATGAAGTATATTCTGGATTTTCAATAATGCGTCTGCAGCATACAAACCCCGGAGGCATTCTTAGAAAATTAAACTGATAAGGGACTGTAATTTTGGTCTTTGTTAAAAGTGTACATTAGTCAACAGCACTTCGGTAGCTTAGATAGAATTTACTGTAACTTTTAATCTTATTTTACCGTTTCTATTGTGTGGCCTATTGCTGATGATCTTTATATATTGTTTAGATTTTAACAAGGGTGAGCAGTTTTCAAAATAATATATCCCATTACTTAAAAATGAATTAATGAAAAAAATAAGAACTTTAACCTAATTCTAAAAAAACCAGGCGTACAATTCCTTAGATAAA
This sequence comes from Natrix natrix natrix, assembly GCA_029891615.1. NCBI lineage: Eukaryota > Metazoa > Chordata > Lepidosauria > Squamata > Natricidae > Natrix > Natrix natrix. Next base: position 1,661,957 of record JAKRSK010007079.1, on the reverse strand, counting down.
TCAAAATGGGAGCCTTTGAGCTAGAAACTGTCTTGGGAGTGGTAAGAAGGCTGAAGAGCTCTCAAAAGTCCTACAGCCTATTAGCATAATATTTTGGGGACCCCTGATCTATTACAATCTAGTCTCTTCCATTCCAAATGAACCAAATCTGCGTAAGTATTCTTGGACCATTTGACTTTAATCATCTGTTCTTCCCCGGGTGGCCATTCACTGTTCTCCATCCCTTCTGCTCGCTCATCCATCTGTGATCTATCTCCTTGGTCATTTCTCACGAGGCAGATCTAATTGTAGGTCAACTGGAAAGAGATTATATCATCTCTGTTCTCTGTGTACCTCTCAATGCAAACTGGCTACCACAGTCGGATTAATGTCTGCATTCCAAATAGCATCCAAAAGTAAATCAGAGTCCAAGGCAAAGTATTGCTCAAAGTTCCAATTTATTAAGAGAGCCACGTTGGCACATCTGGAAAAACCAAAATCTGAAAGCTTCCCGGTTTTCCCCACCTAGCTGAAAGTTCAAGATTTGCCCCCACACCCACAAGTCCATCACACGGTCCAATCTCCCACTGCCATGCTGGCAGCTTCCACCCATCCAGTTCTGATCAGGTGCAGAGGTGCAAAGACAAAGGATGACCTTGGCTTTCTAGAAAGAATTTTGTTATGGCTACATATCATCTAACTCCATAAAATCCACCCTACCATTTTCCCAAAGTAGAAAATGCATAGTAGAATACTAGAAAGTGTGGTAGGCCAAAGATCCAAAAGAAAAAATAGCTGCAGGCCTGACAGAATCATTTTAAGCAGGGTAGGGATATTCAAAGCAATACCCAGAGAAGAGGTAGCTTTGTTGTCATCCTTATGGCTCAATGAGACAGCCTCGATTCCTGAAATTGCGGGAACAAATCCATTCAATCTTCTTGGTGACATTTTAGAAAGTTGTTTGTCATTGTCTTATCCGAAAGGTGCTTTTTCAGGAGGCAACTGTACTTTCTTGGGTTTTTTTTCTTTGAAGATGTTTCACTTCTCATCCAAGAAGCTTCTTCAGCTCTGACAGGATAGTAGGGAATGAAATGACAGAGCTGAAGAAGCTTCTTGGAGGGAAGTTTTCAAGAAGTGACTGGACAACCACTTGTCTGGAATGGAATAGTGTCTCCTGTCTGAGCAAGATGTTGGAGTAGAAGACCTCCAAGGGTCCTTCCAACTGTGTCATTCTGTTAATCATGGAGAGAAGCAACCATGATTTCTAAGCAGACCTTTCCTGAAAGTGAGAACAATTAACCATTGGAATGAGTTCCCTTCAGAATTTGTGGGTGCTCCATTAATAGAGGTTTTTAAGAAGAGATTCAACAACCATTTGTCTAAAATAGTATAGTGCCTCCTGCTTGAGCAGAGTGTTGGAGTAGAAGACCTTTAAATACTATGTTCTGAGTTTTTCCTCTTTGTATCTACCTGCCTTGTAAGAGATAAAAATAAAATCCATCCATTTCTAAGTTCACGTTTGTCAAAATCTCAACTGAGAAAATTTCTTCCCAAGTTTCCACCTTGCCTCCATTTCTCCTTATTTCTTGTTCAAGGTGACTACTAAACGAAACCAAACCAAATAAAATCTTCATTTTAGAAACATCCTAAACAAGTGGACTCTTCCAAGCCCTTCTTTCTTTAGAAGTTGTGAGATTTCGTTATAAAACATTTGTCCAGGTTCCAAATAGCATGCAAAAGGAGTCCGAGGCCAAGGATTCCTCAAAATTCCAATGTATTAAATTGGTCAGGTTGGCACACCTGGGAAAACCTGAATCTGAAAACTTCCAAGTTTTCCCACCCAGTTGAAAGTTCAAGATCTTGCCCCCACACCCACAAGTCCATCACATGGTCCAATCTCCCACTGCCATGCTGGCAGGTTACACCCATCCAGTTGCGGTCAGGTGCAGAGAAAAAAAGGATGACCTTTGCTTTCTAGAAAGAATGTTGTTATGGCTACATATCACCCCACTCCGTATAATCCCCGCTCCCATTTTCCCACGATAGAAAATGAAAAGTAGAAAGTGTGGCAGGCCTGAAGTCCAAAAAGAAAAGATGGCTTGCAGACCTGACAACATTTTCTTTGGAACAAAATCTTCAGAATTACCCAATGTTTACCTTCCATTCTTGACCCAAATACAAATTGAGAGGAAATGTTCGTAGGTTTTTTTTTGCCATGTGGCGCTTCTCAGACAGAACATAATTCAGTTAACGGTATTATACAGAATCCTTCTCTGCAGGAATTGAGTCACCCTGATAGACATTCTTCATGACTTATGGAGGAGACACAAAAGGCGTTCTCAAGTGATTACATCCTTGAATGTAGATAGCCAACCTCCTGGAACTGAATGCAGGAACACAAATCAAGTGATATCTACTGGACAACCAATCAAATTTACCAAACCCAAATGTGACAATGACAGCTACCTGTGTTTGAAGGTTGAATCATGGCAACTGGACTAATTCTTGTGGTTAGCTTGAGATATTTTGCTGCTCATCCAAGCAATGTCCTGAGTCGGACCAAGGCAGAAAATTGTTCAAATGTACCAACTCCTGCCACACCAATCTCAGAGGTTTCCTCCTCAAAATGCATTACAATTGTCAAGAGCTGGGGAAATCAGGAGATAGAATAGAATAGAATAACTGAATTGGAAGGGACATTGGAGGTCTTCTAGTCCAACCCCCTGCTTAGGCAGAAAATCCTACACCACTTCAGACAAATGGTTATCCAACAACTTCTTAAAAACTTCCAGTGTTGGAGCATTTACAACTTCTGGAAGCAAGACCTACCACTGAATAATTGTTCTAACTGTCAGGAAATTTCTCCTTTCTAGGTTGCTTCTCTCCATTAGTTTCCACCCATTGCTGGTTGTTCTGCTCTTGGGTGCTTTGGAGAATAGTTTGACTCCCTCTTCTTTGTGGCAGCCCCTGAGATATTGGAACACTGCTATCATGTCTCCCCTAGTCCTTCTTTTCATTAAACTAGATATACCCAGTTCCTGCAATCCTTCTTCATTTGTTTTATCCTCCAGTCCCCTAATTCTCTTTGTTGCTCTTCTCTGCTCTTTCTAGAGTCTCAACATCTTTTTTACACAGTGGGAACCAAAACTGAATGCAGTATTCCAAGTGTGGCCTTAATAAGGCCTTATAAAGTGGTATTAACACGTCATGTGATCTTGATTCTATCCCTCTGTTGATGCAGCCTAGAATGGTGTTGGCTTTTGTGGCAGCTGCTGCTCACGGCTGGCTCATATTTAAATAGTTGTCCACTAGGACTCCAAGATCCCTCTCAAAGTTACTACTATTGAGCCAGGTACCACATATATTGTACCTGTACATTTTGTTTTTCTTGCTTAAATGTAGAGCTTTACTTATTTCACCATTGAATTTCATTTTGTTAGTGCCCAATGTTCAAGTTTTTCAAGATCCTTCTGTATCTTTAGCCTATCTTCAGGCACTTCAAATGATTATGAAGAAATATATGAAGAACAGTTGAAGGAACTTGGTATAGCTAGTCTGGAGAAAAAAAGGACTATGGGTGACATGATAGCAGTATTCAAATATTTGAGGGGCTACCACAAGCGAGAAAAGGCCAACTTATTTTCCAAAGCACCAGAAGGCAAGACAAGGAACAATGGATGGAAACTACTTAAGGAGAGAAGCAATCTGCAATTAAGGAGAAACTTCCTAAGAGTGAGAATAATAATTAATCATTGGAACACAGAAGTTGTGAATGCTCCAACACTGGATATTTTTAAGAAGATGTTGGATATCCATCTGTCTGAAGTAGTATAGGCTCCCCTGCTTGAGCAGAGGGCTGGACTAGAAGACCTCCAAAGTCCCTTCCAGCTTTATTCTGATCGTTTGACTGAATGTAAATATTTAATGCAAGGTTAAGCTCTCAACAAGAACCTGGCCAAGTAACAGTCGAGAGAAATGACAGGGAGATAAGAAAGGCATTCAAGGTGGGCTTAGATCTCTTGTGGTTGAAAGGGGGCTTGTGACCTATGACCTGTTTGACCCCTCTCTTGGGTTGTCCCTTTCAGCAATATGTTGATGTAGATTCTCAGTCATCCAGGCAAAGGTGTTTGAAGGTGGAATCATGGCGCCTGGACTAATTTCTGGGTTTTTTTTTTAGTTTGCGTGCTTTCGTTTGACTCCTATCTGTGTTTTTTTTTTTAAGATTCACACTCAAGAAAGAAAACAATGTGGATAGAACTTGACTTCAATAGGAAACTATTTCCCAGTTGGAAAGTAGACTCCCTGGATTTTTAGGAGAATCACTGACCCAGAAAAGTGTTGCTATCAGATCTAAAAAGGACATTATGGAAGGCATCCAAGCATAGTTATCGCAAATACCTTATCTGTATTGGCAGCTAATACGACCTCTACAAAGCAATCCAAGGAAGTAGTGAAGCATATCCCATTTTCAGTGAAAAGCTAGCTTTCTTTTTCTCTATTGCTCATAAGGTCTTCTTTGGTCCTCAACCATTTTTAAAAAATCCAGAGATAAAAACAACTTGGTTTTCTCTGATGGTTTAAACAGAATCCTAAGACCTTCTGGAAAGGCCAAAATGATTGTTCTGTTCATTAATTAAAACAAAAATAGCCAGCATTTCATTCCATTGATGTGTGTCTGTATTTAATTTCCCTGGCTAGTGTCCATACAATATGACAAGAAACAAAACAAAACCCAACAATGTGTTTTCCAATTTTTATTCTAGGGAAATTAAAAGAAAAAGATATGGATGAAAATTGCATTGTTGAACATTCTTGCATTTATTTAATTGCATTCTGAAGGTGGAAAGAGCCTCATGTCTCCCCATATACTTCATATTCTTCTACTGCCCATCTTTTAATGATGTTTCCTATTTTTGTTATTAATTGTTTTATTATTTTGATGTACTGTATACTAGTTTCAATGTTTGAAAGTTGCCCAGAGTCATCTCTGGATGAGGGTGGCATATAAATTAAAGTTAGGTTAGGTTAGATTGAGTTGAGTTGACTTAAATTAAAGTTGAGTTGATTTGAGTTAGTTTAGTTAAGTTAAGGTTGAGTTGAGTTGAGGTTAAGATTAAAGTTGAGTTGAGTTGAGTTGAATTGAGTTAGGTTAAGTTTAAGTTTTAGTTTTGTTGAGTTAGTTAAGTTAAATTCATACACACATGTAGACATAAATAGGAGAGACCAAAGACAGTGTACATACCACTTTCGTCTTCCATTTCTTGGGGTTTGTGGATGCTCCAATGGGGGGGGGGCATGTTTAGGAAGAGATTGGACAACCATTTGTCTGAAACAGTATAAGGTTTCCTGCTCGAGCAGGGGGTTGGACTAGAGGACCTCCAATGTCCCTTCCAATTCTGTTATTCTGTTATTCAGTTGAAGTAAATTGGAAACCAGTGATGGAGCATGCACAACTTCTGAAGGTAAGCTGTTCCATTAATGAATTGTTCTAACATTCTCCCTATCTAAGCCACATATCTATTAAATGTCAAGTATGTATGGAGCTTCTTTTCATAGTACTACTACTATTATATCTTAGGACAAATCCTGTCCTTCAGAAATTAGGACATTTAGAGAAACTGGATAAATGTAGAAAAACTGTCTATTTAGTTTTTCCTGTCCCTAATGTTGTTGGATAACTTTTAAAAGATAATTTTAGTGAGAATTATTCATGTATAGAATAAAAGTTGATACCAACTACAGAATTTACAAACTACTTAAAAAAGGGGGAGGGGAAGAGTGTTGAAAAAGGAAAAGGAGAAAGGAACAAAGGAAGGGGAAAAAGGAAGTAATGCCTTCCTTCTCCTACTGCCCAGCCGGTAAACACAATTGTAATAGCTTATCAGGATCTCTAAGTAGAATAATCCCTCTTCTCCCCATAGCTCATCTCTTAGATAAGGGGGGGGGGGATCAAAATGCTCTGTCAATCAATCTTTATCAGCGAAAGTTCTCTAAAGGCCACCAGATATGTCTATTTTCTTTTTTTTTGCCTAGTAATTTTTATTGTTTTTCTCTTTTCAACGTACGTTACAGTCATTATGTCAACATTTTGTACATTGTCATATCATCTTATCTATACATGTTTTTCTCTTTTCACCATATATTACAGTCATTATGTTAACATTTGTACCTTGTTGTATCATCTTATCTATACCTGTTTATAATATTCCGCTTCTATATTTACATACTTTTATACACAGTTCTATATATATTTATATATATTGTTTTTGGCTTAATTATTTTTCTTGTTTTTTAACCATTCATATCAATTATTCCAGATTTCATAATATTCCGATTCCTCTTTATCTTTTAATTTTAGGGTTAATTTATCCATCTCTGCGCAGTCCAGTGTTGTTTTTTTTTAATCATTAATTCGTCCGGGGGGTGGGGTAGTAGTTTGTTTCCAGTATTGAGCGAAAGCAATTCTAGCTATAGCTAGAAGATGTGTTAGTAAATATTGAATTTTTTTTGTGTATTTCCCTTTGATTATTCCCAGCAAGAAGGTTTCGGGTTTATATTTTATTTGTTCTCTCGTGATTTCTTGCACCCATTTCCAAATTTTTTCCCAATGTTTTTGTGATTCCGGGCAAGACCACCATATATGATAGAAGGTCCCTTGTTCTTTTTTACATTTCAAGCAGGTCGGTTTCAAATTTGGGTATATTTTGGCCAATCTTGTTGGTGATAGGTGTCAACGATAAAACATTTTGTATATATTTTTTTTCAATGTTGCTGATCGTGTTAATTTGTAGTTTATGTTCCAAATTCTTTCAGATATGTCTATTTTCTTCTTTTAACCTGGTCAAACAAGCCAATCTTATAAATCTTCCCTGCTTTTATAAAATATATACTTTGATCCTTTCAAAAAAGGGGGAGGGAAATAAGTGGTTTATTTGTGTTTCAAAGCAAGCATCCTTCAGAACTTCAACAGCTTTCTTTGATGTCCATAATTTTCCAAAGCACCACAGGGCAGAACAAGATGGATGGAAACTAATCAAGGAGAGAACAAATGTAGACTTAAGGAGAAACTTCCTGACATTGAGAAAAATTAACTACTGGAACAACTTGTTTGCAGAAGTTGTGGGTTGCTCCATCAGTGGAAGTTCAGAAGAGACTGGGCAGCCATTTGTCTGGAATGGTATAGGGTCTCCTGCTTGAGCAAGTGGCTGGAATAGAAGACCTCCAAGGTCCCTTTCCTTTCCTCTACCTGCATTATATTTTCTGATTTTTCTTTAATCTTTCAACCTCTTTTTTTTTAAAAAAAAATCACTCTATACAGTTTCATAATGGCAAGCCAAGTCATTCAATTTAATGCTAGGATTACTAATTTTGAATAATTTTTACTACCTTGCTAGTCAACATATAGTTTCTCAGTATCCCATCAATTCAGAGGAGTACGTACCCAGGATGTGGATGCCATTCGTTCAATATTAGCACCAGTACTTTCAATTCATTTTAATTATTTAGCTTCTTCGGTTGTAATACAGATGTAGAGCTTTGCTGGTCTCCATCTGCTCACATATCCATAGATATTTAAAGTGAACCATTGACTTGAAAATAAGAACAGGAGCATCCCAAGCTAAAACAAACAAACAAACCCCCCATATATATATATTGTGCTGTATAACAAGTGTATGCATAGACAAAGAGACACACACAGAGGGCAAGACAAGGAAAAATCAACAGCGTGGGGATTTGTTGCTAGCAAAATGCTGACTCTGGACAGATGTAATCTGCTCCACCTGAATCCCTGCCAAGCTGTAGGCAAGGCCCAGGGGACAGATTCTGTACCTATGGACCACCGAAGGTTGAAGAGGAAGGGTCACCACTCAATGGAGGCATACACGGTTAGCATGACAAATATGTCAGGTTCAATGCTGAACTTCTCCAGAAGGAAACTTCAAAGAAATAAAAAATACAGTACTGGTAGAAAAGAATATTTGTAGCTCAGTCTTGAACTGTGGGGTCCTTGGTGTTCTCTGAGTTGATTTTTTGGGGGTGCTTTTTTTTTTTTACACACCTAAAGCAGCATTATCAGTTCTAGAAAGAAGTGAGGTTTGCAGCAAACTCCACCTCTTTCCCACGAGGGGTGGGATTCAAAAATTTTAGCATCTGTTTCTCTGCCTGGTTGCTGAGGGCGTGGCCATAGGAGGCATGGCCTACTCAGCATCCTGCATCACAGTGGGGTGGGGGGTTTCACCCTCCCCAGACTCTGGAGGCTTTTGTTGAACCTCCCAGAGGGCAAAAACGGGCTTCCCCGGACTCTGGAGGCCTCTGAAGACTAGAAACAGTCTACCTGCTTGAGCAGGGGGTTGGACTAGAAGACCTCCAAGGTCCCTTCCAACTCTGTTATTCTGTTATTCTTACGACTTCACTTCTCAGGAGTAGGTGGGCCCCCAGGAGTCTGATTCCATATAACTGAACATCTATAAGAAATGTTTCATGTTGTGTAAACCACCTTATCAAAGAGAACTTTATGTGCTCGGTGTTTCTCTGAATTGTCTCGGTCCGACACAGCCCGAATCACTGCCATTGTACAATAAATTCCTCCTCCAAGAGTGAGAGTTTATTAGACAATTATCTTACTCTTGCTGTGAAATGTTATGAGGAGCGTAGATGAGGTTTGCACTCTCTCTCCCCTTTGTTCCTCTCCATCATTTTGTTCATCTTTTTTTTTTGGGGGGGGGGAGAAACTCCATGAAGGAAGAAAAGCTGAAAGATTCATCTCTCTCTACATTTCCCCATATGCAACCCAACAATAAAATCATCAAATGCCACACTAAAAGCAAGGGAAAAAATGTTCTTTTCAAATAGCAATATCTAAGGAAATGTATGGGAAATAACTAGACTTTCCAGATGCTAAGAGCCTTTTGTTCTCCCCAAAGGAAATGAATGTAAAGGTAAAGGTTCCCCTTGCACATATGTGCCAGTCATTCCCGATTCTAGGGGGCGGTGCTCATCTCTGTTTCAAAGCCGAAGAGCCAGCGCTGTCCGAAGACGTCTCCATGGTCATGTGGCTGGCATGATTAAACACCGAAGGCGCATGGAACGTTGTTACCTTCCCACCAAAGGGGGTTCTTATTTTTCTACTTGCCTTTTTTTTTACGTGCTTTCAAAGTGCTAGGTTGGCAGAAGCTGGGACAAGTAACGGGAGCTCACTTTGTTACGCGCTGCTAGGAATTCAATCCAACAAACTGCCGACCTTTCTGATCGACAAGCTCAGCATCTTAGCCACTAGGCCACCACGTCCCCTCCAAAGAAATTACAGATTCCTAAATATCTGGCATCACCACTTGATCCATTTATATCTGGGTATCTCTTTCATGTAAACAGTAGAAGAGGAAGAAAAAAGAAACAAAGAGAGAACATTTGATGAAGCAAAGGTTAATTAACTATAAGTAGTCATCATTTACAACCATTTATTTATTTTTTATTGTCTGAAGTTGCTGTAGCTCTGAAAAAGTGACTTATGGCCGTTTTTCACACTTATGTTCACTGCAGCATCCCTGTTAGAAATTCTGTTGATATATAGCACCACAAAGCAAACAAAGAGTACAGTCACCATGTGCTTTACTGCTCAACTCTATAACTGTAACAGAAAACAGGAAACTCTACTTAGAACAAAGGAACATGGAGTATATACCATAGATCTAAACTTGTAAACACTTCCATCTACTGGATGAGAAAACTATTGTAACTATTAACTACTATAGTTGTTTCATAAAGAGACAGGGTAGGTTGTATTTTTTGAGAAATACAATATTTTCCAACAATGCATTCCAACAATCCCCATGGTCACATGATCAAAATTTGGACATTTGGCAACTGCTCATATTTATGATAGTTGCAGGGACCCCAGGGACATGTCCCAGGATTTCAATGACACTTTAAAAAGTATCTTATCTCTGGTGTTCACATCTACAAGTGTTGCAGCATCCCTGTGGGCACATGATTAAAACCCAGGTGTTTGGAACCGGCATAAATTTACAATGGTTGCAGCATCCCAATCAGTTTCTGACAAACAAAGTCAATGGGAAAATCAGTGTCAGAGTTCCAAATAGCATCCAAAATTAAATGAGAGTTGGAGGCAAAGGATTCCTCAAAGTTCCAATTTACTAAGAGAGCCATGTTAGCACATATGGGAAAACCTGAATCTGAAAGCTTCCCGGTTTTCCCCACCCAGTAGAAAGTTCTCACACCCACAAGTCCATCACAAGGCCCAATCTACCACTGCCATGCTGGCAGCTTCCACCCATCCAGTTCCAGTCAGGTGCAGAGGTGCAAAGACAAAGGATGACCTTGGCTTTCGAGGAAGAATGTTGTTATGGCTACATATAATCTAACTCTGTACAATCCCGCCTCCCATTTTCCCACAATAGAAAATGCACAGTAGAATAATAGAAAATGTGGCAGGCCAAAGATCCAAAAGAAAAGATGGCTGCAGGCCTAAAAGTCAGATTCATTAAATGATCATGTGATTCACTTCACAAACGCAAAGGTTCACTTCACAAGCACCGGAAAAAAAGTCATTAAATTGGGCACAACTCACTTAATAACCTTAACAACATTCATTTCAGTTGGGGGTCATAAATCAAGGCCTTCTGTAAACACAATCTGTCTGATCTTGGTTCTTCCACTGATAGCTGTTCCTGAGGATCAAGTATCTATATTTGCTTATAGAGGATTTTGTTCTGAAATATTTCTGAAACCCGCTGCTCCTCTATACCAGTCTTCCAATATTTGAGGGGTTGCCACAAAGAAGAGCGAGTCAAGCTATTCTCCAAATCACCTGCCTTCCATTGAGGACCTGTACACTGCACGAGTCAAAAAGTGGGCTGTGAAAATATCTACAGATCCCTCACATCCTGGACATAAATTGTCTCAACTCCTACCCTCAAAACGACACTATAGAGGACTGCACACCAAGACAACTAGACACAAGAACAGTTTTTTTCCTGAACGTCATCACTCTGCTAAACAAATAATTCCCTCACCACTGTCAAACTATTCACTAAGGCTGCATTACTATTACTATTAGTCTTCTCATCGTTCCTATCACCCATCTCCTCCCACTTATGACTGCAGGACTGTAACTTTGTTGCTTGTATCCTTACGATTTATCTTGATATTGATTGTTTCCTGATTGCTTATTTGTACCATATGACTATCATTAAGTGTTGTGCCTTATGATTCTTGACAAATGTATCTTGTCTTTCTATGTACACTTAGAGCATCTGCACCAAACACAAATTCCTTGTGTGTCCAATCACATTTGGCCAATAAAGTATTCTATTCTATTCTATTCTATTCTATTCCTCCAGAAGTTGTGAATGCCCCAACACTGGAAGTCTTTAAGAAGATGTTGGATAGCCATCTGTCTGAAACGGTATAGAGTTTCCTGCCTAGGCAGAGGGTTGGACAAGACCTCCAAGGTCCCTTCCAACTCTGCTATTGTATTGTATTGTATTGTATTGTATTGTATTGTATTGTATTGTATTGTATTGTACTGTACTGTACTGTATTGTATTATTCTATTCTATTCTATTCTATTCTATTCTATTCTATTCTATTCTGAAAGCAGGACAAGAAGCAATGGATGGAAACTCATCAAGGAAAGAACGAATCTAGAATTAAGGAGAAGTTTCCTGACAGTGAGAACATTTGATCAATGGAACTGCTTGTCCCCAGAAGTTGTAGGTGCTTGCAAGAATTGGGCATGGCCAGTCTAGAGAAAAGAGAGATTAGGAGTGACATGATAGCTGTATTCCAGTATTTGAAGGGCTGCCACAAAGAGGAGGGGGGTCAACTTACTTTCCAAAGCACCAGAAGGCAAGAGAAGAAACAATGGATGGAAACTAATCAAGGAGAGGAGCCTGGAATTAGAGAAATTTCATTTAAGTGAGGACAATTAACCAGTGGAACAACTTGCCTCTAGAAGTTGTAGGTGCTTCATCACTGGAGTTTTTGAAGAAAAGACTGGACAGCCATCTATCTGAATCTCGAGCAGGAGGATGGACTAGAAGACCTCCAAGGTCCCTTCCAGCTCTATTCTGATTAATTGAAACCAGTGGAATGACTTGCTGTTAGAGGTTTTGCATACTCCATCACTGGAGGCTTTTAAGAAGGGACTGGAGAACCATTTGTCCGAAATGGTATATGATTTCTTGCTTGAGCAAGGGGTTGGACTAGAAGACCACCAAGGTCCCTTGCAACCCTGCTATTCTGTTATTCTTTACTATTCTTGAAAATTCAAACACTTTTTAGTTTCTGTTTTCTTCCCAGGACTTGTAACAATAACATCAGAGAGACACACAAACACACCTTTCAAGAGGCAGCATCGGTTAGGATACATTAGATAGGGAAGGTACCGGAACATTTTTGCTTAACAGACACAAAATAATCAATTTTAACCAAGTAAGAAACTTTTGGCTATTGCCCTTTTTGAAATATGATTTCCTTCTTTTGAGCGGTTTGCCCTTCCCTCCCACCCCCACCTCTGCTTAACGCACCCACAACCACATGCTCGGCTTGTGCAAAAACTTCGACCTTGTGTTGAAAGATAAAAAGCCGGAGAAAACTTATGGTATCTGTGTGATTAATAGTAGAGCCGGTGAGTCGTCTCCGACTTACACAACATCACAAATATGCTCCGATACCCCACAGCACCTCCGAGCTGATCTCACCTTCTTGTTCAATCATTCATCAGCTTAATAATAATGACATCCCAATAACATAATTAGCTCTGAGCCTTTAAAAAAAAAGAAACCACATAAATTTGAGAATGCAAAATGCAAAGAGCTCGTTTTCTCCTCCAACTCTCTCTCCCACCTTCTCCTTCCCACCCTTAGTGCTTAATGCCAAAATATGATCTTTATTCATTCCACTGACGTTATATAAAACTAACATCGTTTTTCCATTTTTCATGAAATTTTTATCCAGGCTGTTAGTTTCACTGAGAGTAGGCTGGGAAATATTGTTAGGTTACAAGATAGACGATCCTGGGAAAAACCTCAGCATGTTAAGAAGCCATAAAATCTGGTTTAGTTCATTGACTGCCACAGTCCAGTAAGCCTATAGTAACGGCGGGTTATTTTTATTGTGTATTTATTTAAAGGTTGGATCTTCCTTTCAGCTGGGCCACTTGATGGACTTTCATCTGGGATTCTAATGCACCTCCTTCTTGGAAGTGCCTCTGATTCTTGTAACTTCTTGGACAGTTGGTCTAAGTTACTAGTTCTCAACCCCAGCCTCTTTGAGATGGATGAACTTGGACTTCAACCCCCAAGTTTCTCGGCGATGGCCATTTTGGTGGTGGAATCCTGGGAGTTGAAGTTCAGTGGTGGGCCTCTTCTTTTGTGGACTTCAATGGGGGAAGGAGAAAAAAGAATGAGCACATGTTAAAAGTTCATAAAAATGTAGTGATTTGTCTATCCTTACAAAGAGGGGAATTCCAAGGAGACTCGGTGGAAAATAAAGTTCCAGATTGAAGAAGCAAGAGAGGAAGATTATTGAAGATCCACATTGCAAATGTCTACCATCATTTTGGACTAGTGGACATTTCTTTCCAGTAATTAAATTGTGGGAAGTTAGCACCCACCTCTCACCTAGAAAAATGAAATATTTTAGGAAGTATTAAAAGGACAGAATATTTCCCCTAAAAAGGAAGCAGAAACTCATCCCCCTGCCACCTTTGTCAATGGGCCATTAAGGCCTGAGCCAGTCAATTCTACATAATAAAGATCTACGTCCTTCAGGCACAGCCATAGTAGGAATTGCCCAAAGCCCTTTTATTACATCACCCAGCAAGGCTCAACCAAGCCTGAGACTTAAAACACAACCTACAAAATTACCCCTGCATGGCCCCATGGGAGTCTGAAAACCAATCAGAATACAAGATCAAATTCAAAAGCTCAGAGGGGGCATAAAACCCAGGCCCTCTCAGCATCTGTTCCCTTTTTTTCTTTGCCCAATATCTTCAAGGCTTGTGATCCTGTCCACCATTAAACCATCTTTCCAAGCAACTTCCATGAATCCAGGGTCTTTTTCCCCACTTGGAACTGAACCCAGAAGGACATTTCTTCCAACTAAATCATCTTGAGTCTATTTGACAAGAATGTGATAAGAATTTTGTCTCTTAAGTTAGGTAGAAGGTGTTCACCTACTCTTACTAAAAAGGACAACTTTCCGACTCCTGGTGATCTAACACTGGCTATCTATTTATACCATGTTATTATAGGCACACACTAGTTTTCCTGGGTGGATAGAACTAAAATATCATTTCTTCTGGGCTCCTAGTCATTATCCTTCCTTCTCTTGAGAGTTAGAACAACTTATGAGTTAGAACAATTTATCAGAACTTTTGGGTGTTCCATCACTGGAGGTTTTAAGAAGAAATTGGACAACTTCTCTCTCCTGATGAGAATTTTGGAAGGGGCTTTGAAGGTCTTCTAGTCCAACCCTCTGCTTGAGCAGGAAATCTTATACCATTTCAGATCTCTTCTTCTGTCTGATCTCTTCTTAAAAACCTCCAGTGTTTGAGCACCCACAGCTTCTTTAGGCAAGTCGTTCCACTGATTCCTTGTTTTCACTATCAGGAAATTTCCCTTTGATTCTAGGTTGGTTCCGTCCTTGATTAGTGTCCATCTATTGCTTCTTGTCCTGCCTTCAGGTGCTTTGGAGAAGAGGTTGACAGTCCTCAAGTATTGATTCACTGTTATCATGTCCACCCCAATCCTTCTTTTCACTAGAGTAGTCATATCTTTTCTACCAAGGGAGGGAGGGCAGGGAGAGGGAGGGAGGAAGGAAAGAAAGAAGGAAGACTAAATGAAAGAAATGGAGAAGGAAGAAAGGAGGGAAAAAGGAAGGAAGGAAAGAAGGACAAAAGGAGGGAGGGAGATAGGGGAGAGGAAGGAAGGAAGTTGGGAGGGAGGGAGGGAGGGAGAAAGAAAGAAAGAAAGAAAGAAAGAAAGAAAGAAAGAAAGAAAGAAAGAAAGACTGAGTGAAATAAAAGGAGAAGGAAGAAAGGAGGAAGTGGGGGGAAGGAAGGGCTGCTATAAGGAAAAAAACTGCAAGAGCTGAAGCTTGTGCAAGTAATTTGGAGCCATATTGGGGAAAGAAATATTAATATTAAATATAATATTATTTAAATATGACTTTATTTAAAATGAAAGTCTCTCTGCCTGAACACTGTAGACAAGAATGTGGCCTCCCTAACGCTTGCTTGCTGCTGTGTCTAAAAGGAGAATTTCAAACAGGGGAGCGGAAGAACAAAAGGGAAGAATCTCACAGCAACTAATGAAAGCATCAGCCGTGAAGCCCTTAGCTTCTACCTAAAGCTCCTTTTAGAGGAGGGGAGGGGGGAATATGTACGCACAGAGCAAGATTTACTCTCCATTTTAAGGCTCTTGGAGAATAAGTTGCAGGAAGGGTGGGGGGAGAAAGCTTCAAACACATAAAGGCAAAAGTTCAGCTGGGGAAATTTGGTACTTCTCCCTGCATCGCCTACTCGGCAAATTCACATGCTTCGCCATTTTGCTTCTGATTCGTCCAGGCCAATCACTTCTGAAGAAGAAAAAAGTGTGTGTGTGTGTGTGTTTCAAGAACCTGTTAAGAAGTAGAATCTGGGATGCTCTTATTTCCCCCCTTCCAAATAATCTTCTAAAAAGGGTGTCAGTGATGGGCCTTCAGCTTTTCTTACTTGTCATTGCTGCTGTGGCTTGCTAGAAGAGCAGATCTGATGCCTTGGAGGATGGAAGGAGGTTGGAAGACAGCTGGAAGAGAAGGAATCCTATCGTAAGACAATGGATTTTCCAGTCTTTATTTGCTAAGGTTTCCATCATCAAGGGCAGAGGTGTCTGTCTGTCCATCCATGATCTGTATGTCTGTCTGTCCCTGCATCTGTCCGTCCACCTACCTACCTACGTACCTACGTACCTACCTACTTACCTACCTACCTACCTACCTACCTACCTACCTACCTACCTACCTACCTACCTTCCTATCTATTGTAGCCAGCTATCATCTATGTAGTTATCTAGCTACTGTATCTTTATCTATGACATCACTTATCAATGTATCATCTGTTTATCTGTCTGTCTGTCTGTCTATCTATCTATCTATCTATCTATCTATCTATCTATCTATCTATCTATCTATCTATCTATCATCTATCTATCTATCATCTATCTATCTCCATCCATCACTCTATCCATCCATCCATCTGTCCATCCGTCTGTCCGTCTGTCTGTCTTAGGTAGCAAGCTATCATCAATCTAGTTATCTAGCTATCTTTATCTATCATGTATCTATTACCTATATAGCGTCTGTCTGCCTGCCTGCCTGCCTGCCCGCCCGCCCGCCCGCCCGCTTGCCCGCCCATCCATCCATCCATCCATCCATCCATCCATCCATCCATCCATCCATCCATCCATCCATCCATCCATCTATCTATCTATCTATCTATCTATCTATCTGAAACATTTATATGGCAGTCCCTCTTTGAGACAATTCAGGCCAGCTCCCCATCAAAATTAAAAGAGATAAAATCATTCTGGCAAAATCAAGATAAAGGACACATGATGGATTCCTCAAATAGGATTTAACAGGCATATTTGAAAGAGTCGCTTTTCCCCTTGACTTGAAACAGCAGGGGCAAGTGGGACACCACATGGGAAAGGAAATAAATACTAAAAAAAAATTAGAAAAGCTGCAGCATCCTAAAATAATATCCTCCAGATCTAAATTGAGTCTATATTTCATTTATCATTTTGGTGAATATGGAATCCCTTCTGCACGAGAGGAAAAGATAATAAATAGAAGCTAATTACATGACATTTTAGAGGTTTAACTAGCAGCTACATTTCCCCTTCTTTCAAAACTAAGTATGAGAGACCTCTACAAAGATTTTCAATCATCCAAGCCATGGTTGTCCCAAAGGTGCTTTTTCTACAAAAGACAACTGGAGTGTTGTCAACTCTTAGTGTTTACTTTGAAAAGGTTGTTGGGAGAAATGCCCATCTGGGTTTGGTTCCAAGTGGGGAGAAAGACACTGGAAACTACCAGGGTTGGTTGTAAAGATGATTTTAATGGTGGACAGGACCACATGGTTTGAAGTCCTGGGCAAAAAGGCACATGGGATGAGACAGATAGATATATTTATACTACTCTGATTGGTTGTCAGACTCCCATGGGGCCATGCAGGGGCAACTCTGGAGGCTGTCCTGAGTCCCAAGCTTGGTTGACTCTTGCTGGGTGATGATGTAATGAAAGGGCTTTGGGATTCCTATTATGGCTCTATCTGCCTGAAGGAGGTAGATCTTTGTTATGTAGAATAGACTTTCAGGCCTTAATGGCTCATTGACAAAGGTGGGGGGGGTGAGTTTCTGTCCCCCTTTTAAGGGAAATATTCTGCCCTTTTAATGTTTCCTAAAATATTTCATTTTTTCTAGGAGAGGTGTGGGTGCTAACTTCCTACAAGCTTTTTGCTTCTCATCTAAGTAGCTTCTTCAAAAGTGAAGTCCAGTTGCCTATTGTGAAATGACACTTTTAGGACAAGCATAAGAGACCACAGTCTGGGTCCTATTTTGCATGAACTAGTTATGTTTAGCCTAACAAAGAGAAAACGGAGAGGAGACACGATAGTACCTTCTAATCCTTGAAGGGCTGTTGCAGTGAAGAGATGGAATCAATTTATTCTCCAAAACACCTGAAGACCTAACAAGAAGCAATGGATGGGTAGAAGTTTCTCTGAGGGAGATCTACCTGGAATTTAGGAATAGAATAAAGGAAGGGAGCTTAAAGATCTTCTAGTCCTACCCCCTGCTTAGGCAGGAAACCCTATGCTACTTCAGACAGATGGATATCCAACATCTTTTAAACATCCAGTGTTGGAACATTCACAACATCTGGAGGCAATTTTTAATTGTTCTCACTGTCAGGAAGTTTCTCCTTAGTTCTAGGTTGTTTCTCTCCTGGATTAGTTTCCATCCATTGCTTTTTTAAAAAAAATATTTTTAAACAAACACAAACAGAACAAAAAACATAAAACCATCTTCTGTTACAAATTGCAGAAAGTGTGTCAATTGGTTAGAAGTTTCCTGTGCATCTCTTCCATTGCTTCTTGTCCTACCCACAAGTGCTTTGGAGAATAGCTTGACTCCCTCTTCTTTGTGGCAACCCCTGAGATATTGGAAGACTGCTATCATGTCTCCCCTAGTCCTTCTTTCTCTTAAGCTAGACATACCTAGTTCCTGCAACCGTTCTTCATATGTTTTAGTCTCCAGTCCCCTAATCCTCTTTCTTGCTCTTCTCTGCACTCTTTCTAGAGTCTCCACATCTTTTCTACATCGTGGCGACCAGAACTGAATGCAGGATTCCAAGTGTGGCCTTATAAAGTGGTATTAACCCTTCACATGATCTTGATTCTATCCCTCTGTTGATGCAGCCTAGAACTGTGTTGGCTTTTTGGCAGCTGCTGCACACGGCTGGCTCCTATTTATGTGATTGTCCACTAGGACTCCAAGATCCCTCTCACAGTTACTATTAGCGAGCAAGGTAACACACAGGGGGAATTTCCTGACAGGGAGAACAACTTAGTAATGGAACAGGTTGCCTCCTGGAGCTGTGGGTGCTCCATCACTGGAGGTATATTAAAAAAAAAAAGATCAGACAACTCTTTGTCCTGGATGGGATGAAGTCTTTTGTTTTGGTCAGGGAGTTGGGCTAGAAAAAGACCTCCAAGGTCCCTTCCCACCCTATGTTTCTATGTGGATTGCTTCTACTGTCCAATCTAGACTGAAGGCTGTAAAAATTCTTTGAGACCCTTTGAACTACAATTTATACTACCCCACAATGAGCAATAAAATCATAAATGCCAACCTTTCAGCAAACCAAAAATGTAATTTTCATACTGAAAGGTAAAATGGTTACAATTCCACTTTAAAGGAGCATTTGAAGGAGAAGGAGGAGGAGGAGGAGGAGGAGGAGGAGGAGGAGGAGGAGGAGGAGGAGGAGGAGGAGGAGGAGGAGGAGGAGGAGGAGGAGGAGGAGGAAAGTCATGTTTGAGTCAAGCTGGATTGAGGGACACATTGATGCAGTTTTCCTGGCAACTGTATGAATTGGTAATCTATGGGTGTCTTCTTCCCATTGGCTTCTTATGCATTGATTTCTTTACTTTTTTTCTCCAGATTTCCCAGGCCAATGAGGGAATGCCCTGGTCATGTCTCCTCTGAGTACTAACAAATCTTGGCCCTAATTAGCTTCACATCTCAGATAAATTAAACAAATGTAGCCAGCAGCTGAGCTGGCATTTGCAAAGGATTTGGCAATTTCATGGGTGATACACAGTCATTTTTGTATGTTGTATAAAGTAAAGTAGCATTGACAATCAGTTAATTGCAAAGTATTCTTGAGTACAGATTTTCTTTCTTTCTTCTTTCCTTCCTTCCTTCCATCCCTCCCTCTCTCTTGCTCTCTTTCTTTCTTTCTCTCTCTCTCTCTTCCTTCCTTCCTTCCCTTTCTCCTTCTTTCTTTCTCTCTTCTTCCTTCCTTCCATCCCTCTCTCCTTCCCTTTCTCTCTCCTTTCGTTCTTTCTTTCCCCTTCCTTCCTTCCTTCCTTCCTTCCTTCCTTCCTTCCTTCCTTCCTTCCTTCCTTTTCTCTCTTACAATGGATTAGTGATGCCATGAAGAAATCTTTCATTCTTTCTCTCTCTCTCTCTTTCTTTCTCACTTCCTTCCTTTCTCCTTCCTTCTTTCTCTCTTCTTCCTT
Organism: Natrix natrix natrix; assembly: GCA_029891615.1. NCBI lineage: Eukaryota > Metazoa > Chordata > Lepidosauria > Squamata > Natricidae > Natrix > Natrix natrix. The sequence continues at coordinate 1,642,174 of JAKRSK010007079.1, read as the reverse complement.
CACTCTCTCCTTCCCTTTCTCTCTTCTTTTTTCCTTCCTTCTTTCTCTCTTGCAATGGATTACTGATGCCATGAAAATATGTATCTAAAAAGGTTGAATCATGATGGATTGGAAAGGAAAAAGGGGAAATAATGATTAAATGGAAGGAAATCATCCATTTCTTCGTTATTTTATTTCCTTCCTCCTATTTAATCATTGATTTCCCTTTTTCCTTTCCAATCCATCATGATTCAACCTTTTTAGATATGGCATCACTAATCCATTGCAAGATAGAGAAGGGAGGGAGGGAGAAAGATAAGAAGAAGTAAAAGAAGAAGATGATAAGAAAAAAGGGAGAGGGAGGGAGGGAAGAAGAAAATGAGTGATGCTTGGCAAAGTTGAAAGAAGTAAAGTAAAGTGAAATAGTGGAGAAATGGATGAGTGGTGGATCCTTAGAAGAACTGCAAATCATTTTTAGAGACAGAACAAAATGGAATTTCTCCATGAAGTCAACAGAAGATCTTGGCTAAGACACTGAGCTTGTTGATCAGAAAGGTCGGCAGTTCAGCGGTTCAACTCCCTAGTGCCATGTAATGGAGTGAGCTCCCATTACTTGTCCCAGCTTCTGCCAACCTAGCAGTTCGAAAGCAGGTAAAAATGCAAGTAGAAAAATAGGGACCAACTTGGTGGGAAGGTAACAGCGTTCCATGCAACTTTGATGTTTAGTCATGCTGGTCACATGACCACGGAGACGTCTTCGGACAGCGCTGGCTCTTCAGCTTTGAAACAGAGATGAGCACCGCCCCTTAGAGTTGGGAAGGACTAGCACATATGTGTGAGGGGAACCTTTACCTTTAATTAATTAACTAATAATGATTTAGACTTTTTCTTTATTGGTCAAGTGTGATTGGACACACAAGGAATTTGTCTATGGTGCAGATGCTCTCAGTGTACATAAAAAGGCAAGACATATTAGTCAAGAATCATAAGGTATAAAACTTAATGATAGTCATAGGGTGCAAATAAACAATCACGAAACAATCAATATCAATATAAATTGTAAGGATACAAGCAACAAAGTTACAGTCCTGCAGTCATAAGTGGGAGGAGATGGGTGATAGGAATGATGAGAAGACTAATAGTAATAGTAATGTAGCCTTAGTGAATGGTTTGACAGTGGTGAGGGAATTATTTGTTTAGCACATTAATTGTGTTTGGGGGAAAAAACTGTTCTTTTGTCTTGGTGTGCAGTGCTCTATAGCGTCATTTTGAGGGTAGGAGTTGAGACAATTTATGTCCAGGATGTGAGGTGTCTGTAGATATTTTCACAGTCCTCTTTCTGACTCGTGCAGCGAACAGGTCCTCAATGGAAGGCAGGTTGGTAGCCATTGCTTTTTTCTGCAGTTCTAATTGTCTTCTGAAACCTGTGTCTGTCTTGTTGGGTTGCAGAACCAAACCAGAAAGGGAGGCCAAGGAAGCCGTTGTCAATAACCATACCTCGATTTGACTGATGTTATTCAGCTGGATAAAACACTAACTCCTTCGCTTCGATTTGCAAAAGAGAGCCAAGAGTTTGAAATAAGGCTTGGCAAAGGAGAAAAAGAGCGGGAAAATTTAAAATGAAATGCAAGCTAAAACAAGGGTGGGTGGGTGGGTGAAGAAACTCCTTCCATTCTTGTCAGTCAAATGCAGATGGAAAATGCATTCCTTCTGTTAAGAGAATTGTTGCATTTGTGTGGCTTCTAGGAAGTCACTATTTTCATTGACTAGAAAGGCAACCAGAGGTGGGTTGCAGCCAGTTCGGCCCGGATTGGGGGAAAGCGGTAGTAGTGGCAGCAGGAGGCTCCGCCCATCCACTCGGACGCTTCTGTGCATGCGTAGAAGTGTTGTGTGCACACATGAACACACGCACAAGCACAAGCAAACCAGTAGGGAAAAAAAATTAGAAACCCACCACTGAAGGCAAGGAATAGATTTGGTAGGATTTGTCATGGTTTCCAGATCTTTTCAACTTTGTGGCGGGATGGTTTCGCGGGTGGAGGAAAAGAGGCCCTTGGCGTGAAGAAAGGGCGAATTCTTTCAGTGAGACGATGTCAGAGTTTGTGGCAGAAATCACATCCAGAAAGCGCACACACGGGTAACTGATTCAGCAGGATTTATTAACTTCTCTTTATATAACACATGAATAAATGTACAATACCAACAGCAGATTCTTCCAGTGTTATAGAGAGGAGAGATTGTTTCCAGTTTCAATTCAGAGAGCAGACAGACTAGACTAGTTTCTTTTCAGATCTCAGAGCTTAATAGGTAGGCTCCAAGCCATATGGCAAGGCTCTCCATCACCAAATAGTTCCCATTGGCTGACCTTGCTACCATGTCTCTGCCAGTTCATGAATATTCTGACAGACCAGTGGGCTTAAAATGAAATATCCAGTTTCCCCTGTGGCTTCTTTTTTTTTTTTTTTGAAAAGAATTTTATTGGTTTTTTTAACATTTATAAGGGAAAAGGTAAATGGAAAGGTATACAAATTTTGGCAGTTGCAAAGTGTGGCAGGCGCCCCCCCCCCAAACTCATAAAATACATCTAAGTATAAAACATTGATACATAGTCATATATAATCAGCATGTTAGTTCTATTAATATTTTCAATCAGTTTACACATTGTAGTATGTGTTCCACGTATAATTCCATTATTACTTTCGGTCAGTTTATAATATGAAATTTTCTTGTTTATTTTTGTGATCTGAGCTTTCTTGGTATTGCCCCTTCTCCCCCCGCTGGCAGAGCTCCGGCCCCTCCCGTGTCCTGCATATCCGTTGTGGGATCTTCTGTTTTTTCTAGGTTTGTTTTGTTTTTTTCCATAAAGGCCTGTGCCTCTATGGGTGTGTTAATTCTAATTCTTTTCTCCTCCCAGAATATCAGCATACCTTCAGGCATCAACCATCTAAGCCACACCCCCTTCTGGTATAATTTATTCGCCAATTGCGAGTAACTTTTCCTTTTTTCCCTAATTTTCTTGGGGATCTGCTTCAGGATGGTTATCTCCCTGTCGTGGTATGTTAGTGCCTGCCCCCTTTGTACACCCAGAATTTCATCTCTTGTGCTTTTTCTAAGGAATTTAATATGGACCTCCCTGGGTACATTGTGTGTTCTGGCATAAGCAGAGTTTACTCTATAAACCATATCTATCTCCCATTCCATCTGTTGTTTTTCTTTGTGGATGTATTCAGCCAAGATGTTAGTCATAATGTCCCTTATATTTTCCCCATCTGCTTCTGTAACATTTTGAAATCTAAGATAAAAGGACATTCTCTCAAACTCTGTTTTCATTTGCTGGATGTCAAGTTCCTTGTTTCCCCTATGCACCGCTTCAAACCCCCCCCCCCTCACCTCCGCCACCCCACCCTCCACAAGGTCCAGTCTCTGTGAGTTCTTGTAGATTTGGACTTGATTCTCTTTAATTTCTTCCTTCATTTCCTTTAATTGTTTCTTAATTTCTTCCTGGCCCTGTATAAGTTGCTGCAGCATTTGTTGCAAATCCATCTCTGTGCTCTTGGGTTGCATCAGGTCTGTGATCTTTGATTGTGTGGCAGGACTGGATGTTGCAGATGTCGGGGCAGAAGTAGCAAAGCCAGGTTTTCCAGGGGGTGGTCTTTTAGGAGACATAGTTTATAAGATAAAGAGATCAGTCAGTATGGAGAATGGACAGCTGGAGAAGCAGAACAGCCAGATGAGTCCAGGAGGCAGAAGAACCAGGCAGAGGAGAATTTCTCTAGTCAGTCTGGCAATAGAGAAAAAATGTTCCCCCAGAGAGTTCAAAGAATAACAATCCACAGGAGATTCTTCTGGGTGACACGGAGACAAAGCCTGAATTTTAAAGGTGGAGTCAGGTTTCAGAGTTCATGAAGACAACGGAAGTGTGCCATCTTGCCCTGCCAGCTTGGGGCTCAGAGGCATAACAAAGTTTTAAAAAGTTCCCAAAGTTCTCAGATCATCCATAAATTATGGAGCTAAATTCAGTGAAAAATCACTTTTGCAGGGGTGGGACATCATTGGTTGGCTCTCCCCCCTCCTCCTTCCCCTGGGGCTGAGAGCAGAATTGTATCAAGCCGCTTGTCCAAGGGGGGGGGGAATCCCCCTCCCTCCAGCCGCGCCTCCAAGGAAATCCGAAAGTTAAAGTTATAGAATGCTGAAAAGTTCTTTAAATCCAAAAAGGGGATGAAGGGGGGAAGCGCCTCACCACACCACCGCTGCTTCCTTCTATTGTTTCATCGTCCGATCAGCCTGTTGCGAAGACGCGAAGCGCCCTCCGAAACTGCTCACCGATGCCTAGAGCGAAGCGGGGGGCCCTCCACCAGCCGCCGCCGATGCCAGGATCCCCCGCGAAGCCGCTCCTTCTGCAGGACGCCTCTCCGGGGCGTCCTGTGCCCCCCAAGAAGTGGGGAAGCCCACCGGGGAGCCGGAGCGGGCAAAGGACTTGCCCGTCGCCATCAGCCGCTGGAACCGGAAGTCCTCCCCTGTGGCTTCTTAAACAAAAGACACGTTGTTGTGTAGGGCGTAGGACTATCTCCTTGCTATTAGCGTTACTTCCACTTTTATTATTTTATTTTATGATTTTATGCAGCCGTAACTGTTTTTGTAAATCCCTCAAGACTGCAACTACACCTAATACTACTTCCTATTTTCCCCACAACAACAACCTTGTGAGGTAGATTGGGCTGAGCAAGAATGACTGGCCCAAAGTTACCCAATTAGCCTTCATGCCTAAGGCAGGACTAGAACTCATCAGCTCCTGGTGATTGGCCCAAAGTCACCCAGCTGGATTTCATATATAAGGAGGGACTAGAACTCACCATCACCTAATGATTGGCCCAAAGTCACCCAGGTGGCTGTCATGCCTAAGGCCAGACCACAATAAATCATCTCCTTATTTCTAGCTTGGTGCCTTATCTCCTGGACCAAACTAGATCTCTTTAACTTTTGAAAATGGTCCTCAGAGTTTAAAAGAGCTGTCGTGGTCAAAACCACAAATTTAACCTTACAAATTAATGTTGATGTAGCTAGTAGATGTAAGTGTCATGGTGGTGATGCAGTGGTTACAATGCAGTATTGCAAAAGGGATTCACTTTGAAAAAGGAAGGAAGGAAGGAAAGAAAGAAAGGTCAAACAATAGGGATGCAAGAAGGAAGGAAAGAAAAAAGAAAGAAAGAAAGGTCAAACAATAGGGATGCAAGAAGGAAGGAAGGAAGGAAGGAAAGAAAAAAGAAAGAAAGAAAGGCCAAACAATAGGGATGCAAGAAGAGAGGGAGGGAGGAAGAAAAATGGGAGGGAGGATTGGAGGGAGGGAGGAAAGGTCAAATGGAGGGGAGGGGAGGCGAGGGAGGGAGGAAGAAAAGAAGGGAGGAAAGAGGAGAGAGAGGAAGGAAGGAAGTACGAAAGAAGGTCAAACAACAGGGATGTAGGAGAGAGGGAGGAAAATGGGAGGGAGGAATGGAGGGAGGGAGGGAGGAAAGATCAAATAGAGGGAAGGAGGGAGGGGGGAAGAAAAGAGGACAGGGAAGAGGAAGTAGGAAGGAAGGAAGGAAGGAAGGTACTGAGATGTAGGGAGGGAGGGAGGAAAGGTCAAATGGAGGGAAGAGGGGGAGGATGGAAGGGAGGAGGAAAGGCAGGAAGGACAGAAGGAAGGAAGATGGGAGGGATGGAGGAAACTCAAATGGAGGGAAGGAGAGGGAGGGAGGGAGGGAAGGAAGGAAAAAAGGAAGGAGGGAAGGAAGGAAGGAAGGAAGGAAGGAAGGAAAGAAGGAAAGAAGAAAGGAAGGAAGCTGGTTTTGTATTTATAGCACAGACATAGGTCAATCCTTATTTTCACCCAAACAGTTTTTATTGAACTCTACTTGTATCAACTAATTACCTGCTCAGAAGACAGGAAAGGAAGGAAAGTGAATGTCAGCGTTCAGCTTGTTTACGAGAAATCACTGTTGGTTGCTTAAGTTAATGGAAACATCAAACACGATTTTCTTTTTTTCTCCAAGATGACTCTCTGTTTTCCCATTAAAATGTAGATAAAGCAGTGCATCACAATCCCACTTAGCTATTTTGGCAGGTAGGGGCATCGCTCGGAAATCTCTTCTGGCTATTTAAGCACATATTAAAGATGACACATTTAACGAACAGAAAGGGGAAGCCCAGGATCAGAAATTGTATCCAGTCTTAAAAGAATAACACATGTGTCCTCAAAACTCCTGCAATTCTAATTTTTGAGGGGCTGCCACAAAGAAGAGGCAGTCAACTTATTTTCCAAAGCATTTGTAGCACCCACAACTTGTTAGGATATTTATGACTGGGAGAGACATGGTAACCAGGTCAGCCAATGAATAGGCATAGCAACTAAGTCAGCCAATGGGAGCTTAAACAGATCTGAGTCTGTGCTGAGAACTGAAACTGAAACTACTCTGTCTGCTCTGAACTCTGAGATGAAACTGTTCTCTCCTGCTTGTGTTCTGCTTGTAACTTCTATGACCTTGAAAGAATCTACTGTTGGTATTGTACATTTATTCATCTGTTATTATGCATATAAAGAAGTTAATGAATCCAGCTGAATTGGTTATCTGTGTGTGCTTTGTGGATATGATTTTTCTGCAACAAACTCTGACACACCTCTACTAGGAAAATGAGATATTTTAGGAAATATTTAAAGGGCAGAATATCTCCCCTAAAAAGGAGGGAGAACCACAGCTCCACCCCTTTTGTCAAGGGGCCATTAAGGCCTGGGATAGTCCATTCTACATAACAAAGATGTACCTCCTTCAGGCAGAGACATAATGGGAATTCCAAAGCCCTTTCATTACATCATCGCCCAGCAAGAGTCAACCAAGCCTGGGACTCAGGACAGCCTACTGAGTTGCCCCTGCATGGCCCCATGGGAGTCTGACAACCAATCAGAATGCAAGCTCAAATTCAAAGCCCAACAGAGGGTATAAATCTCTCTCTCACACACAGACACCCATGTGTCCTTTTTGTGCAGGATCTCAAGCCATGTGGTCCTGTCCGCCATTAAAACCATTTTTCCAAGCAGTCTCCATGAATCCAGTATCTTTTTCCCACTTGGAACTGAACCTAGAAGGACATTTCTTCCAACCCATCTGAAGGTAAAACAAGAAAAAAATGGATGAAAACTCATCCAGAAGAGAAGCAACCTGGAATTGAGGAGAAACTTACCAACAGTGAGGACAATTAACCAGTGGAACAGATCTTGCCTCCAGAAGTTGTGGGTGCTCCATCACTGGCGGTTTCTAAATCATCCATGGGACTTTTCTATTCGGGTCATATGAAGAATAGTTGCAGAAATTGGATATGTCTAGTCTAGTGAGAGATAGCAGTGTTCCAATAGCCACAAGGAAGAGGGGGTCAACATATTTTCCAAAGCACTGGAAAGTAGGACAAGAAACAACAAACGGAAACTAATCAAGGAGAGAAGCAAACTGTAATTAAGAAGAAACTTCTTAACAGTGAGGTCAATTGAACAGTGGAACAACTTACCAGTAACTGCGAGAGGGATCTTGGAGTCTTAGTGGACAACCAACCAGCTAAATATGAGCCAGCAGTGTGTGGTGGCAGCCAAAAAAACCAATGCAATCCTAAATTGCATTAATGGGAAGATACAATCAAGTACTGAGGTACTAATACCACTCTATAAAGCCTTAGCAAGACATCACCTTAGCAAGACATCACCTAGAGTACTGCATCCAGGTTTGGTCATCACACTATAAAAAAGATGTCGAGACTCTAGAAAGAGTGCAGAGAGGAGCAACAAAGAGGATTAGGGGACTGGAAGCCAAAACATATGAAGAACGGTTGCAGGAACTGGGAATGTGTAGTCTAGTGAAGAGAAGGACCAGGGGAGACAAGATTGTAGTGTTCCAATATTTTGGGGGGCTGCCACAGAAAAGAAGGGCTTTGCATCATTAAAAACAATATTCAAAAGGGTTATCTATCATCTATCTATCTATCAATCATCATCTATCTATCATCATCTGTCATCTATCTATCTATCTATCTATCTATCTATCTATCTATCTATCTATCTATCATCCATCCATCCATCATCTCTCTCTCTCATCCATTGTCTGTCTGTCTGTCTGTCTGTCTGTCTGTCTGTCTGTCTGTCTGTCTGTCTGTCTGTCTATCGCTCTTCTGTCCCAAGGACCGGCCCATATATTTCCACTGCTCTCCTCTCCTCTGCTTTCTGGGCATCCGTGTGTCAGGCACTGGACCCAGCTGTTTCTCCTCTTCCTCATCAGCCACCTCCGGACCTGGGGGCTTTTGACTCTTCATCAGAGGGCTGACCGACGGCCCAGGCTTCACCTCTGTCTCTCTTTCTCTCTCTCTTTGACAGTTCCATTCCCTCTTCCCCCTCAGAGCTCTCAGGCCAGCTGTGATGCTGGCCTGACTCCCATACCTCCTCCTTCTTTGATTTGGCTGCTTGAGGGGCTGGTGGCTGACAGGACACAACATCGCCAAGTTTAAAAAACACTGTCCTAGACTTTAGGTAACATCAAGTACTTTGTCCTTTCTCTCTGTAGTGTCCCAGTTCACTAGAGCCGAGCTAAATGGAGTAGGAAGCCACAGTAACATTGAGGAGAACCAGAAGCAGAAGGTCATCTTCCATTTCATACTGTTCTTGGTTCCTAACATGTATTTTTCTCAATTTTATCTTTGGCTGGGGACAGACTGGCAAGCAATGAAGGAGAAGAAGCCTGGACATATCCTTGCGGTGCTTCATCCCAAACTAGAATTCTTCTCCAAATGGAGAACATTGACTAAGCTGCCATTCATATCTTCATACTCCACAGGGTGTCCACCGATACCATCAAACTAAGTGTTGTGACCCGCCAACGGCTAGCAGAGCTGGCAGCAGAGTCGGACAGTGAGGAGGTCGGGGAGGAACATGGGCCAGTCCTGGAGTCTGGGGAAGGCTCTGATGAGGGCTCTGTGTTGGAGGCAGAGACGGGGGCAGGGCCCTCTGACAGTTATCATCTGCCTTTGGAGTCAGATATCAGTGGGGCAGAAGAACAGCTGGAGCCTGTTCCTGATGTGCACATGTGCAGAGCTGCCAGGAGAAGGCAACAGCTAAGGAACAAGGGCCGACTTGGAAGTAAAGGCACAGGTGGATGGTGAATGGCCCCTCCCATAGGGAATAAAAAGGAGGGAAAGGGGAGGGGAGTTTGCAGGAGACAATTAGTTCCATTTATTAGGGTGAAGATCTGTTCCTGACTTCTTGCCAAGTAATTGCTGCTACAGCTTGGCGTTTGGAAGATATCAGCCTGGCAGCTCTCCAAGCCTGACAAAGGTCTGTAGTCGTGAAATCTCATGAAAGACGTTTGGCTGGGACTTCGCTGGATAGGAATTCACTTTAACCTAAATAAAAGAGGTTTTATCGGGATGAGGAGTCAGCTTCATGATCTTGGGTCAGATCACTAAGCTATGCCATTTTCATCTTCAGTCTTCTGCATCTCCTTGCTTGGCCAAATCTAGGCCATTTCCTGGAATAGAGTGTCCCCTACAGACAAATGAGGAAATATTTCAGAACAGCAAGACCGGCTCTCGAAGTTCTGCTTTGCCTTGTAAGGTGACATGAATACGAAGAAGGAAAGTCAGCCACCACCACAACATGGGGTTTCTCTCTTTCTTTCCCTGATAGCTGCAAATGGAATATAATTTGGCAGAAATAATGAGACTCAATTGCTCATAAGTAAACGGCAGCTTAAACAAAAGCAGCCAAATGATAATTGTTGGCCTGTCAATGTCTCAGCAACTTGACATTCTGGACCAGCTACAAAATTTGGAAGATGATAATTGAGAAAAAAAAAAGGGAGGGAGGGAGGGAAAAGAGGAAGTGCCAACTTCGCCACAACACGTTGTCTTAACTCCGAAGCAACTTTTCAAGAGTCCTTCTTGACTTTGCACTGACTTCTATTGATCTGTACAGGAGGACAAAAGACAAAGGAGATTTTTTGGAGAGGGCGGAATGGGGAGAAAGACACATCTTTTGCTTGGTTGTTTTCTTACAGACATTCTGTTACCCAACTAGGTAACATCATCAGTCATCATCATTTAAGGACCCCATAATCCTTTGTGGGGTAGAGTCTGGCCAACTGAATGGAGCTGAGCATTTACTGGCCGGATGCTCTTCCGGTCACCAATGCGGAGTTGTGTTCAGCAGATCTATTCTCATTGCGCCCAGAGAAAGAAATATCTGCCTCTACGTAGGATCGAACTCACAGCCTCCTGATTGTGAGGCGAGAGCTCCACTTCAAGGCCACTGCACCACTCCTAGATAATATCATCAATACTACAAGGGAATGGAGTTGGTGCAGATGATGATGATGATGAGGTAGGTAGGTACCTAGGTAGGTAGGTAGGTAGGTAGGTAGGTAGGTAGGTAGGTAGGTAGGTAGGTAGATAGACAGATAGACAGACAGACAGACAGACAATAGATAAGTGATAGATAAAGATAGCTAGGGAACTAGATGATAGACAGATAGACGATGGATAGAAAGATAGATAGATAGATAGATAGATAGATAGATAGATAGATAGATAGATAGATAGATAGATAGATACATACATACATACATACATACATACATACATACATACATAATAGATAAATTATAGATAAAGATAGCTAGATAACTAGTAGATGATAGCTAGAGAACTGATAGATAGATAGATAGATAGATAGATAGATAGATAGATAGATAGATAGATAGATAGATAGATAGATAGATGATAGATATATAGATACAAATAATGCATAAAAATAGCTAGATAACTAGCCAGCTAACTGGGTAGGTAGATAGGTAGGTAGGTAGGTAGGTAGGTCGGTGAGTGGGTGGGTGGGTGGGTGGGTGGATGGATGGATAGATAGATAGATAGATAGATAGATAGATAGATAGATGATAGATACACAATAGATAAGTTATAAATAAAGATAGCTAGATAACTAGGTAGATGATAGCTAGAGAACAGAGAGATAGATAGATGATAGATAGATAGATAGATAGATAGATAGATAGATAGATAGATAGATAGATAGATAGATAGATAGATAGATAGAGACAAATAATGCATAAAGATTGCTAGATAGCTAGCCAGCTAACTGGATAGGTAGGTAGGTAGGTAGCTAGGTAGGTAGATTGATCAATTGATCAATGTTACATAGATAATAGAAAAGATTGGACAATGCTTTGTTCTGGATGATATAAAGACCCCTGCCTCAGGCAGTGGGTTGGAGTAGAAAACCTCCAAGTCCCTTCCAGCCCTATGATTCCAAGTCCTGGCCTTAATTGTTACCCACGTCACATTTTGAAATGAAAAGAAAGCAGAATTTCCACTTAGGGCTAATCTGCGTGACCTCTCCACTGTAGCTCAATAGGTGACAACCGCAACATATTCCTGGTGGGAGAACCTGAAATTATGGCAGTTTATTGCATGCCATTCATCATGCCGTGCTTGTTAGCATGCTGTTTTATGGGCACATTGCTCTACGGCGCAACCGTTTTAGCGTGTGGAAAACTCGATGTTTTTTTTTCCCGTTTAATTTGCGGGAGATACGATCTGAGGATGAACGAGTCAATATCTCTCAGCCACCAACAGGAATCGACGAATGGCAGTTTGATGGCAATCCATCACCCCGAGGACAGGTGTAAGTCCTCCTGAAGACAGACAGAAAGACAGACCAGACAGACAGACATGCATCCTTTAGCTGGAATGTGCAGAGAAGGAATAAAGGTGAGACACAAATGCAAGATAACATGTAATTTCAGGTTTATTGTATATGTACATTGGTGGATGTCTCAGGAATCCGCAAAACCATTGGCATTACTGTATATAGAAAAAAAAAAACCACATTTGCTGTGCCGTCTCTCAAAAATCAAGTCATTCATCTCCATCCTGTAAACTAATATGTTTTTTTCATGCTCTGTTCATTCCTCGTTCTGAGTTTTTCTTGTCTCTTGAGTTTCTCTGGCCCCATTTAGGGCCACTAACATCACTATGATTTATTTCCTAAATCCCCACAATTCTCCAATAATTCTTCCTTTCTTTCTCTATTTCTACATTTCTTTCTTCTTTTCTTTCTTTCTTTCTTTCTTTTCTTTTTTTCTTTCTTATTTTTTATGTTTGTTTCCTTCCTTCCTTCCTTCCTTCCTTCCTTCCTTCCTTCCTTCCTTCCTTCCTTCCTTCCTTCCTCTCTTTCATCTTCAAATAAGCCAACACAGTTCTAGGCTGCATCAACAGAGGGATAGAATCAAGGTCACATGAAGTGTTAATACCACTTTATAAGGCCTTGGGAAGGCCACACTTGGAATACGGCATTCAGTTTTGGTCGCCACAATGTAAAAAAGATGTGGAGACTCTAGAAAGAGTGCAGAGAAGAGCAACAAAGATGATTAGGGGACTAGAGGCTAAAACATATGAAGAACGGTTGCAGGAACTGGGTATGTCTAGTTTAATTAAAAGAAGGACTAGGGTTGACATGATAGCAGTCTTCCAATATCTCAGGGGTTGCCAAAAAGAAGAGGGAGTCACATTATTCTCCAAAGCATCTGAAGGCAGGACAAGAAGCAATGGGTGGAAACTAATCAAGGAGAGAAGCAACTTAGAACTGAGAAGACATTTCCTGACAGTTAGAACAATTAATCAGTGGAACAGAAGTTGCCTCCAGAAGTTGTGAATGTTCCACTACTGGAAGTTTTTAAGATGTTGGATAACCCTTTGTCTGAAGTGGTGTAGGGTTGGACTAGAAAACCTCCAAGGTCCCTTCCAACTCTGCTATTCTATTCTATTCTATTCTTCTTCCTCCTCCTCCTTTCCCCTTTCCCCCTTTCCCCCTTTCATTCCTTCTTCTTCTTGTTTTGTAATTCAGCCTTCGCTCAACTCTTGATATGGCCCAGCTTTCTCGATGCGGTCCTCTTTTTTTTCCCTTGAGGGAATCTGCAATGTGCATGGCTTCTTGATATGGATTTTACTTTTTGTATATATTGGGGTTTTAAATCATTTATTTGTTAGCTGCCTAGGGCCTTCAGGAAGAGACAGCATACGAGGATTGTGAACAAACAAACGAACAAATTGGCTCGCATGAAATCCATATTCATTCACCATCCCTAAAGTTTTGACCTTCTACTTGTTACAGCACATACTTTTTCCGTTCCTAATATCCACAGCATTGAGCTTTCTGTTGTATTTCTCCTGAAATTCCTAACTCTTATTTCCATGTAGACATATGACCTTACCTACAACTATAATTATTTTTTTCCCGGCATTTGCTCATCTCTTGCAGCAGACTACATCCTATCGTTGACCTTTTGATCAACATAGCAATAGCATAGCAATAGCATTTTAAACATATAACAGAATAACAGATTTGGAAGGGATCTTGGAGGTGTTCTAATCCAGTCCCCTGCTCAAGCAGGAGACCTTATACCATTCCAGACAAGTGGCTGTCCAGTATATTCTTAAAAGCCTCCAGTGATGAGTCATCCATAATTTCTGAAGGCAAGCTGTTCCATCGGTTGACTTTTCTCATTGTTAGGAAATTTCTCCTTGGTTCTAGGTTGCTTCTCTCCTTGATTAGCTTCCATCCATCATTTCTTGTCGTGCCTTCTAGTGCTTTGGAAAAATAGATGGACCCTCTCCTCTTTGTGGCATTTTTTCCCACTCCTATCACATCACCCCTAGTCCTTCTTTATGTATCACTCCAAAGCACTTTACAGCATTCACTGAGTGGATTTACAATGTCAACTCTTGGCAGATGGCAGAATTTTCCTGTAATACTGCATTCTAACCATTGTGCCACCCTGGCAGATAACAGATAGATAGATAGATAGATAGATAGATAGATAGATAGATAGATAGATAGATAGATTAGATAGATAGATGATTGATAGACAGACAGACAGACAGACAGACAGACATGGATAGATGGATGGATGGATGGATGGATGGATGGATGGATGGATGGATAGATAGATAGATAGATAGATAGATAGATAGATAGATAGATAGATAGATAGATCAACCGATCTAGCAATAACAATAGCACTGAAACTTATACACTGCTTCATAGTGCTTTTAAGGCCCCCTCTAAATGATTTAAAGTGTATTGCCCCCAACTTGTTGACTTCCTCAAATTTTCTATCAATTATACATATCGTGGAAGAGTTTTGCTTCATTCTCCCTGTCAAACATGGACACTTTGGTCTTTGTTACCTTAATTTGAGATCTGTACTCTAGTATGCATTGTATAGTCTTCTAACACTCACTACAGACCGTCGTTGATTTACAACCTTTCATTTAGTGACTGGCAATGACCCTATACAATCTCAATCTTACACGGGAAAAGACCCGAATACAACAAGACCAGCATACCTACACCCGTGAAAATCTACAAATATATCTGTGTGTGTGTGTGTGTGTGTGTGTGTGTGTGTGTGTGTGTGTGTATTTATGTATGTGTCTATGTGTATGTGTATATATGTATATATGTATGTATATGAATGTATGTGTGTATATATATATATGTATGTATGTATGTATGTATGTATGTATGTATGTATGTATGCATATTGTGCATATATACATATTCTGTGTACACACACATGCACACATACACACACAGAAGTATTTGAAGGGCTGCCACAAAGAAGAGGGGGTCAAGCTAGTCTCCAAAGCACCAGAGGGCAAGGCAAGAAACAATGGATGGAAAGTAAATTTGGTTGCCACAATATAAAAAAAGATGTTGAGATTCTAGAAAGAGTGCAGAGAAGAGCAGCAAGGACGATTAGGGGACTGGAGGTTAAAATATATAAAGGACAGGTGCTGGAACTGGCTATGTGTACTTCAATGAAAAGAAGGACCAGGGGAGACATGATAGCAGTCTTCCAATATCTCAGGGGTTGCCACAAAGAAGAGGGAGTCAAGCTATTCTCCAAGGCATAGAAGGCAGGACAAGAGGCAAAGAATGGAAAGTAATCAAAGAGAGAAGCAACCTGGAATTAAGGAGAAGCTTCCTAACAGTGAGGACAATCAACCAATGGAACAGCTTTCCTTCAGAAATCAGGGGAAGGCCCATCACTGGAGATTTTAAAGAAGAGACTAGACAACCATATTTTCTGAAATTGTATAGAGACTCCAGCTCGAGCAGGGAGTTGGACTAGAAGACCTCCAAGGTCCCTTCTGACTCTATTATTCTATGTTCTGAATAGATTGCAGAGTACTTATTCCAAAGCATGTTTTCTGATATTTAATATAACTTTTTCCACCAAGCAAAGGATTTTCGTTTATCATGATGCCCTTTTGGATTTGACAGTATTTACTCAGGGAGAGAGCTTGCCATTGGTTTTCTCTGTGTTTGGTATGGGTTTGCTTTATTTTCTTCTCCTTTTTTATGGACGATGACTACGCAATTTCCTTAATTGGTTTTATTTTACCATTATTGTTTTTTATTGCTAACAGCTCCATTTCAGGGTCAGAAGGCAGAAAGCTAATTTCTTAAGTAAAACAATTACTGCTAATGCTGGAGAATCTCTCCGTCTTTGACGAAAGAGGCAAGTGCTGAAATTTCATATATATCTGCTGTCAGTGCCATATGGCTAGGAACAGAGTTATAAAATCCTGTTCGGATCAGATTTCCATAATCTCAGCAATATGGCCCTATGGCTCTCTTGGAAAAAATAGGAGGAGGAGGAGGAGGAGGAAAAAGAAGGAGAAGGAAGAGGAGGAGGAGGAGGAGGAGGAGGAGGAGGAGGAGGAGGAGGAGGAGGAGGAGGAGGAGGAGGAGGAGAAGAAGAAGAAGAAGAAGAAGAAGAAGAAGAAGAAGAAGAAGAAGAAGAAGAAGAAGAAGAAGAAGAAGAAGAAGAAGAAGAAGAAGAAGAAATAATTTCTTTAATATCATTATTTAGTCCCTCAGAGAGTTTGTATTGAAAGAAACAGAGAGAAAAAGTAAGTAAGTAAGTGGAGTGGAGTGGAGTGGAGTTGAGTTGAGTTGAGTTGGGTTGAGTTGAGTAGAGTAGAGTAGAGTAGAGTAGAGTAGAATAGAATTCTTTATTGGCCAACTGTGATTGGACACACAAGGATTTCGTCTTCAGCGCATAAACTCTCAGTGTACATAAAAAGCTATAAGTGATAAATCATGATCATAGTCATCATAAATACATTCATCATGAATCATAAGATACAACACGTAGTGATAGTTGTAGGACACTAAATAAGCAATCTAAATCATCCTAGGAAACTAAATAAAACAAAATTAATCATAAAGATACAAGCAACAAAGTTATAGTCATAAGTAGAAAAGGAGATAAGTAATAGGAAGGATGAGAAGAATACCCAGTTTCCCTGAAAATATGACCTCTCCGGATAACATTGCAACACAGCAGCAGCTATGAGGTGACCACGCTCTCCGCCTCCTGCACCTCAAAAATAATAAGACCTCCCAAAAATAAGGCCAAGCGCTTATTTTGGAGGTCAAAAGAAAATTAGATTGTGTCTTATTTTTGGGGAAACATGGTAATAGTAATACAGCCTTACTAAATAGTTTGACAGTGTTGTGGGAACAGTGCACAGTGATGGCATTTGGGAAAAAACTGTCTTTGTGTCTAGTTGTTCTGATGTGCAATGGACCTCCAAAGGAGAGAAGACCCATAACATACCCTCCTTTGCAACCCTCGTGGGTCAGATAAAGATAGCTGTGAACAGATGGTCTTTTAACTAACCTTGTCCTAGGTCTTGTGGGCCTTTGAAGGTGGCAAACAGCACCTTCAACATTCACAACAACTGTGAATTGGAGCTCAAATCGACAGCCAATGGAGTGGCATGGGCTCAAACATAACCTTGCACAGAACCATGTGGCTGCCACATTTTGAGCATTACTTTTTTTTTTTCTCGGGCCTACCTGCCCGAAAAAATATCTTTGCAAGTCATCAATCAATATACCTAAAACCAGCCCAATATTTATGCTGAAATACAATTCATTGAGTGGTGGCTCAGCGGTTAGAATGCTGAGTTTGTCCATCAGAAAGGTCAGCAATTCGGTGGTTCAAATCCCTACTGCTGCTTGATGGCGTGAGCTCCCGTGACTTGTCCCAGCTTCTGCCAACCTAGCAATTCAAAAGCATGTAAAAATGCAAGTAGAAAAACAGGAACTACCTTTGATGGGAAGGTAATAGCATTTCATGTGCCTTCGG
Source organism: Natrix natrix natrix (assembly GCA_029891615.1). Classification (NCBI taxonomy): domain Eukaryota; kingdom Metazoa; phylum Chordata; class Lepidosauria; order Squamata; family Natricidae; genus Natrix; species Natrix natrix. The sequence goes on along the minus strand of JAKRSK010007079.1, from coordinate 1,624,949 downwards.
CATTGAGTCATGCCAGCCACATGACCATGGAGATGTCTTCGGACAGCCCTGGCTCTTCGGCTTGGAAACGAAGATGACCACAGTCCCCTAGAGTCGGGAATGAATAGCATGTATGTGTGAGCGGAACATTTACCTTTACTTTTACAATTCCTCAAATTCGGAGCAGTTCTTCCCTTTACCTTCCTACCCTTGTCTTGAAGGAGAAATTTCAGAATATCTCTTAGAGGACAGAAACTTTGCAACCGAAGTTGCCAAATTCACTGACACTCCAGCCTGTGAGGTTTTATATTATCACTTTCGCAAGGATAATCACTTTTGGCTCATAACTGCTTTCATAAGAAAAAAATACATATATATTTCAGATTGGCTTCACCCAGATTATTTATCCTCTGACAGAAATGCAACCTTTTTCTCTCAACGTTGCAAATTTTTGCTTTATCGTTTGCAAAATTCGGCAAGGGTTAACGAGCTAATGTCAGGAAATGTGTCATCTTCCAGCTTTTATTGTTTACCCTGTGTACTCCGCAGCTTTATGCTGATTGGCCAATGACTGTAATAAAGAATATCTATCTTCTTTGTCCCCAGGCATATAAGCAGCTATCAGTTTAATCTGGGTGGCAATGTTACAGAACGCAGCTAGTATCAGGAATCCAGCATTTTTTTTTAATTATTAAAACAAATAAGTTTGCTTACTTTAGAACAGGGGTGTCAAACTCAATTTCATTGAGGGACGCATCAGGGTTGTGTTTGATTTGTGGGGCGGGGGGAGGTTGGGTATGGCCAGGATGCAAAGTTGGGTTCCTACCGGTTCAGACCGGTTTGGCCGAGTAGGTATTAACTCGGCTGGCCACACCCCTGAACCGGTTCTACCTTGGTTTTTTTTTTTGGTTACTACTGTGCATGCACGCATAGTGTGCATCAAGCATGCTCATGCCTGAAGCGCATCATTAAGCGAACTGGCAGTAACAGAAGCCAGAACCCACCCCTGCCAGGATGGGCATGGCCAACTCGACATTGTTCGTGTTGGGTGTACCAAGTGCTTTATCAGCAAAAAATGGGTTCACAAGCTCCGTTTTTGGCTACGACGGCCTCCTGCAACCCTCTGCCGGAGAAAATGGAGCTCGTGAGAGCCACTGTCAGAGCCATATATCTGCCATTATTCGGTGGAAGAAGTGAAGGTTAGATTTGATACATTTACTTTCTCTTTCTTTCTTTCTTTCTTTCTTTCTTTCTTTCTTTCTTTCTTTCTTTCTTTCTTTCTTTTTGGTAGCCTAAGTAGCCAATTTCTTGCCTTGTCCTTTTCTATAACCTTTCGCCGGATTTATAACCGTTGCCTGGCACCTCAGATGCCTGGAAAGTATTCACCTCTCGAGGAATGCAAGGGGAGGGAGGGCCATGTGGATTGCGATGCCGGAAGTTGGCCCTGAGAAACTCTTCTCATCGGTTTCTCAGAGAGGCCGGCGCACTAGCACCTTCATACCTGCCGATTGGCAGAATCCACATCGGACTGCGGGGCAGGGTCCCTAATTTCCTTTATCCTTGTTGTATCCCATGAGGGACATGAGAGCCTGCTTTGAATGTTGACTTGCTTTCACCCCTTTTCAATGAAAGATTCCTTTTGAAATGCAAAGTTTTCAAGAGTCTATGCTTTCTTGAAGGGGTGGTGATGAAGCCTGTCCTTACAGGCACATGTGGCCCTCCTGAGATCCATTTTCACTGGCAGAGGCTCCGCAGGCCAGTCCTTTGCTGTTTCCAGGGTGGCCCCATGGGCTGGATCTGACCCCCGGGCCTTGAGTTTGATGCCCCACCCCCACTTTAGAAGTACTGTCTGTTTTTGAACAACCCAAATGATTACCCTGTGATCACACTCAATCAATCGGAATAGGACTGGAAGGTACCTCGGAGGTCATCTAGTCCAACCCCCTTTTCAACCTAGAGACCCTTTACCATTTGAGACAAGTGGCTGTCCACTCACACCAACACTGGCAAGGCAAGACACTTGTACATAAACAAAGACCAAAGAACCCACTTCTTTCTATCCCTGAAGATGCTACTTAGTTGGGTAATGAGACAATGGAGAAGAAAACAACCAAGCTCAGAAAGCCTCAACAACCCCACACAATAAAACTGGGCTTTCATTTCAGGTTCTTATTGGTGATGAAAACTCATCTGTCACATGTTCCAAAGTTGCTTTTTTAAGAGGCAACTGGACTTTCTGTTGTTGTTGTTGTTGTTGTTGATGATGATGATGATGTTTTGCTTCTCATCAGGGGTGGGATTCAAAAAGTTTAGCAACCGGTTCTCTGCCCAGTTGCTGGGTGGGAGTGGCAGTGGTGGGCATGGCCTACTTGGCCTCCTGCACCACAGCGGTGGTGGTAGTGGGGGGCATTTTTGCCTTCCCCCAGCTCCAGAGGCTTTCCTCCAGTCTCCAGGACCTCTGGAACTTCTGGGAGGTCCATTTTTTCACCCTCCCAGAGCTTCCAGGTGGGCCTTGCACTTACCTGGCATCCAAATTGGTCCACGTGGAGACTCCTGGGAGGGGAGGGGTGGGAGGGGCCAGCCAGTCCTTGCAACTACCTGCTCGGCAAACCAGATGTAAAATTAGCATCTGGATCACCCGAACTGATCCAAATCGGCTGAATCTCACCCCTTCTTCTCATCCAAGAAGCTTCTTCAGCTCTGACTGGAATGTAAATCCTTCCCTTCTCCACCATCCAGTCAGAGCTGAAGAAGCTTCTTTGATGAGATGTGAAACATCTTCAATGAAAAAACCAAAAAGACCAGCTGCCACTTGAAAAAGCCCCTTTCGGACAACCCTGACCTGGATGACGGAGAATCTCCATAGACATCTGTCACATATGGACATTTTTTAAAAAGCACACTGTTGTTTTTTGCTCTGTGTTTGATTTTTGTCTTATCCGCAAGTGCATTTAGAGCCTACAATTGCACCATTTAGAAGTTCAGCTGGATTTGAAATGATAATGTGCTCTCCATTTCTCCTCCTGACTCCTGAACTTCTCCCTCCCTCTAAAGTTTAATTGACTCTCTTGAGCTTGTAGATTATGGCTACAAATTTGGAAGGGAAAAGATGGGGTTTTTTATTATTATTATTATTCTTGATACTATCCTGGAGTGGTGCTTAGGAACGCCTACTGTGAGGCCAGGCCTCATTAAACCAGGCAGCGCACAAAGAGCATAGTAAAATTTAATCCCATTGTAAAAAGATCGGGGTGTGGGGTGTGATGTGTGGGGTTTTTTTTTTTTTTGGTGGGTTGGGGGTTAGGAGAGAGATGGAATTGATGCAAATGGTATACAGGAGATAGCTGTGGTTATTAAAAAATGCAAGCATGACATGCTTTGTAGACAGAAGAGCTACAAAGATGATTAGGGGACTGGAGGTTAAAACATATGAAGAACGGTTCTGTAATTCTGTGATTCTGTGATTGTATGATTCTGTGATTGTATAATTGTGTGATTCTGTGATTGTATGATTGTGTGATTCTGTGATTGTATGATTGTGTGATTCTGTGATTGTATGATTCTGTGATTGTATAATTGTGTGATTCTGTGATTGTATAATCGTATGATTGTGTGATTCCATGATTGTATGAGTCTGTGATTCTGTGATTGTATGATTGTATGAGTCTGTGATTCTGTGATTGTATGAATCTGTGATTCTATAATACTGTGTGTCTATGATTCTGTGATTCTATTTTATCTACATTCTCTACTATCTAACTTTCAGAGCTATTTTGTGAAGTTATTGGTTTAATTAATCTATGCTATTCTTTGTTGTCATAGAAATGTCCTCATCCTTCATCATCTTTAGGACTTCTTTGTGCTTCAAAAACAATTCAAAAGAATGCTTCCCAAAATTTCAAGGGAGCAGAGCACCTGCCTGCTATTAAGTAGCCAGGCACTGTCTCTTTCCTACTGCAGTGTTTCTGGAATATATATAGCATCTGAAGTCACATTAATGTTAAAGAATGGATGTCTTAAAGCAGTGACACAGTATTTTCCAGCTGTCTTGAAAGCCTAGAAGAAACAGACTGCTTTAATTAATAGAAGAAAATCTTCAGCTCATACTTATATAAAGTTTGAAGCACCATGTCTAAATATTTCCAAATTGCGGTTGTCAAAGTTGGTCTTTTCTTCTTTTAACTTTTATTTTACACTGTCCACCTTTATTTACTCTTGAGCCCTGAGCAGCAAAATAATCTACCATCTAAACTTCAACACCATGAACTAGAAGGAACAATTAGAGCAACTGCAGAGCAGGGAATGGTCAACTTGTGAAGCTTCCCTGACCTGCTTCTGAGTTGCCATAGGCAGGGGGATGGGAAATTGTGCCTCGCAACTGCACCAAGGAATTTACTCCTCAGCCATAACAAACTGCATTCTGGCTGAGCAAGTCAAGGGCATCTCCGTGGATACCAGCAATGCCTGGAAGGGAGTGACTTCTACCACCTGTGAATGCCTGTGATTACCTCATTGGGAAATGTGACCGGGTGACACACTTTGAGGGGAGGGGGAAACAGGGTCAGAGGGAAGGCGTGAGAGGGGTAAAATCAGAGTTGGCTTCACCTAGGTATTACCGACATGATGCTCCTAATAAAAGACTGGATTTTTTTATTGCCAAATGGCATGAGGCTCTTAATTGTGCCTTCATTAGGGCACTGGTCGGAAACCTGACAAAGATAAAGTTTGAACCTTTGATTTTGTATGACAAGTGTCCAGGTTCCAAATAGCATCCAAAATTAAATCAGAGTCCAAGGCAAAGGATTCCTCAAAGTTCCAATTTATTGAGAGAGTCGTGTTAGCACATCTGGGAAAACCCAAATCTGAAAGCTTCCCAGTTTTCCCCACCCAGTTGAAAGTTCAAGATCTTGCCCCCACACCCACAAGCTCATCACATGGTCCACTCTTCCACTGCCACAAAGGCAGGATCCACCCATCCAGTTCCAGCCAGGTGCAGAGACGAAGGATGACCTTGAGTTTCTAAGAAGAATGTTATTGTGGCTACATATCACCCAACTCTGCATAATCCCCCCCTCCCATTCTCCCACAGTAGAAAATGAATAGTAGAAAGTGTGGAAGGCCTGAAGTCAAAAAAGAAAAGATCGCTTGCAGACCTGACAGAAAGGAAAGGAGAAAGGGAAGGAGAAAGAAAAGGAAAGGTGAGGAAAAGGAAGGAAGGGAAAGGGAGGAAGGGAAAGGATAAAGAGAAGGGAAGAAAAGAGAAAGGGAAGTAAAGGAAAGGTGAAAGGGAAGGGAAGAGAAAGAAGGGAAATTGGAAGGGAAGGGAAGGTGGTAAATAGAAGAAGAAGGGAAGGAGAGAGGGGGATAAGTGGAAAGGGAAAGGAAGGCTGCCAGGGTTAGACGTTGCCAGGAACAGATGCATGAATGATGGTCCTAAGACCATCTTTTTTTCAATGCCATTATAACTTCAAAGGGTCCCTAAAGGAATAGTTGCAAAATTGAGGACTGCCTGTCCTTTATTCTTTGGATGTTTTTCAGGGTTCCAAAGGTTTTAGAGTTTTAGAGTTGCAAGCCGCCCTGAGTCCCTCGGCTGAGGACAGGAAGGCCCTACAGAGAGTGATCAATTAGGCACAAGAAACCATTGGTTGCCCTCTAAGTCCACCGGATGACATTGCCAGATCTCGCTGCTTTAGCAGAGTAAGGAAGATACTCAGAGATGATTCACACCCTGGTCAGTGACTCTTCGCATTTCTACCATTGGGCAGAGGACACTGAAGCATAGCCAGCCAAGCTAATAGGTTTAAAAATAGTTTCTATCCTTGGGCTGCCAGACTCTTAAACACAACCACAATCACTCCACGCACACATGGAAAGGTATGACTATTTGTTTTCTTTTTCTTTCTAATTACTTGCATAGGGATTGTTCTTTACGCTATTAGTGTTGTTTGTATTTGTTGTCATGGATTGCACCAGTGGGCTAAAACCAATTTTGTTGTATTTATCTTGTACAATGACAATAAAGGATATATATATATGTGGCAGATGGCAGAGTTTGCCTGTAATACTGCATTCTAAACATTGTGCCACCCTGCAGATAACATAGATGATAGATAGATAGATAGATAGATAGATAGATAGATAGATAGATAGATAGATAGATAGATAGATAATATAGATAGATAGAGAGATGAGAGATGAGAGATGAGAGAGAGAGAGAGAGAGAGAGAGAGAGAGAGAGAGAGAGAGAGAGAGAGAGAGAGAGAGAGAGAGAGAGAGCTGGGCTGCTATGGAAATTGTATGAATGAATGAATGAATGAATGAATGAATGGATGAAGATTAACATTGGTGCATCCCTTCGCCTGACTAACTTCAACCCCTATCAAAATTTCCCCCCTGCTTTACCTGGACACCTTCCTCGATAGGTTCTCATCAGCAGAAGATCCTTCAAAACTCACTAATATTCTGTACCCTGGCTGATGGCTTGCATGATGTTCATCCATCATGTTCGAAGAGGACCTTGACATCTAGCGGATTGTGGGCTTTTCCACAATGTGTCCGCAAGTGGCTGCTAACGCCTATATGGGCATGAAATGTTCTGCCACATGGCTGGCAGACATGTGTGGGAACCATTGTTGCAGCATTTGCAGGTCTGGCTTTGCGGAGTGCTCACTTCTCTTGTGCTGTGGTTGTCCTTCTGTCCTCAGATGTCTAGCAGTCTTGGTGGATCAGCGTGTGCCATGTTGATCGATCTTGTGCAAGGGTTTCCCAGGTGGTGGCGTTGATATCCAGGGACTTGAAGGAGGCTTTCAACGTGTCTTTGTATCACTTCCTTTGTCCCCGGTGTGATTCTGTCCCCAGCTGATGGATTGCATAGCCAGAATCGAAGAAATGTTTCCTGTATTGCACTCGCCTAGGCTTTTAAGTGTAGTAAAACCCTTTTAAAGGCTGATGCTGGGGAGACACCAATAGCCAGCCACCATAATTAATAACTATTAAAGGTGTTTGACTGATCATATCTCCTGGCATGGCGAATCTCTTTTGTTCAGGTATGGATATTAATGGATTCCATTAAATTCATATCTTTCAGCAGATAGTAATTTACAATCTCTTATAAAATCTGTCACCAAACACAGTCGAAGATATAGGATTGTCTCGATGAATTACCGAGCAAATTGTATCACTTCATTTCAGCCCCCCCTTCCCCCCTCTTTCCTTTCCTCTGCCTTCTTGAAATGACTTTACTGACTAAATATGAATGTTAAAGGATTGGACAGTCAAAATGAGCCCTCCCTTTTTAAAAAAAAAAATACTTTTAAATAAAATCCTATTCCACCTTTGAGATTTTTCAAGTCAGCTATGGTAAAAATGTGTAGAATAAAGCATCCTGATAAATTTATGAATGAGCTGTGGTGGTACAGTGGTTAGAATGCAGTATGGCTCACTTTGCCGACTGCTAGCAGTTCGATCCTGACTGGCTCCAGGTTGACTCAGCCTTCCATCTTTCCAAGGTCGGTAAATTGAGGACCCAGATTTTGTTGAGGGCAATAGGTTGACTCTGTAAACCATTTGGCTGCAAATCTCTATGAAGCGGTAAAGTAAGTGCTATTCCTACTACAATGATAGATAGATAGATAGATAGATAGATAGATAGATAGATAGATAGATAGATAGATAGATGATAGATAGATAGATAGATATAGAGATAGATAGTAGATAGATAGAAAGATAGATAGATAGATAGATAGATAGATAGATAGATAGATAGATAGATGATAGATAGATAGACAGATAGACATATAGACCAACCATAAATAGATGATAGAGCCATGATAGTGCAGTGGTTAAAATGCAGTATTGGAGGCAAAATCTGCCCACAGCCTGGAGTAACCATGATGGGGCTCAAGGTCAACTCAGCCTTCCATCCTTTCCGAGGTCAGTAAAATGAGGACCCAGATTGTTGGGGGCAATAGCAGTGGTGACATTCTTTTTTTTTTACTATCAGTTCTATGGGCGTGGCTTGGTGGGCGTGGCAGGGGAAGGATACTGCAATATCCCCATTCCCTCCCCACTCCTGGGGGAAGGATATTTCTAAAATCTCCATTCCCTACCCGCTCATGGGGCCAGCCAGAGGTGGTATGTGCCGGTTCTCCGAACTACTCAAAATTTCTACTACCGGTTCTCCAGAACCTGTCAGAACCTGCTGAATTTTACCCCTGGGCAAGAGGCTGACTCTGTAAACCACTGTGAAACAGCATATAAGTCGACGTGCTATTGCTATTAATATTTCTTTCTAAATCAGAATGATGGGACTCATTTGGGCTTTTGATTTTTTTTTTCACAGAGAGAGAGAACTGAGGCTCTGTTAAGATAAAGTGCCATTACTGCTTTAAAAAAAGAAAAAAGAAAGAAAGAAATAAAAAACAGGGCAGCATTAGCCAAGTCAGACAAGAATCTAAGTGCTTGATGCATTCACCTAATGTTTCTGAATGTCAAGAGCTGGTGCTGTCTTTCCACTGTCCCCCTAAGAGTAGCAGAAGACATCAGGATGCTAAATGGAGAAGGAAAGTGCACACTCAGAGGACAAGCCTAAAAAAAAGATAGGTAGGGGACAGAAGTGGTATTCAGCAGGCTCTGACCACTTCTGGAGAACTGGTAACAGAAATTTTGAGTAGTTCGGAGAATTGGTAAACACCACCTCTGACTGCCTCCACCTCCATCTATTCTCTTCCTCCTGAGTCCAAGCTGATCAAGAGGGAATGGGGATTTTGCAGTATCCTTCCCCTGGAGTGAGTAGGGAATGGAGATTTTGCAGTATCCTTCCCCTGGAGTGAGTAGGGAATGGAGATTTTGCAGTATCCTTTCCCTGGAGTGGGGAGGGAATGGGGATTTTGCAGTATCCTTCCCCTGGAGGAAAAACTGCTAGAGAAGCCTGGCAGTCTGACAAATTGGCCATCAATAGACACATTGACATACACAGCATCTACAGACTGTGCAAAAGAGATAAACAACAAACCAAAATGAGAACAAAATGATCAAAACACCTCTACCACAGCAATCAACACCCAGATGAGCAGAGGTTGCCACCAATATTAACATCAGACCAACAATCAAGAAGTGAACAATACCCTAATCAAGAAACTGCCAAACAAGCTAACTTTAATAATCAGCCCAACCAAAGAACCTGCAAGTCTACTCCCAATAACACAGACAGAGCAAGCCGCTGGGATATAAATTTAAAGCAAACCCCATTCCTTACTAACACTGATGATGTTACTTAGTTGGGTCATGAAACATCTGCAAGGAAACAACGACTCTCAGGGAGTACCAAGGATCCCACCGTCGTCTTCCTCCTCCTCCTTCTGTCTACATATCCCACTTTCTTCAGCCACTGATGGTGTTACCAGGTTGAATAATGAAACATCTGCAAGAAAACAACCAAGCTCTGAGAGCATCAATAACCACATAGTCGTCGTCCTCCTCCTCCTCCTCCTCCTCCTCCTCCTCCTCCTCCTCCTCCTCCTCCTCCTCCTCCTCCTCCTCCTCCTCCTCCTCCTCTACCTCTCCACAAACCCCACTCTCTTCTACCACTGAGGATGTTACCTAGTTGGCAATGAAATGTCTGCAAGAAAACAATAAAGCTCAGAGAGCATCAAGGACCCCACAGTCTTCCTTCTTCTCTACCTCTCCACAAACCCCACTCTCTTCTGCCACTGATGATGTTACCAAGTTGGATAATGGAACATCTGCAAGAAAACAACCAAGTTCACAGAGTGTCAAGGACCCCACAGTTCAATCCTGAGCTACAAATATTCTGTTCTATTAGTGTTGCAAACATGCAAACAACTATAGTATATTCTCTTCTCTTATTTATTTTTTTAAATACCCAGCTAGTCTTCTTATTCCACGAAATGGAAGGGACCATGAGCAAATAGGAAAAGAAGCAAAGATGGTGAATTGGAGTGCAGTCTTCAGATGAAAATGACTCATAAGAGGCCTCATTGCATAAAAGGTTTTCATAAATAAATTCAAAGCATAGCTACTCATCTTTATAAAGAAATAATGAACAGGGGTTTTGTCCTCGGTATTGAAAACTAGGCAAGATGGATAAGAAACCAAAAGGAATTGGACTGTTGGAATACATAATAAAATTCAGAACTAATTCAGACTTAGCTTTAAACATCTGAACAGTTCAACATCTTGGCTTACTTCTGTGGATTTCCAAGTTTTATAGAGATAACAAATTCACATCCTAAAGTAATATTGTCAGCTTCGAATGTAATATATTTTTGTTCTGCTAAAAAAAAAGTCACAGGTCTATGAAAACAGAACTAACTCAATTTTACGGCAAAAGCAGCTTTTCTTTCACTATTGGAAAGACTGAAAAGGGTTTTCAAAAGAAGCCTTATAAAAGATGAAATTAGATCTAGATTGGGGATGTTTTGTTCCATCCCGCCCCCCCTTGATGTCTCTCATCTCATTACCACACTATAAAAAAGAGGTTAACACCAGTGGTGGGTTTCAAAATTTTTTAGAACCTCTTCTGTAGGTGTGGCCTGCTTTGTGGGAGTGGCTTGCTGGCCATGTGACTGAGTGGGAGTGGCTTGCCAGCCATGTGACTGGGTGGGCATGGCCAACTTGTAAAATGTGGTGAAACTCACTTAACAACCCTCTTGCTTAGCAACCAAGATGTTGGCTCAGAAACTCTGGCATTTGAAGCACGCAAGTCTTTTTTTTTTTTTTTTTTTTGTAATAAAATTTTATTGGTTTTTCAAAATTTATAGGGAAAAGGGTAAATGGACAGGTATACAAATTTTGGCAGTTGCAAAATGTGAGAGGCCCCCCTCCCTCCATACCCATAGTATACATTTATATATAATGCATTAGTATATAATTGATTATAATCAGCATATTAGTTCTATTATTAAATTCAATCAAATTAAACATTACAATATAATATCCAAATATAATTCCATTTTCACTTTCGGTCAATTTATAATAATATGATTTTCTTATTTATTTCTGTGATCTGAGTCTTCTTGCTATTGCCCCATCTCCCTCCACTGGCAGAGCTCTGGCCCCTCCCGTGTCCTGCGTGTCCGTTGTAGTGTCTGATGGTTTCTCTAGGAGTGTTTTATTTTTTTCCATAAAGGCCTGCGCCTCTATGGGTGAATTAATTCTGATTCTTGTCTCCTCCCAGAATATCAGCATACCTTCAGGCATCAACCATCTAAACCACACCCCTTTCTGGTATAATTTATTCGCTAATTGCGAATAATTTTTTCTTTTTTCTCTAATCTTCTTAGGGATCTGCTTCAGAATGGTTATCTCCATATCATGATATGTCAATGCTTGCCCCCTTTGTACACCCAGAATTTCATCTCTTGTGGTTTTTCTAAGGAATTTAATGTGAACCTCCCTGGGTACATTGTGTGTTCTAGCATAAGCTGAGTTCACTCTATAAACCAGGTCTATATCCCACCCCATCTGTTGTTTTTCTTTGTGTGTGTAGTCAGCCAAAATGTTTGTCATGATGTCCCTTATATTTTCCCCATCTTCTTCTATAACATTTTGAAATCTAAGATAATAGGACATTCTCTCAAATTCTAATTTCATCTGTTGGATGTCAAGATCTTTGTTCCCTTTCTGCACAGCTTCCACCCCCCCCCTCACCTCCTCCACCCCCGCTTCCACAAGATTCAGTCTTTGTGAGTTCTTATATATTTGGGCTTGATTTTCTTTAATTTCATCTTTCATTTCCCTTAGCTGTTTCTTGATTTCCTCCTGGCCCTGTAGAATTTGTTGAAGCATTTGTAGAAAGTCCATCTCTGTAGTCTTATGTTGCATCAGTTCTGTTATCTTTGACTGTGTGGCTGGACTGGATGTTGCGGATGTTGGAGCAGAAGTGGCAAAGCCAGGTTTTCCAGGAGGGGGTCTTTTAGATGCCATCCTTTATAACGTTAGAAGTTCAGTCCAAATATGAAGTAAGCAGTTAGAAAAGAAGGGTAGCCAGGTGAATCCGGGAGCAGAAGAACCAGGCAGAAGAGAGTCTCTCCAATAAGTCTGGCAATAGATAGAAAATTTCCCCTAGAAGGTTGAAAAAATACCAATCCACAAGAGATTCCTCTGGGAGACACGGAGACAAAAACCGGAAGCCTGAATTTTAAAGGTGGAGTCAGGTTTCAGAGTTCATAAAGACAACGGAAGTGTGCCATCTTGCCCTGCCAGTTTTGGGCACAGAGGCGTAACAAAGTTTTAAAAAGTTCCAAAAGTCCTCAAATCATTGTAATATGTAGGATTAAATTGAAAAGAAAATCATCTCAGCCTAAGTGAGGCTTCATTCGTTGGCTCTCCCCCCTCCTCCTTCCCCGGGGGCTGAGAGCAAAATTGTTTCTTGCCGCTTGTCCAAGGGGGGGGGAAAACCCCCCTCCCTCCAGCCGCACCTCCAAAATGCTCCGAAAGTTATTTTAAAGTTTTAAAAGCTGAATAAATCTTCATGCAAAGTAAGGGATGAAGAGAGAAGCAACCTCACCGCACCGCAGCTGCTTCCTTCAATTGTAGCATTCTCCAGTCGGCTTGTAGCGAGGCGCGAGGCGTGGAAACGCGATGCGCCCTCCGAGCTTGCTCCCCGGTGCCTTGGGCGCGCGAGAGAGCTTCCGCCGGCTGCCGCCGCTGCAGGACACCTCCGCGATGCCGCCCCTCCGGCAGGACCCCTCTGCGGGGTGTCCTGTGCCCCCCAAGGAGTGGGGAAGCCCACCGGGGAGCCGGAGCGGGCAAAGAGCTGCCCGTCGCCGCCGCCGGCGGAACCGGAACTCCCGAAGCACGCAAGTCTTAAAGCTGTCAAGTTACAAGACCCTTGCACCCCTAATCCTTTAGAAAAAAAAAAACTTTAGAAAAAAAAAACTCAGGTTGTTCAAACTTGACAGCTTTAAGACTTTAAGGTTTAGATAGGACTCTTAGAGGCGGGCGGGGCGATTGGTGAGCCAGCCAATCAGTGAGCAGCGGGCGGGGCAAGCGTAGTGAGGATGGGTGGGGGGAAGGAGCTGGAACCGGTTCCCCTTGTTTCTAACTATCAGTACTACTTGTCCCAGATTTTGTGGTAGTCCGTCACACCCTTGCCTTTTTGCTCTAGAGTCAGCCTGTCCATTTCTGCCCACGTCAGTATCTTCTTTATTATTTCTTGTTCCTGGGGGATCTCTTTGCTTTTCCAGTTTTGTGCAAAGACCATTCTTGCTACTGTTAAGATATGCAACATTAAATATAATCCACCTTTGCTGCATTTTTCTTTTGTAATCCTTAGCATAATTAGTTCTGGCCTCAACTCTGTTCTTTGATTGAACATCTCTTCCAACCACTTTCTTATCCGGTGCCAAAAGGCCCTAGCTTTTGAGCACTGCCATCACATATGGTAAAAGGTTCCTAGTGCAGCATTGCATTTCCAACATCATGGCGATAGGTTTTTTAAATTAATTTTTGCTAATCGTGTGGGTGGGATGTGCCACCTATAGAACATCTTGTATAAGTTTTCTTTATATGAGGTGGCTAGGGTTGACTTTTCTTGAAGCAATGCTCCTGCAGAACCCAAAGGCAAATATATTAATTCTCTCCCTCTTTCCATTTCTAAAGAAATATTGTTAAACAAGGAACAAAGGAAAGCAAAGAGAACTGTTTATATGCCTGAAATGTGCTTCTCCCAAGAGACCAAGAGTGTCCGTATCTTTTCGGAAGGAAAAAGCTGCTTACATATCTGCAGTCTAGGTCATTGTCAAACTGTTAGAGCCACAAGGTATCTTTGGCAAAGCACACCAAAGTGACATGTTGACATTCCACCAATGCCTTAGTGTCATCCCCCCTCCCCACTCCTCCAAACCTTGTCTTCTGACACCCCAGACAGAGAGGATTTAGAAACAGAAAGAAAGAGGCCGAAAGACAGAAGCTGCAGAGGAATTCACACAGAGGAATTCAGAAGAGGTGCAATTGTGGGAAACAGCCTGAAGAGAGGCTGCAACATTGGATTGACATTAAGAGTTGTCTTTAAAAAAAAAGAAACTTGATAAGGGCAGGCTTATACATTTCGGAGCTGTTGAAGGAGAAACCAACTTCTAGAGCAGGGGTGTCCAAACTTGGGAACTTTAAGACTTGTGGACTTCAACTCCCAGAATTCCCCAGAATTCTGTGAGTTGAAGTCCACAAGTCTTAAAGTTCCCAAGTTTGGACACCCCTGTTCTAGAGTGATGAGACCATTAGCGTTACATTTGCTCCAGTGACTGAGAAGTAAAATTTGCAAGTGCTTACAACATCTGGCCAGGATTAGATCAAGTGGTTGACCAAATTTTAGCCATGGAGAGAAATTGGTGAGCAGGGATCAGGTGTGGCTTGGCACAAAGCAAGATATGGAGTCCAGATTCTCACTCTTTAATGGGACGTTTGATGGGCCATTTGATATAGGGCTATTTCAGGGGTGGGATTCCAAAACTTTTCCAAACCGGTTCTAAGAGAATGTGCTTTGCATGGGCGGGCAACACTCAAAGAAAAAAGGTTGATGGTTTATCTATGGTTAAATAACAGAAGTTGGAACTTTCAAAATTATAAGCGAAGGGTTTAATTTTACCATGAGGGTTTATTATGATCTACTTATTATCAATATGATCTAGGATTAATAATTAATATTAATATTATGTTGAGAAAATACTGATATTATATGGTCACTACTAATACAATACAATAGCAGAGTTGGAAGGGACCTTGGAGGTCTTCTAGTCCAACCCCCTGCCTAGGCAGGAAACCCTATACCAGGGGTGTCCAAACTTGGGAGGTCAGACAACCTAGAGAGTCAGCTGGCTGGGGAATTCTGGGAGTTGAAGTCCACAAGTCTTAAAGTTCCCAAGTTTGGACACCCCTGCCCTATAACATTTCAGACAAATGGCTATCCAACACCTTCTTAAAGACTTCCAGTGTTGGGGCCTTCACAACCTCTGGAGGCAACTTCTGTTCCACTGATTAATTGTTCTCACTGTCAGGAAATTCCTCCTCAGTTCTAAGTTGCTTCTCTCCTTGATTAGTTTCCACCCATTGCTAAACATGTTGATGATGACGATTGCTCAAACTAACTGTAACCAGACAACACACTGTTTATATAGACATTGAAATTGTTGCTCTTTCTTTATATAGTAGAAATAAATAAAAAATGGGGGGGGGAGGAAAGATTTAACGATGAAGCAGAGCCATCAAGCACAAGGTTTTGGTGCAGCTGACCACATGGAGTTGAGTGTGGGTGGCTTTTATACCTTCTCTTGGGCTTTGCACTTGAGCCTCCTGTTCCTATGCAAGAACATGTATTCTATTAACTGTTCTCATACTCCCATGGGGCCATGTAGGGGTTATGTAGGGGTGATAGCTGACTCTCTAGGTTGTCTGACCTCCCAGGTTTGGTTGAAGTTTCTGAGGGTGATGCAATGAAGGGGCTTGTTGGGCAATTCCTAGTGTGGCTGAGGGCTAATCCTATCTTTGTTGGATCTTGGGTGAGAGCATTTGCTTGTGAATAGAGCTATCAATCTCTTCATCTCTTAAGTGCTAACATCTGCTGAGGGCCATTAAGAAAAAAAGGAGGGTGCTTTCTGTCTCCAAGAGCATATTTAGGGAAATAATAGTCTGCCTATTTAAATATTTCCTAAGCTATTTCATTCTTTCAGGAGAGGGGTGGGTACTAACTTTCTTCCCAAAATTACTCATGCATGCATCCTGGGGTTTTCAACAGAAGCACCTTTCTACCATTTCTCAAAATTATCAGAATCCTGATCAACAACATAAAGGAGTTGAGAGTATTCCTATGTTCTTTTTCCTGAGTGTGCAGCTACTCCCTTGTTCAATGGATGTATCAAGACACCTTGGGTTGTTTTTTCTTTTAATGGAGCAGATCGGAGGTAGCTACAGGATAAAGGAACAGAAACAAACGATATGGCAGGAGAGATAAATCATCTCTGCCTTCACAAAAAGATACACCTCCTATTGAAATGGACACCTTTGTTTTCATTAAGAATTCTCTTTCAGAGATTATGTCCTCATGATCCATCCCATGCAATGTTTTGGAAACTCAAACCATGGCATGTCTCAAACCCAGAAAGCACACTTAAGGGTACGTAAGAGGCACGTGATGCCGATATGGGGAGCATCACACAGTTGTATTCAGAAATGGTTTTCAGAGTTCCAAGTAACATACCCACAGCAAACAAAACTCTGAGGCAGGTAGATTACAATACAATACAATACAATACAATACAATAGTAGAGTTGGAAGGGACCTTGGAGGTCTTCTAGACCAACCCCCTGCCTAGGCAGGAAACCCTATACTGTTTCAGACAGATGGCTATCCAACATCTTCTTAAAGACTTCCAGTGTTGGGGCATTCACAACTTCTGGAGGCACGTTGTTCCACTAGTTAATTGTTCTGTCAGCAAATTCTTCCTTAGTTCTAAGTTGCTTCTCTCCTTGATTAGTTTCCACCCATTGCTTCTTGTTCTACCCTCAGTTGCCTTGGAGAATAGTTTGACTCCCTCTTCTTTGGGGCAACCCCTGAGATATTGGAACACTGCTATCATGTCTCCCCTGGTCCTTCTTTCTCTTAAGCTAAACATACCCAGTTCCTGCAACCGTTCTTCATATGTTTTAGTCTCCAGTCCCCTAATCACCTTTGTTGCTCTTCTCTGCACTCTTTCTAGAGTCTCCACATCTTTTTTACATCGTGGCGACCAGAACTGAACTGATTACTCAAGGAATGAGTTTATTGGATATGCCATATTGGCACAGGCTGGTGAAAACCAATTCTAAATGTTTGTGTGGTTTTCACCTAATTAAAAGTAGTTTTTTTCCACTTTCTCAAAACCACCAGTCCTGCAGTCCAATAAGGATACAGTCCAGTTGCTAGGTGATCTCAGTTCCCTCCTTCCAAGCACCTGCTGGAACTTCCTTGGTTCCCAAGAGAAAGCATTTTGTTTTGACTACAAACCCCAGCTATCTCTGCTCCCCCCTCCCTATTCCTCAGTCAGCTCCAATTGTGGCAGCCCTGAAGCCTCAAAATGGCCTCAGTCAGGTCAGCTTCAGGGCTAACAGGCAAGCTTTTCCACTTTAAGGAAGAGGCTGGAACGCTTGCCACATTGAGTTCTAATCCTAATGAAAATTGACCAGATCTTAAAGGGGGGGGGGGATAGAATCCTTTGGGTTCAGCTGCAAAGCAGGGTAGGTTGTGACATTGTGGAGGAACAATAGAGGACCATTCTTGCATCCACATCTCAAAGAGTCTGAAGTTGTTATCCAGTACAGTTTTGGAAAACTACCAGGGCTGATCCAACAATCCTGATTCGATTTAGAATAACAGACTTGAAAGGGGCCTTGGAGGTCTTCTAGTCCAACCCCCTGCCTAGGCAAGAAACCCTACACCACTTCAGACAAATGGTTATCCAACATCTTCTTAAAAGCATCCAGTGTTGGAGCATTTACAACTTCTGGAGGCAAGTTGTTCCACTGATTGATTGGTCTAACTGTCAGGGAAATTCCCCTGAGTTCTAAGTTGCTTCTCTTCTTGATTAGTTTCCACCCATTGCTTCTTGTTCTACCCTCAGGTGCCTTGGAGAATAGTTTGACTCCCTCTTCTTTGTGGCAGCCCCTGAGATATTGGAACACTGCTATCATGTCACCCCTAGTCCTTTTTTTTCATCAGACCAGACATACCCAGGTCCAGCAACTGTTCTTTATATATATTTAGCCTCCAGTTCCTTAATCATCCTTGTTGCTCTTCTCTGCACTCTTTCTAGAGTCTCAACATCTTTTTATATTGTAGTGACCAAAACTGGATGCAGTATTCCAAGTGTGGCCTTACCAAGACCTTATAAAGTGGTATTCTTCGTGTAATCTTGATTCTTTCCCTCTGTTTATGCAGCCTAGAACTGTGTTGGCGTTTTTGGCAGCTGCTGCACACAGCTGGCTTATAGTGAAGTGATTCTCCACTAGGACTCCAGGTTCCCTCTCACAGTTACTACTATTGAGCAAGGTACCATATATACTGTATTTCTGCATTTGGTATTTCTCGCCTATATGTAGAGCCTGACTTTGATTTGTTCTAAAGGAATGTTCTAAAGACAGCTACCTCCCATGATAAAGCAAAGTTGTGAACAAGCTAGGTTATGATGAAGCAGACAATAGCTGGGCTCATAGCAGATATGTGCAAACATAAAATGTACAGTGTACACTTTCTATAAATAGGACATGGTATCCTTCCTACAGTGTGGTGGTGGGGTCCCACATCTAACAGGCCGGGTGTAATCTGAGGGCATATATTCATACATTATCTGATTTTTTTTAAATGTTGCACTTCAATGATTAGATGGCCTAGACATTGTTATTTGATATACTAATCTGGGTGAAATGTTAATATATATCGCTAGTCTGTATGAGCCACAGTGGCGCTGTGGTTAGAGTGCAGTATTGCAGGCTACTTCTGCTGACTGCCGGCTGACTGCAATTTGGCAGTTCAAATCTCATCAGGCTCAAGGTTGACATGGCCTTCCATCCTTCCAAGGTGGGTAAAATGAGGACCCAGATTGTTGGGGGCAATAGGATGACTCTGTAAACCACTTAGAGAGGGCCGTGAAAGCACTGTGAAGTGATATACAAGTCTAAGTGCTATTGCTATATGCCATACACTAAATACATAAATGTATATACCTACCGACACATATTACAGGTTTTTTTTAAAAAAATACATTCTTAAAGACTGTTATTTATGTATTTGACTTTTTAAAAAGATTACTTCACTCATGATGAGGTGAAATGTTGCTTCCTTCAGTGGTGGTGTTGACGGATGCCATAGAAGCCAATGAATATTTAGCTGTAACATAAACCTTAGGCATGATTTCCCATTACATTTCATGGAAAGGCAAACTATCAACTGAAGGAATGCCGGAGTTTGATTGATGACTCTGTTCCCTACTTGACTCTATGGGACATTAGGTATATAGATTCCAGGAGATTTGCATTCCATTTTGTAAAGCTATTTTAGAATAAGCATGGAAATAAATTCTGCACTGATATAAATTCTGGCAAGGATCAATGATGTATCGGAGAAATAACTTGGGAATTTGTTTGTTTATTATTAAATTTTAAATGCAATCCATCCCAAAGTGGATCAGGTTGTGTGTGTGTGTGTGTGTAGAGAAAGAGAGGGGGGAAGTGAGGGGGGAAAGAGGAGTGAAGGAGAGGAGAAGAGGGAAGGGAAAGGAAGGGCAATAAAGGGAAGGGAAGGAAAGGGAAGGGTCAGATAAGATAAGAGAGGGGAAAGTGGGATGGAGGGAATGGAAAGGAAAGGGAAAGGAAGGGAAGGGAAGGGTCAGATAAGATAAGAGGGGGGGAAAGTGGGATGGAAGCCCAACCCTCTGGAATGACCTCCCCCCGATATCAGAACTACTACCGACCTCCGCTCCTTCCGACAAAAACTTAAGACTCACCTGTTCCAATTAGCTGGCCTGGCCCATTTATAGTCCCATTTATACCTCCTGGCAAATATTTTACCCTGGGATAGTTTTTAGGGGTGTTTTTTAATGTATTTTTAAATTTTTTAAAATTTTAAATCTAACTTTAACTATTGTACAGTAAACTATTGCTACCTCCTCCAGCCACATCTATATTTATTTTATATTTATATTATGTATATTTACTGTTTTTAATATGACTGTACACCGCCCCGAGTCCCTTCTGGGAGAGGGGCGGTCTAGAAATCAAATAAAAGTTAAAGTTAAAGTTAAAGGAAGGAAGCAAAGGGGAAGGGAAAGGAAAGGGAAGGGACGGAAGAGGTTATCCCTATCTTTTCTGTTGGGACAGTAGATACCCACAGGATGAGGTGGCCTCATAGATAATCTTTCTAATAGGCATGCTGGTTAGTGCTTCTATGAATTTAAGTCCTATAGTCTGAGGCCAAAAATCTTTTAGAAGTCCAGAAACAACTAACCAAACAAAACCTTTTTTGTTTGAAAGAAACCACGAACAGTTCCATTCAATTGGTCCTGTATCACACTGCCCTAAGCTGCAAACATCTGTATATATTCCCTTGCCATTTGTTTCAAATTGATAGAAAACAGAATGCTAATTCATTCTGTGGGATGTCTCTCAGGAACCTGGTCTGTTTTTTGGGGGTATGTGTATGTTATTATTATTGTTATTTTCATCTGAGCAGCAACAGCTTCTCTCAACCTTCTTCAGATGTTTCTCTGAAGACAAGGTGCATTTGCTCCAAAGCTTGTTATGCTCTACAGTAGCAATAACCTCGGGAACTCATTAAAAAAAAATGTAACTTGCAAAAGCAAAGCTTACTTTGTTTGGGTAAGCGCCCGTACATTCCAGAAATGTTTGTCACATCTGCCTCTGACAGTTTGAACCCAAATTTGGAAGTCGGTCTCTAGTGAATACGCTTAATGGAACAGAACTCAAAATGTCAAAATCAGTTATTGATCTGCAGCTGAATATCTGCAATTTGCCTGGCAAGTAAGTGGCTGCCCTTTTGCATCTTTTTTTTTGTCTCCAAAATGTGTCAGAAGTCTATTTGAAAATGAATGGTGCTAAATCAGAAGCATCTGCGAATACAAAAAGACATAAGGTGTAGTAAACTAAATGTACTTCAATTATACGTTTAAAAAAAATGAATAACAGAGTTGGAAGGGACCTTGGAGGTCTTCTAATCCAACTCCCTGTTCAAACAGGAGACCCTATACCTTTTCAGACAAATGGTTATCCAATCTCTTCTTTATAAAAGTTGTCTTGAATTAGATTGGTCTCATTCAAGACAACGATGAATCTGCATACAAACAGGAGGTTGAACAACTAATGTTGTGGTACAGCCAGCAGAATCTTGAACTAAATACACTCAAAACAGCAGAAATGGGGGTAGATTTTAGAAGAAAACCTCCTATACTACCACCTCTTACAGTACCAGACAACACAGTATCCATAGTAGAGACCTTCAAAAACGTCATCAAAAAACACAACGAAGAATGTTCTTTCTGCGCCAACTCAGGAAGCTAAGACTGCCCAAGGAGCTGCTGGTTCTGTTCTACAGAGGAATGATTGAGTCTGTCATCTGCACCTCCATAACTGTCTGGTTTGGCTCTGCAACCCAACAAGACAGACACGGACTTCAGAGGATAATCAAAACTGCAGAAAAAACAATGGCTACCAACCTGCCTTCCATCGAAGTCCCATATGCAGCATGAGTCAAAAAGAGGGCTGTGAAAATATTTACAGACCCCTCACATCCTGGACCTAAATTGTTTCATCTTCTACCCTCAAAATGACACTATAGGGCACTGCACACCAGAACAACTATACACAAGGACAGATTTTCCCCTGAATGCCATCACTCTGCTTAACAACTAATTCCCACAACACTGTCTGTAATTTACTAAGAATGTATTACTATTATTCTGCTCTTCCTTCCTACTATCTATCTCTTCCCACTTATGACTATAACCATGTTGTTTGTATCTTTCAATTTATATTGTTTTTATTTCCTAGTACGATTTGGTAGCTTGTTAGTAACCTTGACTATCACTAAGTGTCGTATCTTTTTATTCTTGATGAATGTACTTTATTCTCCTTATGTACACTGAGAGCATAGGCACCAAAGACAAATTCCTTGTGTGTCCAATCACACTTGGCCAATAAAGAATTCTATTTGCTATTTTCTATTTGTGATGGAGACCCTACAACTTCTAAAGGCAACTTCTGTTCCACTGGTTGATTCTTCTCCCTGTCAGGAAATTTCTCCTTAATTCCAATTTGTTTTTCCTCCTTGATTGATTTCCATCCATTATATCTTCTCCTGCCTTTTGGTGCTTTGGAGAATAGGTTGACGCCCTCGAATAAAATGAAATGAAATCAACTCCAGATTTGAAAGCTGGAATGATAAATATTCATGTTCTCTCTCTCTCCCCATCTCTCTCTCTCTCTCTCTCTCTCTCTCTCTGTCTCTCTCTCTCTCTCTCTCTCTCTCTCTCTCTCTTTGTTCTTTCTCGCCTTCTCTTATGCAACCGCTCTTTCATTTTAGGTTTTGCAGTGTAATCATGAAGGGGCCGAGTCAAATAGCAGAGTGATTCTTGGGTCTCAGATCCTCCATGCTGGAGTAACCCAATTACAATTAACCCAGTTAAACGTAACTGTCGGGGTTCCAAGTAACTCCCCAAATGAAAGAAAACTCCAAGTGTTGAAGTTCCTCAAAGTTCCATTTTATTAGAGATGTCATATTGGCTCATTTGGAGGTTGGATTTGTGGGTTGACAATTTGTAGGAGACCAACCACGCTTTCATTGAACAGCAGCTAGAAATGGTGACCATTGTCAGAATTGCAGAATTATGAATGAATTAAACTTCTTTATCATATGGTTTTTGTCTTGATCATTTGCTCAAACACACACCTACACAAACAAATCCATGGGTGTGTAGTTTAACATTGTCTTAAGTGTGTTGGATGTAGTTTATCTCAGCCCTTCCTTCCTTTCATTGTTCTTCCTTCATTCTTTCTTTCCTTCCTTCCATTGCCCTTCCTTCCTTCCTTCCTTCATCCATCCATCCATCCATTATCCTTCCTTGTGTCTATTATTCATCCTTCCTTTCATAACCTTGCCTTCTCCTTCCATTCTCCATCCATCCTTCCATTATCCATTCCTTCTTTCCTCCCTTCTGATTTCCATCCTTCCTTCCATTATCCTTCCTTCCGTTATCCTTCCTTCTTTCCTTCCATTAGCCTTCCTTTCTGCTATCATTCTTCCTTTTTTCCTTCCATTTTCTTCCTTCCTTCCCTCCCTTTCTCCTTTCTTCCTTCCTTCCATTGTCCCTTCCTTCATCCATCCTTCCATTATCCTTCCTTCCTTCCATTGTCCTTCCTTCCATTATCCTTCCTTCCTTCATCCATCCATCCATCCTTCTGTCCTTCCATTATCATTCCTTCCTTCTGTTATTCATCCTTCATTTCATAATCCTTCTTTCCTTCCATTATCCTTCCTTTCTGCTATCACTCTTCCTTTTTTCCTTCATTTTCCTTCCTTCCTTCCCTCCCTCTCTTTTTTCTTTCTTCCTTCCTTCCTTCCATTGTCCTTCCTTCATCCATCCATCCTTCCATTATTCTTCCTTCCTTTCATTGTCTGGCCTTCCTTCCATTATCCTTCCTTCCTTTGTCCATCCATCCTTCCATTATCATTCCTTCCTTCTGTTAATCATCCTTCCTTTCATAATCCTTCCTTCTTTCCTTCTATTATCCCTTCCTTCTTTCCTTCCTTCTGTTATCCATCCTTCATTCCATTATCATTCCTTCCTTCCATTATTCTTCCTTCCTTTTTTCCTTCCAGTGCCCATCTTTCTTCCCTCCTTCCCTCCCTCCCTCCCTTCCTATATTTAAGATTGTGGCAGCTGAATATTCCTCAGTTCCATCATGCCTTCCCCATTTACCTATCCCAATTTTTGCTTCTGGTTCTTGGTGATGGCATAGAGTGATGGAAAGCAACTTAAGCCAAAAGAGTTTCACAGTTTTCTGTGTCGATGCTGAATGTCAGTTGTCTCTCGAGGGATTTGTAGCTCTTCACTGGGAAGGGAAAAACTTCAGAAAAAAATCTGCGCTAAAACTCCAAGAAGGTCAGGAGTGAGATGGACGGTGATAAATGAGAGTCCAGAATTGTTCTAACGAAGCATCTGTGAGCAACTGTTTGATCACAATGACAGGCATCCATCAGGATAACTGCAAATATGAGAGTTTTCAATTAGTAAGTGAACATAAATAAATGTGTCTGGAAAAATAAGCATCGGGGATTTGGGAAGGAGATGCCACATACATAACAAAAGCTACTGAGATGGCAAGAAGAAAAATGGAGGGAGAAACAAAGAGGCAAGCACCGAAATACAGTCGCAAGCAGTTCTGTTGGGAAATAGCTAGATAAATAGAGGTCTTTCTTTCTCTCTCTCTTTCTTTCTTTCTTTCTTTCTTTCTCTCTTTCATTTCCCCTCTCTCTTTCTCTCTCTCTCTCTGCCTTGCATGCACAAAACATTCTGAAAAATATAAAATAGAGTCACATTCCGGTTTGCACCAGAAAACAAACATAATGCTTTTTAATTTTTCTTCTGAAAAACTGAAATGGGATAGTTGATATGTGCTGGTCCTTCCTTCCTTCCTTCCTTCCTTCCTTCCTTCCTTCCTTCCTTCCTTCCTTCCTTCCTTCCTTCCTTCCTTTGTCCTTCTTTCATCCATCCTTCCATCCATTATCCTTCCATTATTCATCCTTTCATAATCCTTCATTCTTTCCTTCCTTCTGTTATCCATCTTTCCTTCCATTATCCATCCTTCCTTCAACTATTCTTCTTTCTTTCTTTCTTTCTTTCTTTCTTTCTTTCTTTCTTTCTTTCTTTCTTTTTCTTTCCTTCCTTCTTTCACCAAACCGCCTCTTTATTCATTTTCAATCAATTTGATGAAAAAGGTTTGTTTTTGGCCATTAATGTAAATGGAGACGAGAACATGGGGGGGGGGCATCTCTGGAAAGAGCATTTATGCACATTTTTATGTAGGTCCAGGAATGTCTATGAGATACTTAAACGTGTTTCTTGCACTGTCATCTCTCCCCCGCCCCCCAGAAAGCAAGGAAATACATTAAGAAGCAAGTACTCCAAGACAGAGAGCCAGATTAGTGTAGTGGTTAATCTATCTGTTGGAAACTGGGAGACTGTGAGTTCTAGTCCCATCTTTCTTTCTTTCTTTCTTTCTTTCTTTCTTTCTTTCTTTCTTTCTTTCTTTCTTTCTTTCTTTCTTCGTTTCTTCCTCCTTCTTTCTTTCTTTCTCTCTCTCTTTCTTTCTGATTCTCTCAACATTTCCTTCTCTCTCTCTCATATCTCATATCTCTATCTATCTATCTATCTATCTATCATCTATCTATCTATCTATATCTATCTATCTATCTCAATGGTGGGATTCAAAAAATTTCACTACTGGTTTGGTGGGCGTGGCTAGTTAAGGGGACCATGTGACTGAGTGGGTGTGGGCAACGTGACGTCACTCCCACCCACTCAGTCACATTCACCACCCACCTAGCCATGCCCACAGGAAAAGGTAGGAAATTATTTAGGATTTTTCCCTATCTACCACCGCCATTCCTTCATTAGTCACCCCCATTTCCCTGCTTCCTCCCCCACCACTGCCTCTTTGGTTGCTTACCTTCTGTGGCAGCTGGTTCAATCCGGAAGGCAAGCTGACTGGAGTTTTTGGTGGCCCCCAGCCAGCCACTGCTGCTGGGAAGTGGCTGGCTGGCAAAGAAGTCTCCCAGCCACTGCCTCATTGCATAATGGCTCTCAAAGAGGCCAGTGACTGGCCAGAGGCTGCTGAAAAGGCCTCCAGTCAGTGAAAAAGTGGCTACAATTGCAACCATCTTTTTCGTGCATGTGCATCTCATTGCCTTGCAAGTCTGTCTGTCTGTCTGTCTGTCTGTCTGTCTGTGTCTGTCTGTCTGTCTGTCTGTCTGTCTGTGTCTGTCTGTCTGTCTGTCTGTCTGTCTGTCTGTCTGTCTGTCTGTCCGTCCGTCCGTCCGTCCGTCCGTCCGTCCATCCATCCATCCATCCATCCATCCATCCATCTATTTGCTGCCTGCCTGCCTGTCATGGTAGCACAGTGGTTAGAATGCAGTATTGTAATTCTGCTGACTACCAGGGGTTCAATCCTGCCCGGCTTAATGTTGGCTCAGCCTTCCCTTCTTCCAAGGTGGGTAAAATGAGGACCCAGATTGTTGGGGGCAAGAGGCTGACTCTGTAAACCTCTTAGAGTGGGTTGTAGAGCACTGTGAAGCGGTATATAAGTCTAAGTGCTAATGGCTATTTCAGCAAAACTGTGCCACGTCGTCCTTTTCTCAAAGTCTGGCATCAACATTTACTCAATTCTTTTTCAACAGAGAGAGAAAGAATGACAGTCGTATCGGCCCTTCAGCTGGGCGATTCCGCTTTGCTGCTTTTCCTTCTGAGTTTTCTCTTCGTTTCATCCCAAAATAAAAACCTTCCTCCGCAAGGATTAAGCTTACTAATGTCCCCTTCATTTTCTGCAGGGGGCATAAAAATAAGCGATGAGTGGGTGAACTTCAACCGTATGGTTATAAAGTGAAGGTGGTAATTAGAACATGCTTTACCACTCAGTAAACAAAGCTATTATGAACAACGCAGTTCTTTATCCGAGGGAGAGATAGAGAAAGCACAATCTGTAATCCGTGGGAAGGAACCAGAAGGAGTTCCTTCAAAGAAAGTGGCCCATTTGGGTGAAACTCTAATCATGGAACATTATTATTATTGTTGTTGTTGTTTCTTTTATTCATTAAACATGAAACTCAGCCAACTGAACATTCAAAAATGCATCAGAAATACCATTGACTGGTTGATACGGGTTGCTGCCAGCATCCTAGGTATCAACCAGGTACCTTCTTAAAATATAAGATGTTCCGAGTAGCGCAGTTTTTTTGCAGTTCCGCTGGTGTTATTGCAGGAAGCTGCAATTTGTTGATGTATCTTGTAAAATTCTTGGACATGGTACCAAGTGCCCCGATGACAATGGGTGTCACTCTTACATGTTTCATCTATTTCAATGGCCAGGTTCAGATATTTCATGATTTTTTTTCTAGTTCTTTTTCTTCAACTCTGGCATCTCCCAGTACCACAATGTCAATAAATTGTACATTTTGGCCCTCTACAACTGTGATATCTGGCGTGTTGTGCTCCAAATGACGATCCATTTGTATTTGAAAGTCCCACAAGATCTTCACCTTCTCATTTTCAGTAACTTTTTCCACTTCGTGCTCCCATGACTTTTTGGACACAGATAAGTCGTATTTTTTTACATAATGACCAGTGAATTAATTTAGCAACTCGGTCATGTCTAGCTTTGTAATCAGTTTGTGCGATTTTGCTGCATTCCCATATTAATTGTGAAACAGTTTCGACTTTGTTGTTGCAAAGTCGGCAGTTTGGGTTGTCAGTGGATTTTTGTATCTTGGCTTTCATGGCATTAGTTTGTAATGCTTGTTCTTGAGCAGCCAGTATTAAACCTTCCATTTCTTTCTTGATGGTTCCCATCTTAAGCCATGCCCATGTCAAGTTGTCATCACATTTTCCTTCAATGTTTTTTTTATTATTATTATTATTATTATTATTATTATTATTATTATTATTATTATTATTATATTATTTCATTAAACATGAAATTCCATCAACTGAACATTCAAAAATGCATCACAAATACCAGTGACTGGTGCTAATGGTTGATACAGTTTGCTGCCAGCGTCCTAGGTATCAACCAAGTACCTTCTTAAAATATATGGTGCTCCGAGTAGCTCAGTTTTTTGCAGTTCCACTGGTGTTATTGCAGAAAGCTGCATTTTGTTGATGTATCTTATAAAATTCTTGGACATGGTACCAG
>JAKRSK010007079.1:845000-940000 GCA_029891615.1 Natrix natrix natrix | reverse complement strand
GAATCTGGGGGAGGCTCTGATGAGGGCTCTGTGTTGGAGGCAGAGATGGGGCCAGGGCCCTCTGACAGTTATCAGCTGCCTTTGGAGTCAGACATCAGTGGGGCAGAAGAACAGCTGGAGCCTGTTCCCAGTGTGTGCAAGTGCAGAGCTGCCAGGAGAAGGGAACATTTGAGGAACAAGGGCTGACTCGGGAGTAAAGCCAAAGGTGTAATGTGAATGGCCCCTTCCATAGGAAATAAAGAGGAGCGAAAGGGGAAGGCAGCTTGCAGGAGACAATGAGTTCATTAGGGTGAAGATCTGTTCCTGACTTCTTTCCAAGTAATTGGAAGATATCAGTCTGGCAACTCTCCAAGCCTGATCAAGGTCTGTATGTTAGCGTTCTAAATATCATGTAGAATTAAATCAGAATTCAAGGCAGAGCTATCCTTAAAGTTCCAATTTAATAAGACAGACATGTTGGCATTGTGCTATGAAATCCCAAATCTGATTTGCTTCCTGGGATTCCACCCAGTTGAAAGTTCATGATCTTATCCCCACACCCATAATCTATCACATGGTCCAATCTTCTTCTTCCACGCTGGCATTCACACCCCTCTGCTTCCGGTCAGGTGTCGAGGTGTGGAGACAAAAGATGACCTTGAGCTTCTAGAAAGGAATGACAACAACACATTCCACAAATCTACTCCTTTCTATTCCCCCCTCCCAACTACTACCTAATGAAACAGCATAGGAAAATAATAGAAAGTGTGGCAGGCCAAAGATCCTAAAAGGAACATAACTACAGGCCTGACACTGTAGTTGTGAAATCTCATGAAAGATTGTTAGCTGGGACTTTGCTGGATTGGAATTCCCTTTAATCTAAATAAAAACGGTTTTATTGGGACGAGGAGTCTGCTTCATGACCTTGGGAAGCCTAGCTCAGAACAATGTTCTCCCTTCTCATTCCTATAAATGATCTTTTGGTGGCATGTTTAACTTTAAAAAAAAATATTCCACAATTTAAAAGAGTTTGCTGGAGTAGGAACAGGTGACTTCTCATGGAATACCTTTTTGAGTGAAATTCTACCCTGTCAAATGAAATTACGACTTAACTTATGACTAGAATTGGGAGCAGAATTGAATTGGAGCCAAAGGATTGGCTCAAAATCATCAAACTGGCTGCCATGCCTAAGATGGGACTATAACTCACCGTCTCCTGGTAAATTGGCCTAAAGTCACCAAACTGGTTACCATAACTAAGGCAGGACTAGAACTCACAGGCTCCTGGTGATTGACCCAAAGTAATCCAGCTGGCTTCCATGCCTAAGGCAGGACTAGAACTCATCATCCCCTGGTGATTGGTGCAAAGTCACCCAGCTGGCTTCTATGCTTAAGGCAGGACTAGAACTCACCATCTCCTGGTGATTGGCCCAAAGTAATCCAGCCAGCTTCCATGCCTAAGGCAGGACTAGAACTCATCGTCCCCTGGTGATTGGCCCAAAGTCTCCCAGCTGGCTTCCATGCCTAAGGCAGGACTAGAACTCACCATCTCCTGGTGATTGGCCCAAAGTAATCCAGCTGGCTTTCATGCCTAAAGCAGGACTAGAACTCACCATCTCCTGGTGATTGGTCCAAAGTAATCCAGATGGCTTTCATGCCTAAGGCAGGACTAGAACTCACTGTCTCCTGGTGATTGATCCAAAATCACCCGCCTGGCTTTCATGCCTAAGGCAGGACTAGAACTCATCGTCCCCTGGTGATTGGCCCAAAGTCTCCCAGCTGGCTTCTATGCCTAAGGCAGGACTAGAACTCACCATCTCCTGGTGATTGACCCAAAGTAATCCAGCTGGCTTTCATGCCTAAAGCAGGACTAGAACTCACCATCTCCTGGTGATTGGTCCAAAGTAATCCAGATGGCTTCCATGCCTAAGGCAGGACTTGAAATCACCATCTCCTGGTGATTGACCCAAAGTAATCCAGCTGGCTTTCATACCTAAGGCAGGACTAGAACTCATCGTCCCCTGGTGATTGGCCCAAAGTCTCCCAGATGGCTTCCATGCCTAAGGCATGGATTCTGAGCCATCATTTTAACCACTACACTTAACTCACTCTTTGTTGGGTATAAATAAACAGTGACAGATAGATCTAAAATACGTAAATACGGTATCTGTTTGTGAATAAAGAGAATTCTTCCATCTCTAAAAGATATCTTCTAAACTTTCTACCCGTGTAGAAACATGATCCATTTCACTCGAGTTCCTGGATCTCAGTTGAATAAAAACAATCAATGGAGAAATAAATTTTCCTGCCCTCACTTGGTTTAATTTTGCCTCACATTTCTGAAAACAACTTTAGAATGTTTAAAAAACAAACAAAACCAACAAAGGGGCAATGGGCACCTTTTTTTAAAAAAAAAAATCCACATCGTTTCTCTATTCCTCTTCATAATGAGTGAGGCTTCACTCCAGAATGTAATTTGGATGGATGCTGTTGTGTAGGGAGAAAAAAAAAATAGAGATGCAATGCCTGAGAAAATCAATCTGTATTATGCTGTAATGTGAGTGTTAAATTTAGAAGGAATCATTTTGGAAAAGGAGTGTGTGTGTGTGTGTGTGTGTGTGTGTGTGAGAGAGAGAGAGAGAGAGAGAGAGAGAGAGAGAGAGAGAGAATGAGAGAGATAGAATTAGAGAGAGAGAAAAGGAGAAAGACGGAGAGAGAGAGGGGGAGAGAGAAGGAGATGGAGAGAGAGAAAAGGAGAGAGAGAGAGGGAGGGGGAGAGAGAAAATGAGAGAGAGAGAGAGAGAGGAGGAGAGATTAAAGGAGAGAGGGAGAGAAAGGGAGAGAGAGTGAGGGAGAGAGTGATAAAGAGAAAAGGAGATAGGGAGAGGGAGAAGGAGAGAGAGAGAAAAGGAGAGAGAGAGGGGGGAAGGGAGAGAGAAATTGAGAGAGGGAAGGAGGGAAAGAGAGAATAGGAGAGTGAGAGAAGGAGAGAGTGGGGAGGGAGTGAGAGAAGGAGAGAGTGGGGGGGAGAGAGAAAAGGAGAGAGAGGGAAAAGGAGAGAGAGGGAAAAGGAGAGAGAGAGAGAGAGAGAGAGAGAGAATATAAACTTGGTTTCTAGATAGCAGGGTGAAAACAATCACTAAGAGTTTGCTGGAATGGATTTTTATTTAAACTTTCTTCTTGCAGGCAGACAATAAGATTGCTCAAAGGGCGAGACCTCTCGCAGCTTTAATTCCCTCTTCCCTCATGTTCGCTCCTGCTGGAGAAGCTTTTGACAACATTCCCTCCAACCTAGCCTTCAAGACTCGCAGTAAAACAATGCCCAAATTATACAAGGTTTTCTGCCAGAAACCAGAGCAATTTACATATATTTTCCCTCCCGTTCAGAATTGAGTGGACAGCTGGTGTATCCTTGTGCCTATTAATCTTTTAGTGCACAATCATTTCCCAGTACGTAACAACTATTTTTCCAGTCTTTGGGGCATCAAGTGAGATAATGAATAATTCCATTATATTCCGACTGTACAAATGTGTATTGCTGAACGGCGCATTGGGTTCGGGGCGAAGAAAAGACGAGGGGAAAGAGAAAGTTTTTATTACCTTTCCATTGTTCAGGAATGGGGAGGAATCTTTGTGGTTTTCCCTTGAGGTGGGGTGGAGAGAAATTGCTATAAAACTCTGAGGACCGACAGCCAATCCAATATTTTTTTTTGAGACATATAAGGCACCAATTACAGCTACTGAGGCACCAATTACAGCAGCACGAGAATAAGCAATGACCACCAGAACACAACACAATAACACCATTTGAAGGACCTTGGAGGTCTTCTAATTCAAACCCCTCTAGGAGACTCTATACCAGAGGTAGATTTGTCCGGGTTCGGCCTGGATCAGGTGAACTGGTAGTGGTGGTGGCGGCATACGCCAGGGGTGGGTTCCTGCCAGTCCTAACCTCTTCTATAGAGGAGGTTCCACAAATCTACAGTGCCGTTTAGAGCCGGTTCCAGCTCCCTCCCACCGCCCGTCCGCACATCATCAAGATGAAGAGCGAGAGGAGGAATTCTGGGAGTTAAGTCCACAAGTCTTAAAGCTGTCAAGTTTGAACACCCCGGGTTTTTTTTTCCTAAAGGGTTAGGGGTGCAAAGGTCTTGTAACTTGACAGCTTTAAGACCTGCGTGCTTCAAATGCCAGAGTTTCTGAGACCACATTTTGGTTGCTAAGCAAGAGCGTTGTTAAGTGAGTTTCACCACATTGTACAAGTTGGCCACACCCACCCAGTCACATGACTGCCAAGCCACCCCCACTTGGTCACATGGCTGGCAAGCCACTCCCACAAAGCAGGCCACACCTACAGAAGAGGTTCTAAAAAATTTTGAAACCCATCACTGACATACACAGACATCTTACACACGCATGCGAGCATGCACACAAGCATGAACAAAACGGTAGCGCTGGGATTTGCAATCCACATCTGCCTTATACCCGTGATGGCGAACCTGTGGCACGTGTGCCAGAGGTGAAATGCAGAGCCGTCTCTGTCGGCATGCATGTTATTGCCAACTGGTCTTCATGGGAGCACCGGAGAAAAGCTTGAACATTGCCCAAAAAGTGGCCAAATTTTGGAGTCATTTATAAGCCAAAAATTGGCCTGAAAATCAGCCTGAAACTGGCCCCCCAAAGGGCCAAAAACAGACCAAAAATGGTATAAAATACGACCTGAAAATGGCCCCAAAACAAGCATGTGCACGCACGCCAGCTGATCTTTAGGTTTCTGGAGCTCCAGCGCGCACAAAGACCAGTGGGCATGCACATGCCAGAAACCTGAAGACCAGCTGGCCGGCTAGTCAATGCACACCATCCAGCTGATCTTTGGGTTTCTGGAGCTCCAGCGTGTGTACATGGATGCACTTTCCAGTTTGTTGCACTCGGTGTCACAAAGTTTCACCCTCACTGCCCTCCATCATTTCAGGCAAAGGGCTCTCCAGTCTCTTTTTGAAAGCCTCCAGTGATGGAGAAGCCACAATTGCTGAAGGCAGGCTGTTCCACTGGCTAATTGTTCTCACTGTTAGGAAATTTCTCCTTAGTTCTAGGTTGCTTCTCTCCTTGAATAGCTTCCACCTATTATTTCTTGTTCTGTCTTCGGGTGCTTTGGAGAATAGGTTGACATCCCCCACATTCCTTAAACAGAATAACAGAGTTGGAAGGGATCTTGGAGGTCTTCTAGTCTAACCCCTCATCTACGATCTAATTTTGGAGGGGGAGCCGGACCTCGCAGGAATAACGGAGACCTGGTTGGGCCACGAGGGAGGTTTACCCCTCGTGGAAATGTGCCCACCAGGCTACCTAGCATTTCACCAGCCCCGGGCCCAGGGAAGGGGTGGTGGGGTAGCAGCGATTATCCGGGAGGATTTAGAGCCAAGGGAGTCCACTGTGCCACAGACGTCCGGGTGTGAATCCCTAGTTGTGAAATGGGGCCCTGGGAGACAGTTGGGCCTGCTGATATTATACCTGGCTCCTCGCTATACATCAGCGGCCCTGCCTGAACTCCTCGAGCTGATCGCATCGGTGGCGGTTGAGACCCCCAAACTTGTAGTGATGGGGGATTTTAACCTGCCATCGGTGGGAGAAGCATCCAAGGGGGTTCGGGAGTTCATGGCTTCCATGACAGCCATGGACCTGACTCAATTGATTCAGGGCCCGACACACGAGGGAGGACACACCCTGGACCTTGTTTTTGTCTCTGGCCAGTGGTTGAGTGATCTGGGAGGAGGGGACTTAACCATCACTCCCCTGTCATGGTCAGATCACTCACTCCTCCGACTCGACTTTCCTGGTGCTACCCCCCTGCTGCGGGGAGGCGGAACCTGAAAACACTAGATGGTTCCGCCCCAGGCGCCTGATGGAACCAAATAGGTTCCAGACGGAGCTTGGGCCACCTCCTGCAACCCTGACCTGCCCCCGGGTAGAGGACCTGGTGGTCGCGTGGAATAATGCGACTCCCAGGGCCTTGAACCGGGTGGCGCCTTTGCGGCCTCTCCGGCGGCAACGAGCCACCCTGGCTCCTTGGTTTACCGAGGAGCTAAGGGTGATGAAGCGCTGCAAGAGATGCCTAGAGAGTCGTTGGAGATCCTCCCAATCCGAATTTGACCGAGCACAGGTACGAGCCCATTTAAGGACGTACCTAGTGGCATTGAGAACGGCCAAACGCCAATATTGTGCCGCTCTCATTGCATCCGCAGAGAACCGCCCTGCCGCCCTGTTTCGGGTGTCCCGCTCCCTTCTGTTTCAGAGGCCGCGGGAGGCCCCTTTACAGGGTAGGGCAGAGGAATTTGGGAAATATCTGCAGGATAAAATCGCTCAAATCCGGAAGGATTGGGTCCCCTTCAGTGGCCCAGTCAAGACGCCAGTGGCGAGTCTTGAGAAACCTTTTTGGGAGGAGTTTGACTTGGTTGTCATCGAGGATTTGGACAGATTGCGTGGACGACTGCGACCTACCACATGTTTACTGGACCCGTGTCCCTCCTGGCTTGTACTGGCATCCTGGGAGGTTACACGTGACTGGCTCCTGGGCCTAGTGAACGCTTCGTTGGGTGAGGGGTCTCTTCCAGCCGCCTTGAAAGAGGCGGTGGTGAGACCCTTGCTCAAGAAGCCTTCCCTGGACCCTACGGAGCTGGCCAATTATCGTCCTGTCTCCAACCTTCCCTTTTTGGCGAAGGTTGTAGAGAGTGTAGTGGCTTCTCAGTTAATGATTATCTAGACCCACGCCAGTCTGGCTTTCACCCCGGGCACAGCACAGAGACGGCCTTGGTCGCGTTGGTAGATGATCTCTGGAGGGCCAGAGATAGGGGTTGTTCCTCTATCCTGGTCCTATTAGACCTCTCGGCGGCTTTTGATACCATCGACCATGGTATCCTGTTGCACCGACTGGAGGGGTTGGGGGTCCGGGGCACCGTTTTGTGGTGGTTCGGCTCCTACCTCTCTGGCCGGATGCAACGTGTGTTGGCAGGGGAGCAGATGTCGACCCTAAGCCCCCTTACCTGTGGGGTGCGACAGGGGTCGGTCCTCTCGCCACTCCTGTTCAACACATACATGAAGCCGCTGGGTGAGATCATCCATGGTTTCGGGGTGGGATATCATCTGTACGCTGATGATACTCAGCTGTACATTTCCACCCCGAACCACCCCAACGAGGCCGTCGAAGTGATGTCCCGATGTGTGGAAGCCGTACGGGTCTGGATGGATGACAACTGACTCAGGCTCAACCCTTCCAAGACGGAGTGGCTGTGGGTTCCGGCCCCCCGGTTCAACCAGTCAATTCCATCTCTGGCCATTGGGGGCATTCAACTTGCCCCCGTGGAGCGGGCGCGCAATTTGGGCGTCCTCCTGGATGCCAGGCTGTCCATGGATGACCATGTGACAGCCGTGGCCAGGGGGGCATTCCACCAGGTTCCCCTGGTGCGCCAATTGCGCCCCCTATTGGACCGGGACGCCCTACGCACAGTCACCCATGCGCTGGTGACGTCTCGCCTGGACTACTGTAACGCTCTCTACATGGGGCTTCCCTTGAAATGCACTCGGAGACTGCAGTTGGTCCAGAATGCGGCCGCGCGGGTGATTATGGGGAGTACTAAGTACTCCCATGTGACACCTCTCCTGCGCGAGCTGCACTGGCTTCCTGTGGTCTATCGAGTGCGTTTCAAGGTCTTGATTACGATCTTTAAAGCGCTCCATGGCTCAGGACCTAGTTACTTGCGGGATCGTATTCTGCCCCATACATCCCTGCGACCAATTCGCTCGCACAGAGAGGGACTCCTCCAGGTGCCGTCCACTAGACAGTGTCGAGGGGCGGCGCCTAGGAGTAGAGCCTTCTCTGTGGCGGGCCCAGCCCTGTGGAATGACCTCCCTCCGGATGTTAGGACTACGTCTGACCTCCGTTCCTTCAGAGTTAAGCTCAAGACCCACCTATTCCAAGTAGCTGGCCTGGCTCAACCATGATCTAACTATATCGCTCCTGACGGGTTTTTATTAGTGTAATTCAATTGAATTTATTTATTGGGGTTTTTAAATATTGTGACTTTTTAATTGTTTTAATTGTTAATTGTTTAATTGTTTTTTAGCTATCAGCCTACCTCCTCCTTGTATATGTCTTATATACGTCCTTGTTATATGTATGTCCTGTCCAGATTTGTATTGTATTTTATTGTATTGTACTTTGTATTTATTTGTTTTATTGTACGCCGCCCCGAGTCCTTCGGGAGAGGGTGCGGCTTAGAAATAAATATTCTATTCTATTCTATTCTAACCCCCTGCTTAGGAAGGCAATCCCTACACCACTTCAGACAAATGGTTATCCACCATCTTCTTAAGGACTTCCAATGTTGGGGCATTCACAACTTCTGGAGGCAACTTCTGTTCCACTGATTAATTGTTCTCACTGTCAGGAAGTTTCTTCTCAGTTCTAAGTTGCTTCTCTCCTTGATTAGTTTCCACCCATTGCTTCTTGTTCTACACTCAGGTGCCTTGGAGAATAGCTTGACTCCCTCTTCTTTGTGGCAACCCCTGAGATATTGGAACACTGCTATCATGTCTCCCCTAGCCCTTCTTTTCATTAGACACTCTATCTCTCTGTCTCTCTGTGTCTTTCTTCTTTCTTTCTTTCTTCCTTCCTTTCTTTCTTTCTTTCTTTCTTTCTTTCTTTCTTTCTTTCTTTCTTTCTTTCTTTCTTTCTTTCTTTCTTTCTTTCTTTCTGCCTCTTTCTCTGTCTCTATCTCTCTGTCTCTGTCTCTCTCTCTGTCTCTCTCTCTCCTTGAGCCTGCAAATTCTGCTTGCTTTTCATAAATCCTTTATCCTTCCTTTTTATATTACTTCTGTCACTACTATCTGGAGCATAAGATTCATTGATTTCTGAAGTTCTTTCCACGCTTGTGTTATCAGAAGGAATGAGCATGCTTTATTTGAAAGATTTGTGGTGCTTGTTTCGGTTTGATTTTTAAATCTTTGGGAGTCCTGCACATACATCTGGGTGCTGAGGGAATGAAAATGGAAATTATTGAGTGACTCAAGATGTCTGTATTCCAATAGAAACTGATTGTACTGTTTGTTCCTTGATTAATATCTGGATCAGAAAGTTATCTATCAGCTTTTGCTCTGTAATTCATATTCAGAGTATTTTTTGGGGGGGACAAAATTATGATCTTTATCATCATTTTCAAAGACACGTTATTTAGATATAGGTGTGTAAAGAAAAAGTAACAACAGAGAAACATATAGTAACAAGTACAGGTTGTCCCTGACTTATGACAGTCCATTTAGTGACTGTTCAAAGTTACAATCGCATTGAAAAAGGGACTTATGACCATTTTCACACTTACGACCATTGAAGTAGCCCCATGATGATGTGATCAAAATTCTGATTTTTAGCAACTGATTCATACTTATGACGGTTGCAGTGTCCCGGGGTCACGGGGACATCATTTCTGGAACCTTCTGGCAAGTGAGCAAAGTCAACAGGGAATCCAGATTCACTTAGTGACCATCTCACTAACTTAACAACTGCAATGATTCACTTAACGACGGTGGAAAGAAAGGTCGTAAAATGGGGGAAAATTCACTTAACAAATGTCTCGCTTAGCCACAGAAATTTGAGGCTCAATTTTGGTCATAAGTCCAGGGCTCCCTGGGTTTTGTACGCAGCGATTTTCTATTTGAAAATCATTATAACTCTGAAAATTGGAGAGAATGTTTATACCCTGTTTCCCTGAAAATAAGACCTCCCCTGATAATAAGCCCAATCGGGCTTTTGATGTGCTAAAATAAGCCCCCACCACCACCCCCCCAAAAAATTGCAACACAGCCGCAGCCATGAGGTGACCACACTCCCCTCCTTCTGCACCACAAAAATAATAAGACCTCCCCGAAAATAAGGCCAAGCGCTTATTTTGGGGTTCAAAAGAAAATAAGACCCTGTCTTATTTTCGGGGAAACATGGTAGGTGAATGTATGGAAATAGGAAATGACTTGGAAACGTTAAGAATCCTTCCCCAAATTGACAACGCTCTATTTACAATGAGTTTGGGAAATCAATTGTAATGAAGACAACTCCCATGTATTGTTGCTGTCTTAACTTTCCGATAAAGAATTACAGATTTGGAAGGGGCCTTAGAGGTCTTCTAGTCCAACTCCCAGCTGAAGCAGAAGACCCGATATCCAGTGGTGAGATTCAAATAATTTAACAACCGGGTCTCTGCCCTAATGATTTGTTCCACCAGCCATTTCACCAAACTGCTCAGAAAGTTAACAACCGGTTCTCCCAAAGTGGTGTGAACTGGATTAATCCCACCACTGCCTATATCATTCCAGACAAATGGCTGTCACTTTTCTTCTTAAAAATCTCCAGTGTTGAAGCACTCACAACTCCTGGAGCCACTGCCTATCATTAAATCTACAGTGAGTGAGGGTAATGTTGACATGGAGATAATTAATGGGCTGAGAAAGAGGATTTCAACTCCGTTCCACTCATGTATTAGTTCTCATTTTTATCAATTCTTGTTTATTTGAATTTATTTTAGCATTTTAATATTCTTGTAGTTTTTTTCTTATTGTGTTGAAAGTGCCCAGAGTCACTTTGCTAGTGAGATAGGTGGCAGACACATTTAATAAATAAATAAAAACCAATAAAACAGGTACAACTAGGGTACAACCATATTCAACATAATTCCATTTGCTTAATAACACAGAAGATATCAACACTCATAAAAGAAATGGTAGAGCTTTGGTCACACCAATGCTGTCACCATAATGATCTTTTGACCAGTGGCCATTGACTCTATATGACAGGGGTGTCCAAACTTGGCAACTTTAAGACTTGTGGACTTCAACTCCCAGAATTCCCCAGCCAGAGCTGGCTGGGGAATTCTGAGAGTTGAAGTCCACAAGTCTTAAAGTTGCCAAGTTTGGACACCCCTGCTATATGACCTATTTCTCTACCCATCTACCTCTACCTTTGAGTTGGTCTTGACTGCTGATGTCTACAATGAGAGGTTCCTGTAGTTTTCTAGACAACATTGTTGGAAAAATATTTTCCCTTGCTTTCTTCTTCCTGGGAATTTAAGTGCCACTTTAAAAAGCCTTAATAAGACCAGACTTGGAATACTGCATTATTCTGGTCACCACAATACAAACAAGATGTTGAGACTCGGGAAAGTGTGTAGAGAAGAGCAACAAGGATGATTATGGTACTGCAGGCTAAAACATATGATGAACGGTTGTAGGATTTGATTACAGCTACTTTAGAGAACACCTAGTCTAGTATAATGGACGCAATAGCTCAGTGGCTGAGCTTGTTGATCAGGAAGGTCAGCAGTTCAGCGGTTCGAATTCCTAGTGTGGCGTAATGGAGTGAGCTCCTGTTACTTGTCCCAGCTTCTGCCAACCTAGCAGTTCGAAAGCATGTAAAAATGCAAGTAGAAAAAATAGGGACGACTTTGGTGGGAAGGAAACAGCGCTCCGTGTGCCTTCGGCGTTTAGTCATGCCAGCCACATGACCACAGAGACGTCTTCGGACAGCGCTGGCTCTTCGGCTTAGAAAAACATGTGCATTGCAATATGGGTTTTGGCACGCGATGGCAAAAAAGGTTAGCTTTCACTGGTATAGGATCTCCTGATGTGCAGGGGGTTGGAGTAGAAGACCTCCGAAGTCCCTTCCAACTCTACTATTCTGTGAATTAACAGAGAGTGACTGGTCAAAAATTACTATCTGGCTTTATGCCTAAGGAAGAACAAGAGGTAAGAGCTTGCTAATTTTTATCATAGTGCCTTCAACTACCACACTAAGCTGGTTGTTAACCTATATTTGATTAATTTGGTGTGAGGTGAATGCTGAAATTTCAAAGTGTAGATTTGAAGCTCCAAATGAGATGTCTAACCAGGGTACACAAATGATTCTCAATCTATGTGGATCAATCTAGTTGTTTATGCGGGAGGACCTGTGTGAAGAATCCCAACTGATCCAGTCACATCCAATTTAGCTACTCCAACCAAATCAATCTGAACATTGAAACCCAATTGGATTGATTTTCTGAATTGATTCCAGGGTTTGCATTAAAGCAGGCATGATTCGCACACCTCCGCCTTCATAGTTCACAAATTATAAAGACCTTTCTTAGAGCAATTCCTCATTCTGATTGATGGATTATGTGCCGGTGTTAGCTCTTAGCAAGCACAAAGATAGATTTTCTCCAGGGTGATCTGTCTCCAACCAGGTTCTTCAGATCTTTCAACTTACTCCTATCTAGCGTAATTAAGTTCATTCACCTTACCATTGGTTACCTTTTTCTCTTCCTTTTCCATTTCTCCAAATCTTACAGAATTACAGAATAAGAGAATTGGAAGGGACCTTGGAGGTCTTCTAGTCCAACCCCCTGCCTAGGCAGGAAACCCTATACCGTTTCAGACAAATGGCTATCCAACATCTTCTTAAAGACTTCCAGTGTTGGGGCATTCACAACTTCTGGAGGCAAGTGGTTCCACTGATTAATTGTTCTCACTGTCAGGAAATTTCTCCTCCATTCTAAGTTGCTTCTCTCCTTCATTACTTTCCATCCATTGCTTCTTTCTCTGCCTTCACTCTTCTTTGTGGCAGGCCCTTAGAACTATTATGAACTCCTCAGGAGAAAAAAAATATTCACTGTTTTTGTATTCATGTCCATCCCATTCATTCTTCCCTGTGAGCATCCTATTTATAATTTTAGCAATCTTATCTGCTATGTTTTTTCCTACTAATAAAAAATGCTACTTATGATACCACCTCAATCTCTATCTCTACATATCTCCATGTAGTTCTATGTGTATCTCTCTCTCTCTACTCTCTCTCTCCCACTTTATGTATCCCTCTATCTCTGACTGCCTGTCAGTGTCTGTCTGTCTGTCTGTCTGTCTATCTATCTATCTATCTATCTATCTATCTATCTATCTATCTATCTATCTATCTATCTATCTATCTATCTGTCATCTATCATATATATATCTATCTCTTTATCGATATCTATCTATCTATCTATCTATCTATCTATCTATCTATCCATCCATCCATCCATCCATCCATCCATCCATCCATCTATCATCTATTATCTATCATTTATCATCTATCTATCTACCTCTTTATCCATATCTATCCACCCATCCATCCATCCATCTATCATCTATCATTTATCATATATCTATCTATCTATCTATCTATCTATCTATCTATCTATCTATCTATCTATCTATCTATCTATCTATCTATCTATCTCTTTATCCATATCTATCTGTCTGTCTGTCTGTCTGTCTGTCTGTCCGTCCATCCATCCATCCATCCATCCATCCATCTATCTATCTATCATCTATCATTTATCATCTATCTATCTCTTTATCCATGTCTGTCTGTCTGTCTGTCTGTCTATCTATCTATCTATCTATCTATCTATCTATCTATCTATCTATCTATCTATCTATCTATCCATCCATCCATCCATCTATCATCTCTCTCTCTACCTCTCATCTCTCTCATCTCTCTGTCTCTCTGTCTCTCTCTCTCTCTGTCTCTCTCTCTCTCTCTCTCTCTCTCTCATCTCTGTCTATCTCTCTCTCTATGCATACATGTATATCATTAGTCTCTCCCACACAACCTGGGGAAGTGCTGAAAATAGCCCAAGCAATGATTGGCGGTGGTGACGAACCCTGATTTTATTCAGAAATTTTTTTGGGAATGACATTTATTGGTAAACCTCTCCAAAATAATCCCCTTCAAACCTGCCAGATGTGTTTTGAAATGATGTGCTCCTGTCACGCATGACCAGGAAAATAATGAGTGATGCCTGCTGCCAATCAGAGTGAAGGAAATCCACTCCTTGCTGTCATTTTAAGCTACGGCTGAATGCCCACTTTTTTTAAACAATCTGCGGGAGGGGCCAGAATGCTTTATGCTTTAATGCATAGAGGCTATCACATGTCATTCAAAACACATATTTTTTTTCTGATACTGCTCCAACTAAAGTTCCATCAGGTATCAGAGACCTGGGAAGGGGAACAGACCTCCATTGCCTACTTTTCTTCATACATATTCATGTGAATCCAGGGTGGGATTTACTTACCTTCCCTACCGGTTTGCAAATGTGCTTTTGGCACAAAAAAAAAGGACCTTAATGGGATGCTGTAGAGGTGGGGCGGGTGGCTCTACAACATCCTGCAGTCCCTTAATTTGGGTTAGATTCAGGGCTACTGGATGGAGCTGAGAATTTTCTGGCCGGATGCCCTTCCTGACACCTACATGGAGTTCACAGCAGATATGTTCTCTTTGCTCCCTAAGAGAGAAAAATATCTGCTGCTACCTAGGATGGAATTCTTGACCTTTCAAGTGGGAGGCGAGCGTCTTCACCACTAGGCCACTCAGTCTCAAAACTGAAGTGATCACCTTCATGCCCTTACTGCTTAATTTACGGCATAAATTCTAGCTTTTCTGTAGATTGTTCTGAGTGCACTCTGTGAGGGCAGAAACTTTTCATCGATGTCTGTACTCCATTCCTTGTTTTGTAGCAGAAATATTTATTTGTTTCCTTACAGAAATTTTTTTTATTAAACCTTGTACTCCTTTTTTTGTGTGTTGTAAATTTTCATGTTGGACAAAACAGTGTATTACTAACCGTAGACTAATCTGCAGTAACCAGATTCCTGTGTGAAAAGATTATGATGATGATTATTATATACTTTATTCATTAAACATGAATCTCAGCCAACTGAACATTCAAAAATGCATTACAAATACCAGTGACTGGTACCAATGGTTGATACGGTTTGCTGCCAGCGTTCTAGGAATCAACCAAGGACCTTCTTAAAATATACGATGTTCCGAGTAGCACAGTTTTTTGCAGTTCCGCTGGTGTTATTGCAGGAAGCTGCAATTTGTGGATGTATCTTTTAAAATTCTTGGACATGGTGCCAAGTGCCCCGATGACAATGGGTATCACTCTTACATGCTTCATCCATAGCCGTGTAGTTTCGATGGCCAGGTCGCGATATTTCATTCTTTTTTCTAGTTCTTTTTCTTCGACTCTGGCATCTCCAGGAACGGCGATATCAATAAACTGTACACTTTGGCCCTCTACAACCGTGATATCTGGCATGTTGTGCTCCAAATGACGATCCGTTTGTATTCGAAAGTCCCACAAGATCTTCACCTTCTCATTTTCGATAACTTTTTCCACTTTATGTTCCCATGCCATTATTATTTATTGTATTTTTATTTTTATTATTATCAGAATTGTATCACA
This sequence comes from Natrix natrix natrix, assembly GCA_029891615.1. Classification (NCBI taxonomy): domain Eukaryota; kingdom Metazoa; phylum Chordata; class Lepidosauria; order Squamata; family Natricidae; genus Natrix; species Natrix natrix. The sequence goes on along the minus strand of JAKRSK010007079.1, from coordinate 924,713 downwards.
GCAGCCAGTTGTTTTGCCAGATTTGGCATTAATTACTAGTCGGGCCCCACCCAGGGGCCTAGGACGTCGTAACGTATTTTCGTAATATGCGTGCAGATCCAAGCAGTGCAGCTTTTTGCATTTGACTGATGGTGATTTTGTTAATTTTTAACTGTTTTAAATGTAATTCCAGTGCTTTTGGAATAGCACCCAGTGTGCCGATTACCACTGGAATTACCACTGCTGGTTTGTGCCATAATCGTTGGATTTCAATTTTTAAGTCCTGGTATTTCGCGATTTTTTCATATTCCGTCTCGGCGACCCTGCTATCACCTGGTATTGCGATGTCTATGATTTGTAACCTTCTTTTTCTCAACCAGTGTGATATCTGGTGTATTATGCGCCAGTATTTTATCTGTTTGTATGCGAAAATCCCACAAGATCTTGACCATCTGACCCTCGACGACTTTTTCAGGCTTATGTTCCCACCAGTTTGTTGCTGTTTTAATATTATAATTTTTGCACAAATTCCAGTGGATCATTTGTGCCACTGAATTGTGCCGCATTTTATAGTCAGTCTGCGGGATTTTTTTACAGCAGCTGAGTATGTGGTCAACAGTTTCATCAACTTCTTTGCAGAGTCTGCATTTGGCATCATCAGAGGATTTTTCGATTTTGGCCTTAATGGCATTTGTTCGGATAGCTTGTTCTTGCGCAGCCAGGATTAGTGACTCTGTTTCTTTCTTTAATGTACCTGCTGTTAACCATAACCAAGTTTTTTCACTGTCCACTTTATCTTTTATGTTTTCCAGAAATTGGCCATGCAATGCTTTGTTCTGCCAACTATTATTATTATTATTATTATTATTATTATTATTATTATTATTATTATTATTATTATTATTATTATTATTATTATTATTATTATTATTATTATTATTATACGATTGTATCACAGCGGCCAGTTGATTCGCCGTATTTGGCATTGATTACTAGTCGGGCCCCACCCAGGGGCCTATGACGTCATAACGTATTTTCGTAATATACGTGCAGATCCAAGCAGTGCAGCTTTTTGCATTTGACTGATGGTGATTTTGTCAAGTTTTAACTGTTTTAAATGTAATTCCAGTGCTTTTGGAATAGAACCCAGTGTGCCGATGACCACTGGAATTACCACTGCTGGTTTGTGCCATAATCGTTGGATTTCAATTTTTAAGTCCTGGTATTTCACGACTTTTTCATGTTCCTTCTCCTCAACTCTGCTATCACCTGGTATTGCGATGTCTATGATTGTAACCTTCTTTTTCTCAACCAGTGTGATGTCTGGTGTGTTATGCGCTAGTACTTTGTCTGTTTGTATACGAAAATCCCACAGGATCTTGACCATCTGATTTTCGGTGACTTTTTCAGGCTTATGTTCCCACCAGTTTGTTGTTGTTTTAATATTATAATTTTTGCACAAATTCCTGTGGATCATTTGTGCTACTGAATTGTGCCGCAATTTATAATCAGTCTGCGCGATTTTTTTACAGCAGCTGAGTATGTGGTCAACAGTTTCATCAACTTCTTTGCAAAGTCTGCATTTGGCATCATCAGAGGATTTTTCGATTTTGGCCTTAATGGCATTTGTTCGGATAGCTTGTTCTTGCGCAGCCAGGATTAGTGACTCTCTTTCTTTCTTTAATGTACCTGTTGTTAACCATAACCAAGTTTTTTCACTGTCCACTTTATCTTTTATTTTTTCCAGAAATTGACCATGTAAGGCTTTGTTCTGCCAACTCTCCATTCTTGATTTTATCACATCTTTTCTGTATTCTTGTTTCGTCTGTTGGGCCTTCAGTAGATTTTTGTTCTTTACTTCGATTAATAGATGTTCTTGACTTTCTTTTAAATAATCAGCTAGTGCATGTTTTTCTTCTTCAACTATTTGCTTCACTTGTAATAATCCTCTGCCACCTGATTTTCGGGGCAGGTATAGTCTATCAGTGTCACCACGTGGATGTAAACTGTAGTGCATTGTCATTAGTTTCCTTGTTTTTCGGTCCAAAATGTCCAAATCAGCTTGTGTCCAGTTAACTATACCAGCTGTGTATCTTATAACTGGTATTGCCCAGGTATTTATGGCCTTGATTGTATTTCCACCATTTAATTTAGATTTCAAAATTTTCCTAACTCTGTTGGTGTACTCTCTCCTGACAATATTTTTTACTTGTCCATGTTTGATGTTATCCAACTGCAAAATGCCTAAGTATTTGTAGGCTTCATTTTCTTTGCATTTAATTAGTTGGCCATTGGGCATTTCAATTCCCTCACATGTAGTGATTTTGCCCCTTTTTATGGATACAGTGGCACATTTTTCCATGCCAAACTGCATTGAAATATCGGTGCTGAATACTCGGACAGTGTTTGTCAGTGATTGGATTTCTATTTCTGACTTTCCATAGAGTTTCAAATCATCCATATATAATAAATGTGAATTTTTTTCAGCTTCTTTGGCTGTTTGGTAGCCTAATTTCATTTTTTTTAAGATTACTGATAGTGGGATCATCGCAATGATGAAGAGAAGAGGTGAAAGTGAATCACCCTGGAAAATTCCTCGCTTGATATTAACCATTCCATAATTCTCATTCCCTACTGCCAACTCAGTTCTCCATTGTTTCATCGCCTTTTCAGTGAAGGATGTAATATTTTTTACTAATGCCAGTTGTTTCTAAGCATTTTATGATCCAACTATGTGGCAATGAGTCGAATTTAGGCCCAGTACTCTTCAACATCTTCATCAATGATTTGGATGAGGGAATAAATGGGGAACTCATCAAATTTGCAGATGATACCAAGCTGGCAGGAATAGCCAACACTCCAGAAGATAGGCTTAAGATACAGAAGGATCTTGACAAACTTGAACATTGGGCACTATCTAATAAAATGAAATTCAATGGTGAAAAGAGTAAGGTTCTACATTTAGGCAACAAAAACGGAATGCACAGGTACAGTATAGGTGATACCTTACTCAGTAGTAGTAACTGTGAAAGGGATCTTGGAGTCCTAGTGGACAACCATTTAAATATGAGCCAGCAGTGTGCAGCAGCTGCCAAAAAAGCCAACACAGTTCTAGGCTGCATCAACAGAGGGATAGAATCAAGATCACGTGAAGTGTTAATACCACTTTATAATGCCTTGGTAAGGCCACACTTGGAATACTGCATTCAGTTCTGGTCGCCACGATGTAAAAAAGATGTGGAGACTCTAGAAAGAGTGCAGAGAAGAGCAACAAAGATGATTAGGGGACTGGAGACTAAAACATATGAAGAACGGTTGCAGGAACTGGGTATGTTTAGCTTAAGAGAAAGAAGGACTAGGGGAGACATGATAGCATTATTCCAATATCTCAGAGGTTGCCACAAAGAAGAGGGAGTCAAACTATTCTCCAAAGCACCTGAGGGTAGAACAAGAAGCAATGGGTGGAAACTAATCAAGGAGAGAAGCAACTTAGAACTGAGGAGAAATTTCCTGACAGTGAGAACAATTAATCAGTGGAACAGCTTGCCTCCAGAAGTTGTGAATGCCCCAACACTGGAAGTCTTTAAGAAGATGTTGGATAGCTATTTGTCTGAAACGGTATAGGGTTTCCTGCCTAGGCAGGGGGTTGGACTAGAAGACCTCCAAGGTCCCTTCCAACTCTACTATTGTATTGTATTGTATTGTATTGAATGCTTTTTTATAATCAATCCAGACCATATTCAAGTTCGTTTTTCTTTTCTTACAATTTTCTAATATCATTTTATCAATTAGGAGCTGATCTTTTGTGCCCCTACTCCTTCTTTTGTTGCCTTTTTGCTCTACTGGCAAGATGTTGTTTGTTTCCAAATAATCCATAATGTTATCTGCAATAATGCCTGTGAGTAATTTAAAGGTTGTTGGCAAGCATGTTATTGGTCTGTAGTTTTCAGGTATTGTTCCTTTAGTTGCATCTTTCTGAATCAAGTATGTTTTTCCAGTTGTCAACCATTCATCAATTTGACCATTTTGTAAAATTTCATTCAGTTGCCTGGCCAACATTGCATGTAAACTGGTCAGATATTTGAGCCAGAAACCGTGTAATTGATCATTTCCAGGTGATGTCCAATTCTTTACTTTTTTTACTCGATTTTTGACCATCTCAGTTGTTATTTCTAATACTTGCATTTGTTTGTTACCAATGCTTTCCTCAAAGTCATGTATCCACTTTGCTTCCTTATTGTAGTCCTTTGCATTTTCCCACAATTCTTTCCAGAATTCAGCTGTGGCCTGCTTTTCTGGTTTTTGACTTTTGGTGCCACCATTCACATTAAGACTTTGATAAAAACGCCGTTGGTCTGATCGAAATTGCTGATTTTGTTTATACTGTCGTGCCTCATATCTTTCAATTTTCCTGGCTGTTGCTGTTATCTGCTGTTTTACAATCTCTACAGCTTCATTGATGTTTCTTGTATCCAATCTATACCTTCTGATTAGCTGATCTATAATTTTTCTGTTTTTTAGCCGTTGCTCATGCATGTTCTTTAAGTTGCCAGCATCTGCCCTTAATTTTTTGACTTTTTGTTCTAATCGGATTTTCCACTTTGGCTTTGATGCTTTTTCCATTGTGTGATTAGGTACTTTGATTTTAATGCCTAGTTCATTAGTGACTATTACAGCTGCACTGTACATTAACTGATTTGTTTCCAAGATGGATCCCGATTCAATTGTTGAAAGCACTGCATTAACCATTTTCATGATAGGACCCAAAATTTTCTTAGGGACAGTTTTTAATGATGGTAAACGTTGCCTTTCCTCCCTAGCCAGAAAATGCTCCATGATCTTGTTCTTCAGTTCATTTTGTTTTTGAGTTGGTTCATCAGTTGGTTCAATGGTAACTAGTTCTGGTGGTAGTGTTTTTATTTCCTCTCCGGCAGCTTCCTCTGAGAGTTCTCCTATGATTTCTTTAGTTGTGTCATGAGTATCACTTATTTCCTCTTGTGATGTTGTTGTTGTTTTTTTGCAATTTGCCTGAATTTCCTCAAGTTCAACTTCGCTAAACACTTTATTTCGTATAATAAATCGCCTTTGATCTGCTAGTCGTTGTCCACTAACATTTGAATCTGGATATTGTTGTTTCCATAAATCATACATTATGACTGTTGCAGCCTCCCCATGGTCACATGATCGAAATTCAGCCACTTGGCAACTGACTCATAGCTATGACGGTTGCAGTGTCCCAGGGTCATATGATCCCCTTTTGCGACCTTCTGACAAGCCAAGTCCATGGGAAAGCCTAATTCATTTAATAACCGTCTTACTAACTTAACAACTTCAATGATTCTGTTCACAACTGTGGCAAGAATGTTTGTAAAATATGGGCAAAACTCACTGCACAAATGTCTCATTTAGCCACAGAATTTCACTCCATTATATGGCCCAGTCCTCTCCTCTCCTATCCCATCATCCTATCCTATCCTATCCTATCCCATCCTCTCCTCTCCTCTTATCCCATCCCATCCCATCCCATCCCACCCTACCCTACCCTACCCTACCCTACCCTACCTTACCCTATCCTATCCTATCCTATCCTATCCTATCCTATCCTATCCTATCCTATCCTATCTTATCCTCTTATCCCATCCCATCCTCTCCTCTCCTCTTATCCCATCCCATCCTACCCTACCCTACCCTATCCTACCCTACCCTATCCTATCTTATCCTATCTTATCCCATCTATCTTATAATATACTATACTATCCTCTTATCCCATCCAATCCCATCCTCTCCTCTCCTCTTATCCCATCCCATCCCATCCTACCCTACCCTACCCTACCCTACCCTACCCTACCCTACCCTATCTTATCCTCTTATCCCATCTAATAATATACTATGCTATCCTCTTATCCCATCCCATCCTCTCCTCTCCTCTTATCCCATCCCATCCCATCCTATCTTATCCTACCGTACCCTACCCTACCCTACCCTATCATATCTTCTTATCCCATCCCATCCTCTCCTCTCCTCTTATCCCATCCCATCCTATCTTATCCTACCCTACCCTATCATATCCTCTTATCCCATGCCATCCTCTCCTCTCCTCTTATCTCATCCCATCCCATCCTGTCTTATTCTATCTACCCTACTCTATTCTACTTTATCCTATCCTCTTATCCCATCTCATCTTATAATACAGTATACTACCGTGTTTCCCCGAAAATAAGCCACGCCCTGCTAATAAGCCCAATCGGGCTTTTCAGAGCATGCGCCACAATACGCCCTCCCCTGAAAATAAGCCCGCCCCCAGTCCCCGCCATTAACACTGTACCACCTACCGGTACAGCTTCCGGGGCAAAAAGAGGGCTCGCCGCAAAAACAGCGGCAGGCCAGAAATGTGATCACCCCCTCCTGCCTGTTCCTACTCATGCAAAAAACCACCGCCAACCCCAATGGCAAAGGCAGCCTGCCTGGTTCCCTTCCTCGCATTCCTCGCCATTGTGCTCAGGGAAGTGGCTGGTGAAAAAAAAAACTTCTCACGAGTTCAATCAAACATCTTGAAATCGCGAGAAGGTTTTTTTTTTTTTTTACCAGGGGCTTCCCTGAATATAATGTCGAGGAATGCAACAAAGCTAGAAAGGTAGGAGGCACGCCCCGTGGCCCAACACCGCCCACTTTGCCCCAATGTAAAGGCAGCCTGCCTGGTTCCTTTCCCCGCCGTCCCTTTAACGAGGGGCGGCAGGTGGGGTGGGGGGGAGAAGCGAGGCACGCCTCCTACCTTTCCAGCTCCGTCGTGTTCCTCGCCCTTTCGCCGATTGAATCCCCTTGTAAAAAAATCTCATTAGTTCAACTCGCGAGATCTTTTTTTACAAGGGGATTCAATGAGCGAAAGGGCGAGGAATGCAACAGAGCTGTCAGTCTCTGGTAGCGCTAGGACACGCGTCTCGCTTCTCCCCCCCCACCTCTCCCCCCTCACTAAAGGGACAGCAGGAGAGGGAACCAGCCAGGCTGCCTTTATCATTGGGGCGAGGTGGGCGGTGTTGGGCTGCGATGCGCACCTCTTTCCAGCTTCATCGCATTCCCCTTTCGCCCATTGAATCCCCTTGTAAAAAAAATCTCATTAGTTCAACTCGCGAGGTTTTCCTACAAGGGGATTCAATGGGCGAAAGGGCAAGGAACGCGACGAAGCTGGAAAGATAAGAGGTGTACCTCACAGCCCAACACCGCCCACCTCGCCCCAATGATAAAGGCAGCCTGGCTGGTTCCCTCTCCTGCCGTCCCTTTAGTGAGGGGGGAGAGGTGGGGGGGGAGAAGCGAGACGCGTGTCCTAGCGCTACCAGAGACTGACAGCTCTGTTGCGTACCTCGCCCTTTCGCTTATTGAATCCCCTTGTTAAAAAAACCTCGCGAGTTGAACTAATGAGATTTTGGAAGACTCTCTGTCCGGCAGCCAGCCCATCATAGAGAGCACTCCTAGAGCGGCCGATGCTGAAAGACTCGGCCCCGAGTTTTGAAGTTGCGCGGAGCGGAGCGGGGCGGCGGCAGGCGGCAGCGGGCAGCAGCAGCCAGCGGCGGTGGCCTGGGAGAGCTGCGCAAGGGCTTGGTGAGGCTGCGGGCGGAACAGGCGCTCGTGCAACCCACTTCTCCAGCCGGGCAGAGCTCCATGCACTGACCTAGGGGGTATCCCGAATGTGCAAAGCCGCGGGAGCTGGAGGGCGGGCAGAGCGCCACATGGCTTGGCACCTTAGGGATTACCCCCTAGGTCAGTGAATGGCGCTCTTCCCGGCTGGAGAGGGGATTTGCCGGGCGGCTGCTCGTGAGCATGGTTACTTCATGGCTGCTTCGCCGCTGAGGCTGTGCCCGGCTCTTCAGGAGCCAGTTCACAAGGGAGCAGCCGCCCGGCAGCCCCAAAACAATAAGCCCTCCCTGATAATAAACCCAAGGGCATATTTCGTGGGGCAAAAGAAAATAAGCCCCTGGCGTATTTTCGGGGAAACACGGTATCCTATCCTCTTATCCCATCCCATCCTACAATATACTATCCTATCCTCTTATCCCATCCCATCCCATCCTCTCCTCTCTTCTTATCCCATCCCATCCCATCCCATTCTATGTTATCCTATCTACCCCACCCTACCCTACCTTATCCTATCCTATCCTATCCTCTTATCCCATCCCATCCCATCCTATCCTCTTTTCCCATCCCATCCTATACTACCCTATCCAGTTTGCAGTCAGCATAATATCGTGCCGGAAGTGTCAGACTATAACAAGGAAGATGCAAATTCAAATTCTATTTTACCCATCGAAAACTTTCTGGTTGGCTTTTGATCAGTCACTCTTTCTCAATTTAGTCTACCTCAAAAGTTTACTTTTATGCAGACAAATTAAATCAAGATCCCCACAGAAGGCAATCTGAGCTCTTGAAGGTAAGGCTGGTTATGAATCTAACTGATAAATGGAAGATTCAGCTTTTATTTAGAGAACTCCTATGACCTCAGATAATTTATTTTATTCATTCCAGGGTAGCTGTTACATGTATAGGACTGTCCTATTCATTGGACTGTCATTGATTGGTTGATTTTTTAGGGGTGAATATTATTTATTTCTGCATTTATTTTAAAACACAATGCATAAAATAAGTAACTACATTAAAAAAAGAAGAAAACGAGGAAGGTCAATGGCTAGAAAATAAAACATCAGCAAAAAAGCAGAATTTACAACTGTCATAAAGTTTAGAAGTCATCGTTTCATTATTTCCTAACTGGATATATTAAAAGGAAATCATGGCATCATCTTGAGAAATAACTGCAAATCACTACACAACTCTTCAACAGTAATATTTATATTGATGCCCTTGCTATTTATCACAATGTAAAATAGCTGTGAATGACCTTATAAAAAAGAAAATAAAGAAATATTTTTTAAATCAGTAAAAACAAGATTAAGTTGTAAATTCTCTTCGATTGTGCCCACTAGGTAATCATATTCTTTTCCCCCCGAAATATTAAAATTTCTTCTGGTTACTAGTTTTACTTCACATATTCAACCACTTAAAACCTACATAGCTGAGCTCACTTAGTTGTGAGACAGGAAATCCATTCTTGCTTAAATTGAATGCATTTTAATTCAAACCCAACTCAGACAATGGACAACACGCAACATCTCCCTTTCTCTTTTTCTTTCTTTCTTTTTCTCTTTCTCTTCCCCTTCCCTTTCAAAGTCAGCATCTGTATCTATGGCAAACTGAGATTTTAATAGAATAATTAAAACTAACAGAATAAGAGCTGGAAAGGCCTTGAAGTTCTTCTAGTCCAAATATCAGGGTTCTAAAATAGCATTCAAAAGTAAATCTAAGAGTCCAAGGCAAAGTATTGCTCAAAGTTCCAATTGATGAAGAGAGTCATGTTGGCACATCTGGGGAAACCCGAATCTGAAAGCTTCCCGGTTTTCCCCACCCAGTTGAAAGTTCACGACCTTTCCCCCACACCCACAAGTCCATCCCATGGTCCAATCTTCCATTGCCATGCTGGCAGTTCCACCCATCCAGTTCCGGTCATGTGCAGAGGTGCAGAGACATAGGATGACCTTGGCTTTCTAGAAAAGAATTTTATTTTGGCTACACAGCATCTAACTCCATACAATCCCCCCTTCCCTTTTTCCACAATAGAAAAGGCATAGTGCAAAGACAAAGGATGACCTTAGCTGTCTGGAAATAATTTTGTTATGGCTACATAGCATCTCACTCCTTACTATCCCCCCTCCCATTTTCACACAATAGAAAATGCACAGTAGAATAATAGAAAGTGTGGCAGGCCAAAGGTCCACAAGATGGCTGCAGTCCTGACACCAACCTCCTGCTCAAGCAGGAGACCCTATACCATTCCAGACAAGTGGCTGTCCAATCTCTTCTTATAAACCTCCAACATTGGAGTATCTACAACTTCTGAAGGCAAGCTGTTCCACTGGATAATTGTTCTCACTTTTAGGAAGTTTCTCCTTAACTCTAGGCTGCTTCTCTCCTTGATGAGTGTGTGTCCATTTCTTCTTCTTCTTCTTCTTCTTCTTCTTCTTCTTCTTCTTCTTCTTCTTCTTCTTCTTCTTCTTCTTCTTCTTCTTCTTCTTCTTCTTCTTCCTCCTCCTCCTCCTCCTCCTCCTCCTCCTCCTCCTCCTCCTCCTCCTCCTCCTGCCCCCCCTCCTCCTTCAGGTGCTTTGGAGAATAGCTTGACTCTCTCTTCTCTGTGGCAGCCCATCAAATATCATGTCTCCCCTAGTCCTTCTTTTCATCAAACTAGACACCCAGTTCCAGAAACTGTTCTTCCTATGTTATAGCCTCCAGTCCCCTAATCAGCTTTGTTGCTCTTTTCTGCACTCTTGCCAGAGTCTCAACATCTTTTAGGGCAACAGCTGGCTGGTTAATGGCTTGCTGACAAATTAATAATAGATAAACCGTTTCCAGAATATTTAGCTTCACTATACATGTTTTCCAAGAGCAGCCTTTCTTTAGAACTACATATATCTTGCCCAAGACAGCTACATTATGGAGCCAAAGAAACTGCATCTAAATTCATGAGGTGATAAAATGTAACTAGCTCAAAGCATGCATACACATACTCACACACATACACACAAACACACATATACACACACACCCTATCACACCCCCTTGATTTACAAATGTTCCATCGGCTCCCCAATGGCCCCTGAATTACTGGCATTTCTTGAAATTATGACACAATAAAACATACTTTAAAAGACAAACCCATCACTTGCTTCATCTTGGAAATTTTAAAGGAGGTAATTGATGGAGACTTGAATTCATAGGCCATCAAAGACCTAAAGTCTTTTAAAAAGTAAGGTTCTACAGTTAGGCAAGAAAAACCGAACACACAGGTACAGTATAAGTGTTACCTGGCTCAATAGTGGTGACTGCAAGATCCTGGAGGTCTAGAGGATAACCATTTAAATATGAGCCAGCAGTGTGTTGCAGCTACCAAAAACACCAACTGTCAGGGTTCCAAATAACATCCAAAAGTAAATCAGAGTCCAAGGCAAAGTATTGCTCAAAGTTCCAATTGATTAAGAGAGCCATGTTGGCACATCAGGGAAAACCTGAATCTGAAAGCTTCCCGGTTTTCCCCACCCAGTTGAAAGTTCAAGATCTTGTCCCCACACCCATCAGTCCATCCCATGGTCCAATCTCCCACTGCCATGCTGGCAGTTCCACCCATCGGTTCCGGTCAGGCACAGAGGTGCAAAGACAAAGGATGACCTTGGCTTTCTAGAAAGAATTTAGTTATGGCTACCTATCATCTAACTCCGTACAATCCCCCCTCCCATTTTCCCACAATAGAAAATGCATAGTAAAATAGTAGAAAGTGTGGTCCTTAAAAGAAGGACTGAGGGTGACATCACAGCACTCTTCCAATATCTAAAGGGCTTCCACAAAGAAGAGGCAGTCAAGTTATTCTCCAAAGGACTTAAATGTAGGATAAGAAGCAAAAAAGTAGAAAACTAATCAAGGAGAGAAGCAACCTAGAAATAAAGAGAAATTTTCCGACAGTGAGAACAATTAATCAGTGGAACAACTTGCCTCCAGAAGTTGTGAATGCTCCAACACTGAAAGTTTTTAAGAAGATGTTGGATAACCATTTGTCTGAAATGGCATAGGTTTTCCTGCCTGAGCTACACTAGAAGACCTCCAAGGTCCCTTCCAACTCTGTTATTCTGAAACGAGAGATATTTTAAGTTGCTAGTAGTAGATTCAGTGCATTATTTTTGTAACACAGCTTCAGAATTAATTGGGGTTCTTTTCCAGGAACACAAACTCCAGCTCATGAAAAGTAATTTATTCTTCTCTTCTATAGCATTAATAGGTCATGCTTGGAATAGTGTGACCAGTTCAAAAAGGACAGTGACAAATTGGAACAACTTCCAAGGAGGTCTACTGAGATGGTGAAAGGTCTAGAAAGCAAAGCCTATGAGAAATACTTAAATAATTTGGATTTCTCATAAGATAAATGGGTTGCGGGGACATCTTTAGCAACCTGGATGCATGAAGGGGTTGTCACATAACCGATGATTAAGGGACAAGGAAGTGAATGAAACAACCATTTGAGCATCATTGGCATTGGCAAAACTGCTACATTCTATAGTTTCCCTTCTGGTCTGTTGACTAGGGGGCACTGTCCTCACTCCTGATTGGTTACCTGTTTGACAGCCGGCATATATAAAGAGCTGTCAAACAGGGCTCAGCTGTTGCCAGTTAGCTGAGATGCCCGAATTGTGAAGTGCTGCGTTGGCAACCTGTTAACATTAAAGCTGTTAGCCTTTTGAAGTCCTGGCTCACCTCCGTTTGTCCGCCTGCGTTCTCCTAGCTAGAACATTGGTGACAAGGATGGGATGTTGAGGCAGAACCCAGGCAGAGCTGATAAAAAGTCACTATCACAGAGCTGAGTCACAAGAGCTGAATTCCCTCAGAGGAATCACTCGACGAGAGGCCGAGCAAAGTCACAAAGTCTACGACGACTGTGGTCTGATTATCAACTGAGCAAACAAGTTATCTCAGAATGGCTTCAAAGAATACGTTAGCAGTTTTTAATGGGGCCACAGAAACCTAGGACTCATATATTTCCCGGTTTGAATGTTTCTTAGAAGCCAACGATGACACCCGCCTATCTGAACAATGAAAAAAGTCGTGTGACAGGGAGATGTTTAATATTGTGGCTCCCCAATCCATACACACTGTGTCATGGGATGTATTAATGGCGAAACTAAGGAATCATTACGCTCCAACTCCATCCCGCACAGCGCACTGGCATGCTTTTTATAGGACAAGCCAGCATGATGGAGAAACAATTCGTAGTTCTAGACCTTTATTTCGTATTTCTAGACCGCCCCCTCTCCCAAAAGGGACTCGGGGCGATTAATGAGTATGTGACTGCTTTAAGGGCCGCTGCCCTACATTGTAATTTCAGAGATTTAGATGATGTCCTTACGGACCAAATTGTCTGTGGTGTACGAGACCTCCGCATACAGCACCACCTCCTGGCCAAACGCGAACTAGATCTACAGACCGCACTAGATGAGGCCAGAGCAATGGAATTGCCAACGCGATCGACAGAAGAAATTCAAAGATTTTCCAAGCCTCAAGACGTGGGAAAACCTCTTGACGTGAATTATGAAGATATCAGCAATGAAGAGGCGGCTACTGAGGACGACGAGGTCCACCGGTTGAAGGCGGAGCAGGCCAGAGGTCAGCAGGGTAAGCCCCCAATCACCACCTGTAATTGCCCTGGGTGTGGAGGTAAACACGATAGAGCGGAGTGCCATTTTAAAAACACAATCTGCCTCCATTGCGGGAAACGTGGTCATTTAGCCAAAGTCTGCAGGGCAACTGCGCTTTGTGCTAGTGCTTTAGAGGGCACCTCGCCCAGCCATAGTCAATATTACAGGAAGCCATCCAAATTCTTTAAGGGGCCTACATTCAGGAAAAGGGAATCCTGTTTCTCTGTCAATGAGGGCAGGGAAGAGACTGAAGTTGACCTGATTACTCATAGTCCGAGGGGAAAAATTTTTATAACAGTGATATTGGAGGGGCAGTCATGCCCTATGGAGGTGGACACAGGATCAGCTGTCTCCATAATTTCTTGGACGACTGGTAAAAGGCTCATGCCCAATTTGATTCAGACAAAGTTGACACTGTGCCTGTTAAACCATTCCAGTTTTAGGTCAATATTTTTGTAGGGTACAGTTTAAACAATTTTGCAGGAAGTTATCTCTAATTATAGTTAAAGGACCACTACCAAGCCTATTACGGTTGGAGTGATTTGAAGCCCTGGGGTTGAGAGTGACTGGAATTGACCAGATACAGTGTACTCCATATCTAGATATGTTGATTAAAGAGTTCCCAGAAGTTTTTGGGGAAGGGTTAGGAAGATACACTGGCACCCCAATCTCATTCAATTTAGATCCACAGGTTCCTCCGCGGCATCTTAAGCCATGCAGGGTGCCTTTCGAATTAAAACCTAAGGTTGACGTGGAAATAGATAAGTTACTGGCTCAAGGGGTACTAGAACCTATTGATCGGGCCCATTTGGAACACCTATTGTGACCCCAGTTAAGAGTGACGGGTCTGTGCGCATATGTGCTGATTTTAAATGCATCTTGAACAGGGCGTTGCAACAGAGTGCATACCCTGTACCTGTGGTGCAGCATCTGCTGCATTCTCTGGGGCAGGGGACCATATTCACTAAGTTGGACCTAGCACAGGCATACCAGCAGTTGCCTGTAGATGAGGCAACTCCTGAAGCATAGACTATTGTCACGCATAGGGGCATGTTCAAGTGCAGCTGACTCCAGTTTGGAGTCAGTGTGGCTCCTGGACTTTTTCAAAATCTCATGGAAAGGTTATTGCAGGACATACCAGGCGTCGTCCTTTATTTCGATGACATCCTGATCTCTACCTGTTCCCTAGCCGACCTACTGACCTGCCTCTGTACCGTACTTCGCTGGTTCCGAGATGTTGATTTGAAGTTAAAGGCAACCAAATTTGCCTCAGGTCAAATTTCTGGGATTTTTGGTAGACGCGAAGGGAATCCATCCTTCCCCTGACAGGGTGCAAGCTATCTGACAAGCTCCGATGCCAACCACTAAAGCTGAGCTATAAGCTTTTCTAGGACTTTTAAACTTTTATAATATTTTCCTACTGCATAAGGCATCGCTGGTAGAACCCCTGCACCGTTTACTAGATAGATCAGCAAAGTGGGCTTGGGGAAAGCAGGAAGCCGTGGCTTTTCAAACTGTGAAAAACCTCCTCATGTCTAAAAGTGTTCTGCTGCAATACAATGAGTCTCTACCTTTAGTGTTGGCATGTGATATGTTCCTTTACGAGGTTGGCGCAGTCCTGAGTCACCAACTACCGTCAGGACTAGAGGCTCTGGTTGCATTTTTCTCTTGCACTCTTTCCTCGCCAGAAAGGAACTATAGCCAACTCGATCATGAAGCATTGGCTATAGTGGCAGGAGTGAAATGTTTTCACGCCTATCTTTATGGCCACCACTTCCATTTAGTGACTGACCACAAACCGCTATTAGGCCTCATTGCTGGGGACAGACAAACTCCTCAAATTCTGTCTCCACATTTCATCAGATGGACTGTTTTCCTGGCGGCTTAAAACTATACTTTACATTACAAGCCAGGAAAACATATTTGCCATGCTGATGCTTTGAGCAGGTACCCGTTGCCGATTGCAGTTGAGGACCCGGCACAGGGGTGGGTTCCTGCCAGTTCTAACCTCTTCTATAGAAGAGGTTTCACAAATCTACAGTGCCGTTTAGAACCGGTTCCACTCCCTCCCCCCGCCCATCCACACATCATCAAGATGTAGAGCGAGAGGAGGAATTCTGGGAGTTGAAGTCCACAAGTCTTAAAGCTGTCAGGCTTGGACACCCCTGGGGTTTTTTTTCTAAAGGGTTAGGGGTGCAAGGGTCTTGTAACTTGACAATTTTAAGACTTGCGTACATCAAATGCCAGTGTTTCTGAGCCAACATTTTGGCTGCTAAGCAAGAGCGTTTTTAAGTGAGTTTCACCACATTTTACAAGTTGGCCATGTCCATCCAGTCACATGACTGCCAAGCCCCTCCCACCCAGTTAGATGGCCAGCAAGCCACTCCCACAAAGCAGGCCACACCTACAGAAGAGGTTCTAAAAAAATTTGAAACCCACCACTAGACCCGGCACCAGCCTCCACAGTTTTGCTGATTGACGACATGCAGTTGCCGATCACCACGGCTGATGTGGCTAAACACACTGGCCGGGACAAACTGCTATCCAAGGTGTTGGGGTGGACAAGAGGATGGCCAGTGGGTCTGCTCAGCACCAAATTACGGCCATATGCACTCCAACAAAATGAGCTGTCATCTCAGCAAGGTTGCCTCCTATGGGGCAGCAGGGTCGTCATTTGGGGCTCCCTTCAAGACTCTATGCTAACCACATTACACGAGGGTCATCCAGGCATAGTCAGGATGAAATCTCTGGGTTGAGGCTATGCCTGGTGGCCTGGCATGGACCAGGACATCACATAGTGGGTTTCTGCGTGCCCCCCTTGCCAAGAGTCTCAGCCGGCATGTCCCAGGGCTCCGATCCACAATTGGGAACAACCGAGGGCTCCATAGTACCGGGTACATATGGTCCTAGCTGGCCCATTTAAAGGCCAGACCTTTCTTGTAATTGTTGATGCTTTTTCAAAATGGGTTGAAGTAAGTTTAATGTCTACGGCCACAGCCCCGGCGGTTATCGGAGTATTGAGGTAGTTGTTTGCTACCCATGGGTTGCCTGATCTGATTGTGTCTGATAATGGACCCCAATTTACAGCTTCCCTAATGGCCACCTTCTTTGCCCATTTGGGAGTCCACCACGCTTTTGTAGCCCCTTTCAATCCTGCAGCGAATGGCCTGGCGGAACGAGCAGTCTGCACAACCAAGGAGGCTTTAGTGAGGTTCGGCCCCATAAACTGGCAGGAGGACATTGACAAATACTTATTCTGGCAGCATGCCAACCCATGTACCACGACCAACAAAAGTCCTGCTGAATTGTTAATGGGTAGATGAATAAGAACCACATTAGACTGCCTCCACGCCCCTGAAAGGCCCTTGGACTCCTATAGCCAGCTTAGGGGGTTCACCGTAGAAGCACCAGTCTGTGCCAGAAATTATAGTGGCCATCTCCTATGGTTGCTGGGTGTAGTTAAACAAATAATAGGATCGTGCTCTTATCTAGTAGAAATAGAGGATGGAAGGGTTTGGAAGCACCATATTAATCAATTAAGGGCTAGGCAAGTTGCCCCAAACATGGCAGCGCAGCAACCACAGCCGCCAAGCTTGTATACGACCCCAGCTGAGACTAGCGAACGGAATCTACGTTCTAGCTCTCCTTCCCCAAGAGGTTTGATGCGACCATATGGAAACCAACCATGGCCTTACCTGTTCTTCCCAGTGGCATTCCAGTGTTGCTGAATTCCGAAGCATCAATAGAAAGCAAAATGGTGCAATCTTTGGTTAATCGAGATGCTCCGATGAGCCAACGACCCACTATGGCTGCCGAGGACACAATAAGAAGATCTGGGCAGATCCAGTGCCACCCTGGCTACCTAGAAAATTATGCATGCACATTCTAGGTGTGAAGGAGTGCTATATTCTATAGTTTTCCCTCTAGTCCGTTGACTAGGGGGTGCTGTCCTTGCTCCTGATTGGTTACTTGTTTGACAGCCAGCATATATAAAGAGCTGTCAAACAGGGCTCAGCTGTTGCCAGTTAGTTGAGACACACGGATTGTGAAGTGCCGCATTGGCAACCTGTTAGCATTAAAGCTGTTAGCCTTTTGAAGTCCTGGCTTGCCTCCGTTTGCCCGCCCCCATTCTCCTAGCTAGAACAAAAACATCATCAGTCAATTCCCAAAGGGAGCTTTACTTGGAACAACTTACATCCCATGTTGATACCTTTAATACCATCAAAGAACACATCTGCTTAATTCAGGTCCTTGGGAGGGATTCAATAGATGGATAAAAATGCCAAATCCAATCTGAACATCTGGCTGATTGTACAACAAGCCATAATAATCTCATCCATGGATATCCCCCCTTAACAGAATAACAGAGTTGGAAGGGACCTTGGGGGTCTTCTAGTCTAAACTCCAGCCCAGGGGTGAAATTCAGCAGGTTCTGACCAGTTCTGGAGAACCGGTAGTGGAAATTTTGAGTAATTCGGAGAACCAGCAAATACAACCTCTGGCTGGCCCCATGAGCTGGTAGGGAATGGAGATTTTGCAGTATCGTTTCCCTGCCACATCCACCAAGCCATGCCCACAGAACTGGTAGTAAAAAAAAATTGAATTTCACCACCTATATTTCTCCAGACAAAAGGCTGCCCAGTCTCTTCTTAAAAACCTCCAGCGATGGAAAACCTACAACTTCTGAAGGCAAGTCCTTCCACTGATGAATTCTTCTCATGTTCAGGGAATTTCTACCTAGGTTGGTACTCTACTTCATTCATTTCCATCTATTGCTTCTTGTCTTGCCTCCTGGTACTTTGGAGAATAAGTTGACCTCACCTCTTCTTTATGGCAGCCCCTCAAATAGTGGACCGCTGGTATCATGTTACCCCTAGTCCTTTTTTTCTGGACTGGACATTACACAATTCCTGCAAATATTCTTCATATGTTTTAGCCTCCAGTCTCCCCTAATGATTTTCTTTTCACTGGTTCTTGAGTCTCAACTCAAGTCATGAGGGAGGGGCATGGGAAGTTCTGAGGAAGTCTTTGATGGTGATATGGTAGTGTGTTCTACCATAAAGGTCAATCATACCAGACATGTCTCAAGGGAAGAACCAGACAAAGTGGTAATCACAGACATACTACCGTATTTTTCATAGTATAAGATACACCTTTTTCCCTCAAAAAAGAGGCTGAAAATGTCTTATACACCAAATATAGCATTTTTGCCTCCCGAAGTACTGCCCCTTCACAAAATGGCCGTGCATACTTTATAGAAGGCTTTCAGAGAGTTCCTGGGGGCTGGGGAATGCAGAAATGAGCAAGAAATGGGGTGTTTTTTGCTCAATTTTGCCCACCCCAGCCCCCAGGAGCACTCTATAAGAATCCTAAAGGCTATCTGTGACCTCTTTTTTTGATAAAAAATGTGCCCGTTTTCACGAAAAATGGGCTGTTTTTTGCTCATTTTTGCCCCCTCCCCCCAGCACCCTATAAGCCTCATAAGGGCTATTCTTACCCTTTAAAAAAAAAAACACAGGCTCATTTCATGAAAAACGGGCCATTTTTGGCAGGTTTGCAGAGTGCAAAACCTTTTTTTCAATTTCCCTCTTCGAAACCTTGGTGCGTCTTATACTCTGGTGCATCTTATACTCTGAAAAATACGGTATTTTCAGCTAAACTATCACAGAAATAAGGTCATAATGACCACTCTAGGTACTAGCAGTAGTCCAGGTAACTGCACTACAATATTGTGACTAGTGTTATTTATTTATTTATTTTTCATTCATTCATTCATTCATTCATTCATTCATTCATTCATTCATTCATTCATTCATTCATTCATTCATTCATTCATTCTATTCATTCATTCATTCATTCATTCATTCTATTTATTTATTTATTTATTTATTTATTTATTTATTTATTTATTTATTTATTTTGTCAAGCATATATATAAGATAACAGATAGAAGTATAAACATGATTTTGAATACATAAAAAGGATACAAATAAAAAGGGACATTAGGACAGGGACGGTAGGCACATTGATGCACTTATGCTTACAGATCTCTTAGGAATGGGGTGAGGTCCACGGTAGACAGTTTGAGGTTGAAGCTGTGGGGGTTAGAGGATGTAACAACGGAGTCAGGTAGAGCATTACAGGCATTGACCACTCTGTTGCTGGAGTCATATTTTCTGCAATCGAGTTTGGAACGGTTTTCCTTAAGTTTGTATCTGTTGTGTGCTTGTGTACTGTTGTGGTTGAAGATGAAGTAGTCATTGACAGGTAGGACACTGTAGCAGATAATTTTATGTACTATGCTTAGGTCAGACCAAAGGCAGGGTAGTTCTAAGTTGTCTAAGCCCAAAATTTCAAGTCTGGTGGCATAAGGGATTCTGTTGCGAGCAGAGGAGTGGAGGATTCTTCTCGTGAAATATCTCTGGACTCGCTCAATTGTATTAATGTCCGATATGCAGTGTGGGTCCCAGACAGATGAGCTGCATTTGATAATTGGCCTAGCAAATGTTTTGTATGCTCTAGTTAGTAGTTCTGAATCTATTGCTTCCAAAAAGTGCAAAAGACCATATGAATTTGTTTTTGCCGTGTAAATTATTGTATGACGTAGATTGTACCTGTGGCAGAAGCCGGTTCCTCATCATCTGTTACAAAATTTTCATCGCAATCCAATTCCCCTTCACTCAGATTACTCTCTACTTCTCCATGCCATGTTAGAACAGTGTCTCTGAAGTTTGGATCATCAAATCACACTCTTTTTGGCGGAAAACGTGGCCCCGACATAATAAATAAATAAATAAATAAATAAATAAATAAATAAATAAATAAATAAATAAATAAATAAATAAATAAATAAATAAATAAATAAATAAATAAATAAATAAATAAATAAATAAATAAATAAATAGGTAAGTATGTAAATAAATAAGTAAGTAAGTAAGTAAATAAATAAATAAATAAATAAATTAGTAAGTAAGTAAATAAACAGGTAGGTAGGTAGGTAGGTAGGTAAGTAAGTAAGTAAGTAAATAAATAAATAAATAAATAAATAAATAAATAAATAAATAAATAAATAAATAAATAAATAATAAAATTGCAAAGATCTGCGGTGAAAATGACTGCAACTCAAATTCAAATGCCGCTACAGAAAACACCAAATATTCACACAAGGTGGATGCTGCATACACTCTTATTGATGGGAAAGCAGAAGCTATTCACAACCGGAACAGTCCATTTCTAAAAACAGGGGTGTTCCAAACATTTTGGAAAACTGTTGCAGTCACTATGACCGCGAGTCTGTGGTTATGGGTTTAATATGGCAAGGAAACAGGAAAAGATTCAACTGACCTAGGAGTCACGTGCCGAAAGCGTGTGCACTCATAATGCAATGTGTGTGTGACACCCCCTCCCCACACACACACCCTCCGCACCCCTGTGAATGCATGTGCAATCCCCGTATTCCCCCGCACTCTTCCATGCGTGCGCCCATGACCCCCACGCCCATTTTGGGCCTAGTAGGCCTCCCTGCAGCCTCCTGGGAACAAAAGTGCCCCCCCATGCATGCACAGGAGAGACCTGAAAATCAGCTGGCCGGTGGGAAGTGCGCGCATGCACTGTGGAGCTGATCTGCACATGTGCAGTGAAGCTGATCTGAGCGATGGCTCGCCCGCAGAGAGGGCTCTGTGTACCATAGGTTTGCCATCCCAGTCCTAGGTCAACAAGGATCATTTCAGATGTCAGAGTTCCTGGACGTCTGTTGACAAATGCACAACAGAACTCAGGAATTAAGACTGGGTAACCAGATTCTACTCTTTTAGCCTGAAGAACAATAACCACAGACAGGACAAAGTTATGCTGCGTGGGGAAAAATGGCACCATTACGGCCTGCTATTTTAAATTGGAACCAACAAAGCAGGGCGACTTAACGCAACTGTTTGAACTGTGGAAAAGGATTTATTCCGACTCCACTGACTGAAAAAAAAAATGATTAGCACATCAAAGGAGATTCACTACCAGAAATGAAATATTCAGGGACGCAGAACTGGAAGAGATTCAGAAAAACGTGTGAAAATGGAAGAGCCCAAAACAATAGTAGAACAAAATCTCACATCGTAATGATTGGAAATGTAGAGTAAATCCAGCTATTCAGGCAGAATAACATCTCGGTCTTGGTTTTCTAAACTGTGTAAGAGGGGTTGTAATTGATCATACTCCTAAATAAGTATCAGGGATTCGTAACATTATGATGAAATCCAATCTCGTCGATGGGGTGTGAAAGCTTCAGGATTCCAGGGAATGAACTTTTTTCTCTGAATTTCCATCCATTAGGGGAGCTTGGAATACATTTGACATATTTGCTCTATGGGCTTTAACGCTTTCGAAAAAAGGGAAATTAAAATAACTGTAGCTAGATGACATTAAAGGCAGCTATAAACAGCCTACCTAATTGAAGCTTTGAAACATCAAAGAGCAACATCTTCAAATGAAAAGCTACATTTGAAAGATACACACACACACACACGCATACACACAGAGCTTTTTTCTGACACGCTGGAGATCAATGGAACTCCTGGCAACACAACTTCCTCCAACACTTAGGTGCTCTTAACATGCTATTTATTGACTGTTGACTTCAGGAGTTGGCTTTCATGAAAAGCATGGCAGAGGAAGAAGAGGAAAACTGAAGAAGTCGTGGTGATGAACATTTATTCAATATGGTACATGTCAAACTCAAGGCCCAGGGCATGGATCCATCCCATAGGGTCTGGCCTGCAGGGTTGCCCTGGAAACAGCGAAGGACTAGCCTGCATTATAACTGCATCTTACAGCCCTCCGGAGCTCCGTTTTTGCTGGCAGAAGGATGCAGGAGCCTGTCATAGCCAAAACAGAGAATGGTCGCCCGTTTTTGCTGGCAGAGGGCTCGGGCCAACACCTGTGCCCCTGACATGAGTGACGTCAAGCTGGCCATGCCCTCCCTGGTCATGCCCCCCCAGGTCAAACGCAACCCTGACGCGTCACTCAATAAAATAGAGTTTGACACCCCTGTGGTACATGGTTCATAAAAGCTAAAAAAGTTGTTTAATTTTGCACAAATCAGCAAAATAAAAAAGGAGAAAGAAGAGGAGGAGGAGAAAGAGGAGGAGAATGCATTCAAAGAGAAGAAACTTGCAAAAAATAACTTTCATTCATGTTGCACACATCTAGTTAATCAAAAAAAGGAAGCATTGTTGGAAGAATAATGTGGCCTGGTTCCAAGCTGGGAGAAAGATGCTGGAAATAAAATGTAGGCAGGCTTCAGAAAAGGAAGTCCTTATTGATTTGGTTGCTAGAAGCTAGTGACAGCAGCATACTTCTGGGGTGGCTGACAAAATGGGACTGAAAGTAGGTGGGATTTTATACATTATTTGGGGCTTTGCGATTGAGATGCATGTTCCGGTGTAAGAAGTTGCCAGATTCCTATGTGGTCACAGCTGGCTCTACAGGCAAAAGGGGAAATGCAAATCCTAGGTGTTTGTCTGAGCTAATCTTGTCACCTTTCACTTGCCTAATTGTGTTGCTTATTTGGAGTCTCTCTAAGACCCATCCGAAAAGTAAGCCCTAGCATGATTTTTAGGATGCTCGTAATATAAGCCTTATAAACCCCAGCTACGATCGTGAGCCATACAGATGCATTTTAATACCATATTTTCCTCCCAAAATAAGATCTAACCAGAAAATAAACCCTAATGCATCTTTTGGAGCAAAAATTAATATAAGACCCATTCTTATTTTGGAGGAAACACAGTACCGGCAGTACGCAATAAAAATAGCGGATTTTTTTTAACTGTAACAGAATAAAAATATGGAAAAGCAAGGATATCAGCCTGGCAACCCAATGTAAGTTAGTCTGCTCTATTGTATTCCCTGGAGCTATCAACTGTTGTCAAAGTTGGATTTTAAGAAAGAAGACAGGAAGAAAATCAACTCATTTGAGCTGTGATGCTGGAGACGGCTTTGGCGTATTCCTTGGACAGCAAAGGTGGACCAACAAACAGATATTGGAGTGTCCCAAAGGTGCTTTTTCAAGAGGCAACTGGACTTTTTGGGTTTTCTTTGAAGATGTTTCCCTTCTTATCCAAGATGCTTCTTCAGCTCTGACTGGGTGGTGGGGAATGGAAGGATTTGTCCTCCTTGCAGGCAACTGGTCATTTGGATCCTTTTAGAGAGTCATTGAGGCCACCTGATGGTTTATCTGTGTCCTCAGGGTCACCTGAGTTGTGCAAATGGGTGTGGAGCCTTCTTGGAACTGCTGAAAGGACTTGTTGTAGACTGGAGATAGATGTTGTCATATCCCCCCTCCCTCTGTGGAGAGAGGGCTGTTCAGTTTTGACATAGATGACCTCTTTGACCCCTCTCTCCTCTCTGTCCAAAATGTGAACTTTGCTGCCTTCAAAAAAGTGGCCATTGTCTTTTAAATGCAGAGGGACTGCTGAATCTACTCCTGATGGGTTTGTTCTCCTATATTGTGCCATGCATTTATAAAGTGGTTGTTTTGTTTCCCCATGGTGCAAATGGGTGTGGAGTCTTGTTGGAACTGTTGAAAGGACTGTGTTGTAGACTGGAGATAGACAATGTCGTATCCCTCCCCCTCTGTTGAGAGAAAGCTATTCAATTTTGACACAGGTGGCCTTTTTGACCACCCACCTTTACAAACCAGCGGTCCTCTCTGTCCAAAATATGGACTTTGCTGATTTCAAAGAGTGGCCTTCATCTTTGAAATGCAGATGGACTGCTGAACCTTGTCCTGATGGGTCAGTGGATGAAGGTGTGGGTTTTGCTGGAAGAAGAGGTGGAGAAGGAAGAGGAGGAGGAGGAGGAGGAAGAAGAAGAAAAAGGAGGAGGAGGAGAAGAAGAAGAAGAAGAAGAAGAAGAAGAAGAAGAAGAAGAAGAAGAAGAAGAAGAAGAAGAAGAAGAAGAAGAAGAAGAAGGGGGAGGAGGAGGAGGAGAAAGAGGAGAAGAAGGAGAAGAAGAATTCAGTATGGCTCGAAGTGAAAGAGGCTTCACTTCAACAACCAACAGATTGAGCTACGAATCAGGAAGCCCCTGAGTTTTCAACTCAGCTCTTCTTTGCTTTAAGTAAGTCCCTGACTCTCAGCCAAACTCACTTTTCATCCATAATATGGTGGCTAATCACAGTGTCATAAAATCATTAGGTGCTGCATGGCTTATAATTTAATAAATCACTTTGAAGATCTGGAAGCCCTAACCAACATTTAAGAGCGGCAGTTTAAAGATTAAGAAGTATGTTGGACTTTTCTTTGGACTTTTTTTTCCCTACAGATTTCAGCTACGTGTCCTTCAGACATCAGTGGCTCCAAGTTAGAAATCTAGATGAGTTGAGTCCTAAAGGGGGGGGGGGGCAAAAATGTTCCTACATCAAAGGTGGAGAACTGATTCAACCCAAGGACCAGATGCAGCTCTGAACTTTTCACGATGGTGAAAGAGAACACATTATGTCAACTTAAGGGAATGAAGTTCTAGCTGCTCCATCAACTTGAGTTCCTAGTTGCAAGAAGAGTTAAGAAACAAGGAGACTGATATGCATTGTATAAAGGTAAAGGTTCCCCTCACACATATGTGCTAGTCGTTCCTGACTCTAGGGGGCGGTGCTCATCTCCGTTTCAAAGCCGAAGAGCCAGCGCTGTCCGAAGACGTCTCCGTGGTCATGTGGCCAGCATGACAAAATGCCGAAGATGCACTGAATGCTGTTACCTTCCCACCAAAGGTGGTCCCTATTTTTCTACTTGCATTTTTACGTGCTTTCAAACTGCTAAGATTGGCAGAAGCTGGGACAAGTAACTGGACCTCACTCTGTTATGTGGCAGTAGGGATTCAAACTGCTGAACTGCCGAACCTCTGATTGACAAGCTCAGCATCTTAGCCACTGAGCCACCATGTCCCTTTATGCATTGTATAATCAGCTGAAATTAGGCTCTGTCTAGTTTTGACTCCTGTGTTATCTGAGAGCGAGATGAGCTGGCAGAAACTCTGGATCAACCAGGACTGTAAGATGTGAAATAGTGGTAGGATTTTTGTTCTGTATGATACAGACCAGTATGCAGTGTGATACAGACCAGGTTAGGTCCACAGAAGCTACAGTGGCCCCGAAGCCATAATCTATGAGTTCAAGTGAATGCCACACACCCAGCCATAAACTGCCCATGGAACCCATGTGATCAGTTTACAATTCAACTTGTTGTGTAGCCCCAGAAAATAGGGCTAAATGACTGTAGGAGAAGAAACGGCAGAAACAGAGGGTGGAGTGAAAAGGGAAATTAGCCTAGAATCCTTATGTAGCCACAAGAAAGCTACATCCAATCCTCTTTGGATGCTGTTGATCCTTATCTAAGTCTTAGCCAGTGCCAAGCATCCATTGAGAAGATTCCTGCCATGATAGTGAACCTATGGCACATGTGCCGGAAGTGGCACACAGAGCCATCTCTCTGGGCACACAAACCATTGCCCGTTGCTCTTCTGGGTTCTGGCGTGCTGGTCAGCTGGTCTTCACATGTGCGGGAGTACCAGAAACTAGAAGAGCAGGTCTACATGTGCGCTCTGGCCACCTGGTCTTTCAATTTGCAGCGCACACATGCTCACCAGCTAGTTAGTCTCTCTGTGTGTATGCACGCCAGAAATCAGAAGACCAGGTGGACGGTGCACATGCACACGCTGGAAACTGGAAGATCATCTTACCGGCACATGCATGCGCAGTGGGCAGCTGCGCTTCCAGTTTCCGGCACGCGAGCGTGCGCGCGTTCTCCCATTTTGACACTTGGTGCCAAAAAGGGTCACCAAAATTGACATAGCCTGTTGGCAATTATTCAGTTTAATTGAACCTTCTGTCAGCTCATTTTCTTCGCTGATATTTTACGCTGACCCGGTCAGCGTTGGGAAATCAGCATCCCCTCACCAGCCCCCTTGATGGGGTGCTAGTGATTTATTTTAAAAGGAGATTTGGGATAATGTTAGCATTCCAAATTTCATGCAGAATTAAATCAGAGTCCAAGGCAGAGCTATCCTTAAAGTTCCAATTTAATAAGACAGACATGTTGGCAACAAACTGTGGAATCCCAAATCTGAAAGCTTCCTGGGATTCCACCCAGTAGAAAGTTCATGATCTTTTCCCCACACCCATTAATCCATCACATGGTCCAAACTTCTTCGGCCACTCTGGCATCTCCACCCAGCTGGTTCCGGTCAGGTGCAGAGGTGCGGTGACAAAAGAAGACCTTGGGCTTCTAGAAAGGAATGACAACAACACATTCCACAATTCTACTCCTTTCTATTCCCCCTCCCAACTACTACACTAATGAAACAGCATAATGAAATAATAGAGAGTGTGGCAGGCCAAAGATCCTAAAAAGGAATATAACTGCAGGCCTGACACTTTCATGCATGAACTTAGTTGTTGTTGTTGTTTTTGTATCTGACAATGACTAAAAGAACCTTTGGTGGCACACTAGTTAGAATGCAGTACTGCATGCAAACTTTGCCCACTGCTACGAGTTCGGTCTGGCTGGCTCAAGGTTGACTCAGCTTTCCATCCTTCCAAGGTGAGTAAAAAGGAGGACCCAGGTTGCTGGGGGCAAGAGGTTGACTCTGTAAACCATTTAGAGAGGGCTGTAAGCACTACGAAGTGGTTCTTCTGTTGTTATCAGATGTTATCGGACATTGGCGATCATGTGAGAGGTTCTATTTTTGTCAACAGCTGCACGAAAAAGTGCTGCTAAGTTTTGTCCGACCTCATTTGCCTTCAATCTTTCCCTGAAGGATTAAGTGAGGTATGCCCTTCCATTCTCCTCCTCCTCCTCCTCCTCCTCCTCCTCCTCCTCCTCCTCCTCCTCCTCCTCCTCCTCCTCCTCCTCCTCCTCCTCCTCCTCCTCCTCCTTCTTCCTCCATATCCATCATTGGACATTGGCGATCAATCTTTCCCTGAAGGATTAAGTGAGGTATACCCTTCCATTCTCCTTCTCCTCCTCCTCCTCCTCCTCCTCCTCCTCCTCCTCCTCCTCCTCCTCCTCCTCCTCCTCCTCCTCCTCCTCCTCCTCCTCCTCCTCCTCCTCCTCCTCCCTCCATATCCATCATTGGACATTGGTGATCAATCTTTCCCTGAAGGATTAAGTGAGGTATACCCTTCCATTCTCCTTCTCCTTCTCCTCCTCCTCCTCCTCCTCCTCCTCCTCCTCCTCCTCCTCCTCCTCCTCCTCCTCCTCCTCCTCCTCCTCCTCCTTCTTCCTCCATATCCATCATTGGACATTGGCGATCATGTGAGCGATCCTATTTTTATCAACAGCCGCACGAAAAAGTGCTGTCGAGTTTTGTACAAACCAGTCCCTCGGATTTTGAAGCCATAATGTTCTTCTTCTGCCTGGACCTCACTTGCCTTCAATCTTTTCCTTGGAAGATTATGTGAAATATGCTGTATTTTTCAAGGTGTCACATGTCAGGTCCAGAATATTCTATCTTTTGCTTTTTAATGGTTTTGATGATTTCCTTTGGCTTTCCTAGGTGGCTTATCCCCTCCTCATTTCTGATTTGGTCAACCCAGTTTATCCATAACAGCTGCCTGTAAACCTACATTTCAAATGCTTCTAGTCTCTAGTGTCAGAGACCAGCTCTCCACTCCGTAGAGCAGGATAGAAAAGATGTAGCATTTGACAAGCCTGATTTTCAAACTCGAAGTAGTATAGAAGTCTAAATGCTATTGCTATCTGTGCCATGGTGGCACAGTGGTTAGAATGCAGTACTGCAGGCTACTTCTGTTGACTGCCAGTTGACTGCAATTTGGCTGATCAAATCTCACCAGGCTCAAGGTTGACTTCACCTTCCATCCTTCTGAGGTCGGTAAAATGAGGACCCAGATTGTTGGGGGCAAGAGGATGACTCTGTAAACTACTTAGAGGGGGATGTAAAGCACTGTAAAGTGCTATATAATTCTAAATGCTGTTGCTATTGCTTTATTATGGTTCAGGTAACCATTGGAAAGCCTAGCCCCATAACCACACTAACTTTCACAATTCCACAGTTTGGAATCCACTAGCTATTTGGTCAAGTTCTTCCCATTTTTGTTACGAGTTGGCACATCTTACACGCAATGTACTTAAGAGTTCTGAATAATCTTACCTGATTAACAGATTAACAGAGTTGGAAGGGACCATATAGGCCATCTAGCTCAAGCAGGAGACCCTACACCATTTCTGACAGGTGGCAGTCCAATCTCTTCTTGAAAGCTTCCAGGGATGAAGCTCCCACAACTTCTGGTGGCAAGCTGTTCCATTGGTTGATTGTTCTCACTGTCAGAAAATGTCTCCTTATTTCCAGGTTGAACGTCTCTTTGTTCAGTTTCTACCTGTTGTTCCTTGTCTGGCCTTCAGCTGCTTTGGAAAATAGCTTAACCCCCTCCTCTCTGTAGCAGCCCCTCAAATATTGGAACACTATTGTCATGTCTCCCCTGGTCCTTCTCTTCACTAGAGTAGCCAGGCCCAGTTCCTGCAACCATTCATTTTATATTTCAGCCTCCAGTCCCCTAATCATCTTGGTTGCTCTTCTCTGCACTTTTTCTAGAGTCTCAACATCCTTTTTTTATAGTGTGGTGACCAAAACTGGATGCAGTACTCTAGGCGTGGTCTTACTAGGGCTTTACACCTGGGGGTGGGACTCCAATGCAGATGTAAATATTCCTAACTTTATGTGACCTTCAAGTTGGACTGTCTACTTTCTTTTGTCTTTATCGGCACACAAAGAAAGGGCTGAAAAATGGTCTCATCAGTTTCAATCCAAAGTAACACAGATTCCCAAACTGTACTTTTGCTCCACCAGTGTTCAAGCACTGGAAAAAAAATATGACCTCAATATAGCCATTTTACCCCTGCTCATCCTAGAATTGATACCTCTGCGCTGTGCTTTGCCATGTACCGCCGTGGTGTTCCATTAAAATCCACCTCCAATGCCATTATGTGGCTATTAGAAAGGAGTGCCGAGCAGCTCAGATTTTCAAATAAATATAAATTGCGACGGGCTGAAGTGTGAAGTGGCCTCAAGTGACATTTCGAAAGTAGACTCAAACCCCTGTTCAAAACATTCCAGCTTTCGACTCTCCGTCAATTCCCGTTTTCTGCGGGGACGCGTGTCCTCGATCAAATAATTTATGTTCAGAAAAGGATATGGTTGAGGGAGCTATTGAACATGTCAGACAATCCCGGCCCGAAAGATACAGTCACACATAAGGAGAAGGTCTTGCTGAAGTCATCGTGGAAATTAAAAGTAGGAAAACTGAAGGGCCCTTGCTCACAGGGCTACAAGTCATAATGTGCCTCTCAAACACTATACTTTTCCGCTCACACTGAAAAAAAAATATATAGAGGGAACATTGGTTGTGACCCTTCACAATTGCGACATTAGAGAATGAGAACAATGCCTTTGAGAAGCATTGTTCTCTCCCTTAAACTTTTTTCTTTCCCTTCTTTTCCTCCACCTCCTTTTCCTCCCTTTTCTTCCCCTTGTCCTCTTTTTCCTCCTCCATCTCTGTTCCAAATTCAAATACTGTTAAAAATCGAAATAGCACATAATTGATTTTAATGTTACATTAAGTAAGTGGCGGACTGTTGTTCTCTCTCCGCAGATCTATTATTGAACATTGATATTTGGGCTCCAGAGGCATTTTTTCCCCACTATGCTCCAAAAGCATTTAAAAAATACTACAAGGAATTAATTGCACAGAAACACTTTTCTTCTCTGTTGCTGTAAACCAAGATGGTCTATCAAGTTTTTTTTAAAATAGCTCTAATAAGCAGAAGTAGCATCCAAGATTATGGATCCAAGATAATTTGCAAAACCTATGTAGATATCTAAAAGTTGGACCATAAGAAAGGCTGAGTGCCAAAGAATGTAGGTCTTTGAATTACGGTGCTGGAGAAGACTCCTACTAGTCCCTTGGACTGCAACACAATCAAACCAGTCAGTCCTAGAGGAGATTAACCCCAACTGCTCTTTAGAAGATGAGATTCTGAAGAGGAAACTCGAATACTTTGGCCACCTAATGAGAGGGAAGGAATCACTGGAGAAGAGCCTCATGCTGACCAAAATATGGACTTTGCTGTTTTCAAAGAATGGCCTTCTCCTTTTAAATGTAAATGGGCTGCTGAACCTTGTCCTGATGGGTTTGTTCTCCGATGTTGTGCCGTGAGTTTATGAAGTGGTTGTTTTGTTTCATTACCCAAACTAGGTAATATCTTCAGTGCACATAGGTATGGGGATTGTAGGGAGAAGGAAGAAGAAGAAGAAGAAGAAGAAGAAGAAGAAGAAGAAGAAGAAGAAGAAGAAGAAGAAGAAGAAGAAGAAGAAGAAGAGGAGGAGGAGGAGGAGGAGGAGGAGGAGGAGGAGGAGGAGGAGGAGGAGGAGGAGGAGGAGGAGGAGGAGGAGGAGGAGGAGGAGGAGGAGGAGGAGGAGGAGGAGGAGGAAGAGGAAGAAGAAGAAGAAGAAGAAGAAGAAGAAGAAGAAGAAGAAGAAGAAGAAGAAGAAGAAGAAGAAGAAGAAGAAGAAGCAGCTCCATAGAAAGATGTAAAAGAGGGGCAGGAGGAGGAGGAGGAGGAGGAGGAGGAAGAGGAGGAGGAGGAGGAGGAGGAGGAGGAGGAGGAGGAGGAGGAGGAGGAGGACTGTGGGGTCCTTGGTGCTCTCTGAGCTTTGTTGTTTTCTTGCAGGCATTTCATGACCCAACTACATAACATCATCAGTATTGGAAGAGAGTTAGAAGGAAGTCAGGTGTGTAGAGAGGGGAAGAAGGAGAAGAGGAGGAGGAAGAAGAGGAAAAGGAAAAGGACTGTGGTCTCCTTGGTGCCCCTGAGCCTGGTTGTTTTCTTCCGGATATTATATTACCCAACTACGTAATATCATCAGTGTTAGAAGGCAGTTGGAAGGCAGTTGAGTGTGTAGAGAGGGGAAGAAGGAGAAGAGGATAGAGGGGTGGAGGAGGGGTGGAAGAGGAGGAACAGGAAAAGGATTGTGGTCTCCTTGATGCCCTCTGAGCTTGGTTGTTTTCTTGAAGACATTTTATTACCCAAACTAGGTAACATCAGCAGCACTGCACCAAAACAACCAAACTCAAGAGAGCACCAAAGACTCCCCCCCCCCAAAAAAAAGTTATCACTATTGAGTTCAATAAAGGGATTAAGAATAAAGATTTGAAACAGGAATCACACTGAGCATATCACAGCATTACTCGGGACATTAGTTCACGTAGTTGCTTCTACTCAATCAGTGTTCAAATTATCAATATCACACTCACTGCCCCATTTAAGTGTTCCTCGAGTAAAGATTGCTTTAAAGCAGTATTTCTCAAACTTGGCGACTTTAAGTCCTGTGGACTTCAACTCCTAGAATCCCCCAGCCAGCATAGCTGGCTGGGGAATTCTGGGAGTTGAAGTCCACAGGACTTAAAGTCGCCAAGTTTGAGAAACACTGCTTTAAAGTAATGCTGTTAAAAAAAGAGATTTTTCTGGGGCAGGGAAAAAACTGCCAAAGATCCTGAATATAATTTTCTGTTCTTGCTTCCCTAAATCCCTTCATGTATATTCACAGCAAGCCTACAAATAACTGGGATTAAGGGACAGAGGCTGTTTTTCAGGAATTAGACGCTGTCTCGGTTCTTTTTAAAAGATCAGGCTGCACTTAAACTTCCTAAAACCGAAATAACAGGAGCCTGCATTTCTAGGGCTGAGTGTATCATTTTAATTCTTAAAGGCATTACAACTTCCCATTATGGACTGTAATGGCAGGCAATTTTGTGTGTGTTATGTCAAATTGCAAGGCAGAGCAATTTGGCTAGTTTCATAGACTGATGGATTGGAAAGCCAAAGGGACCGTTATAAACATCTTGGATGGCCTCTTTTGCAGCATAGGTCATAAAAATTCACCTGGTAATTTCTGGGTCAAGCCCAGCCTGACCTGGAGGTTGAACTTTAGTAAAACTTCCCCCTTCCCAGTTCCCTTTCCTGAATTACAATAAAAGATTGTTCCACCGTGACTGTGCCCTTGGATTTGCCTCTGTGAAGTGGCCTCTGTGAACTGTATATTTCTTCAAAGAATCTTCAACAGGCATTTGGGTGGGGTTAAATCCACACTTGGAAAGGAGATGATAGATAGGCGTGATAGATAGATAGATAGATAGATAGATAGATAGATAGATAGATAGATAGATAGAGTCTGTGTGTGTGAGAGAGAGAGAGAGAGAGAGAGAGACAGAGTGTGTGTGCTGCTGCTGATAGATAGGTAGATAGATATATACTATATATATAGATGAGATTGATAGAAGATAGAGAGATAGAGAGATAAAGATAGATAATGATCTAATCTGATTGATAGGTAGGTAGCAGAGGTGGTATTCAGCAGATTCTGACTAGTTCTGGAGAACTGGTAGAGGAAATTTGGAGTAGTTCAGAGAACCGGTAAATACCACCTCTGGCTGGCCCCGCCCCATCTATTCTCTGCCTCCTGAGTCCCAGATGATCGGGAAGGAATGGGGATTTTGCAGTAACCTTCCCCTGGAGTTGGGAGGGAATGGAGAGTTTATAGTATCCTTCCCCTGCCATGCCTACCAAACCATGCCCACCAAGCCATGCCACACCCACCAAGCCACGGCCATAGAACTGGTAGTAAAAAAAATTGAATCCCACCACTGGTAGGTAGGTAGGTAGGTAGGTAGGTAGGTAGGTAGGTAGATGATAGATAGATAGATAGATAGATAGATAGATAGATAGATAGATAGATAGATAGATAGATAGATAGATAGATGTGTGTCAGGGTTCCAAGTAAAAACCCCAACGAAAGAAGACTCTGAGGCTTGAAGTTCCTCAAAGTTCCATTTTATTAGAGATGTCATATTGGCACATTTGGGAAAACCTGAATCTGAAAGCTTCCAGGTTTTCCCCACCCAAATGAAAGTCCAAGTCCCTGCCCCGCACCCACATGTCCGTCCCATGGTCCAATCAGGCACCGTCCAAAATAGGAGATGCCTCCCAGTCACAGCATCACAGCTGCAGGGCAAAGTGTCCTTGACTCTCTGAGAAAGGAATGTTATTATGACTATATATTTCTCATACTCCATATAATCTCCCCTCCCATTTTACCACAGTAGAAAATGTGGCAGGCCTGAAGGCCCAATGCAAAAGATGACTTCAAGGCCTGACAATGTGTTTTTTGTTTTTTGTTTTTAAATAACCAAGAAAGTCTTAAGAAAGCACCTTTGGGATAACTGTGGGCTTAATGACTGAGAATCTCCATAGACATCCAACGACCTTTACAGGTTAAAATGAGATTGACAGATCTCATTGTAGCCCATCAGCATTCTTATTTACAAAACAGTTTTTATTTTATTTTTAATTTCTCATACATATATTCACAAATATACAATCTCACGAGTCTCATTAATAATATGTGTTGTCTTTTAACATTTATAACAATTCCTCCCCCTCCTAAAGTTAAAAATATAATCGAGGTTGCTTTGCTGCCATCCCGTACACCCTATCTTATTTTGTAACAACCCTCCTTCTTCCCCTTTTCTCCTTCCCTCCCTTCTTCTCTCCTTCTCTCCTTTCTTCTTTCCTCCTCTCCTTTCCCTCCTCTACCTCCCCTTCCTCTCCCCCACTCCTCCCTTCTTCTTCCCTTTTCTACCCTCTTTCCTACTCTTACTCCCCTCCATTTCTTCCTCTCCTTTTCCCTTTCTCCTTTCTTCTCTCCCCTTCCTACCCTTCCCTCTACTCGTCTCTCCATTCCCTCTCTTTGTTGCTGTATTTACATATTTTCCCATCTGCGTTCTTCGTGAGGTTTAGCCAAGGCCTCCCTATTTCCTCGGCATGAGATTTCAAATTTCGTCAACCCCAAATCCAGTCCATTCGCTTTTCTACAATGGCTTCTCATTCTGGCCAAAAACAAGGATTGATGTAACTATTCCCAAGGATATTTCCTGCTCACCTCTCTTACTTCGCTGAGTTTAGAAGGCATTATTGCTCACCCATGTCCTTTTCTGGAAACCAACTGTTCAGGATAAATAGGAAATTGGCAAGGAAGACCCAAGAGCTCTGTGCATTTAGCCAGCCTGCCCGCTTCGTCTAAATGATGGACTTCCATATTTCCTCAATGTGAGGCAAGCGCTGAGGCCAGAAGGAAGCATTGGACCAAAGTAGCACACGAGATGGCTTCTTTATTGCATATCTGCTCCTTTGCCAACCTTATTTGAATTTTATGGCCTTCTAAAATCAGAAGATTAGGTGGTAATTAGCTCTTTCCTCATCACTCTCCATTTTACCTCTCTAAGCAATCTTTGGATAATGATCCTGACTCACCCCCTCCTGCACAACTTTGGAGACAGTTCTCGGCCAAATATTAAGCCAGCGGTTATGAAAGTGTGCTCGGCCACCTGTTCTCCTGACCCAAAGCTGACCCAGTTAACGAAAAGCTGCACATCTCAATTAGTCCGACAGAACCCATCGAGTCTCGTTTCGTAATGAAGGCTGTCTGGCCTTCTTAAAAAAAGCAGCCATTCGATCGAAGATGGTAAAAGAGGGACTGGCCTGTTTGGAATCTCAGACTGTCCAGAGAGCACAAATTGCTGACTGACTTAGCCATTAAGATATATGTAAAGACACTTCAGATAACTTTTGTGTATCCATACAACTTCACAGATCTATGCTATATGATTTATAATCTATCTATCTATCTATCTATCTATCTATCTATCTATCTATCTATCTATCTATCTCTATCTAATCTCTCCATTTCCCCCCCCCCTCTCTCTGTCTGCCTCTCTGTCTCTCTCTACCTACTATTCAGTTATCATTTGCCTCTCTCTTTCTCTCTCACAGTATCTCTGTATCTCTGTATCTCTGTATCTCTCTCTATCTCTCTATCACTCCATCACTCCATCTCTCTATCTATATCATCTCTCTCTCTCTCATCTCTCTCTCTCATCTACCATCCATCCATCCATCCACCTATCTACCTATCTACCTATCTACCTATCTACTTATCTACCTACCTATCAACTATTCTCTCTCTCTCTCTCTCTCTCTCTCTCTCTCTCTCTCTCTCTCTCTCTCTCTCTCTCTCTCTCTCATCTATCATCCATCCATCCATCCACCTATCTACCTATCTACTTACCTACCTACCTACCTACCTACCTACCTACCTACCTACCTACCTACCTATCTACCTACCTACCTATCAACTATTCCCCCCCCCCTCTCTCTCTCTCTCCTTTCTCTCCTCTCTCCAGAACAGAGTTCATCTGTGTCAATCTAACACAAAACAGCTATGCAATTTGGGAAAATCATATCCTTAACTGCTTCACATCATCCTTATTCGGTCTTTCTGAGTCCAGTCTGTATGCTGTGGTGCGTGTAAAAGAGTGATGCCTAATGAAACTTTGGAGACTTTTCTGCTTCACTATAATTTCATCGTTGCCCTCATTTTTCCTGAGGCGTCCACCTGCATCAGAATCCTCCCCCCGCCTGTCTTGCCCTCTCTTGGAGGTGGCATCAGAGTGCAGTGGCATCTATCATTGGCAGACCTGAGGCATTTGAAGGAAATTGCTGGATGGCTCCAGTTAATTATGGAACTAAAGCAGCTGGCTCAGAGCGCTTCATTTCGTTCTAGGAAGATTTAAAACAGACATAAAGATAATCTAGTCCAACTCCCTGAGGTTGGGAAATGTGAAGTCCTTCCAGGCAGGACCATAACTGGAGCATCAGCAGAGCAGGACAAAGACCCCCTCTGGCCACTGTTTCCATCTGCCACTCAAACAGGACCGGTGAGTCCATCAAAGACCTTTCCAAGCCACACACCACTTCTTTCAATGGGATCGTGACCCCATCGAAGTTCATTAACAAAACCAACGATCACCCAGATGTTTATGAATTAGCAGGAGCAGCCAGAAGACATAGATGATGCTGTCAGGGCCAGATTGTAGAACTTTTTTTAGAGGCCTAATAATAATGGGGCAGTTTGAATTATCCGGATCTTTGTGGAATAACAAGACTGGTCACAACCTGAAACATTTTTAAGTGGTCTTTTATTTTTCGAAGGAACGAAGGAAAGACAAAGGGCACAGCTTCCCAAATTTACAAAAGAACGGAGTTAGAAGGGACCTCGGAGGTCTTCTAGTCAAACCACTTGCACAAGCAGGAGAGACTATACCAGTGACGGCTAACCTTTTTGTTGTTGGGTGCCAAAAATGTGAGGTTGCACACGGGATAGCACACATGTGAGCTGGCACCTATAATACAAAGGGTACTCCCACATGCGCAGGTGCACATAACCTCCCCCCCCCACGTGACCCGCACTGCTCACCTCCAAGCTGAGCTTGGTATTACCTCCTGGGGGCTGGGGGAAGCCGTCTACATCCTCCCCAGGCTCCAGGAAAGCCTCCGGAGCCTGGGGTGTGGGAAAACGGCCTTCCCCGGCCCCCCAGAGGCCCTCTGGAAGTCAGAAACAAATTGTTTCCGAACTTCCGGTAGGCCCGCTGGGCCCATTTTCTGCCCTCCCTATTTTCCGGAGTCTTTCTTGAAGCCTAGGGAGGTCGAAAAAGGCCTCCCCCGGCCCTCTGGAAGGCAGAAAATCAGCGGGCTGGCCTGCGCCTGCATCTTGGAACTGATGTCTCTCGTGCCGGCAGATATGGTTTTGCGTGGCACCTGTGGCGGGCATGCCATAGGTTCGCCATAACAGGACTATACCATTCCAGACAAACGGCTGCCCAGTCTCTTCAGATTTGGATTCAGATTAACAGAGTTGGAAGGGACCTTGTAGGTCATCTAGTCCAACCCTGTCCCCCACCCAAGCATCTTCTTAAATGCCTCCAGAGTTGGAGCACCCACAACTTATAAAGGCAAGCCATTCCACCGGTTAATTGTTCTCACTGTTAGGAAATTTCTCCTCAGTTCTAGGTTGCTTCTCTCCTTCATTAGTTTCCATCGTGGTATTCAGCAGGTTCTGGCCAGTTCTGGAGAACTGGTAGCGAAAGGTTGGAGTAGGTTGGAGAACCGGCAAATAGCCCTGCCCCCATCTATTCTCTGCCTCCCAAGTCCCAGCTGATCGGGAAGGAATGGGGATTTTGCAGTAACCTTCCCCTGCCACGCCCACCAAGCAACTCCCACAGAACTGATAGTAAAAAGTTTTGAATCCCACCACTGGTTTCCATCCATTGTTTTTTGTCTTGCCTTCAGACACTTTGGAGAATAGGTTGACCCCCTCTGCCAACCAAGGTAGGTCGCTCACACCTCCGAAAGCTTATCTCTTTTGTTAACATTTATATCAAAAAGTCAGACATCTGGCTACTGATTTTGTACCTTAAAAACCTTGCTTCTGGTCATCTTCTCTTCCCTTCCTGTAGAAACAGCCTTCTCCAGGGAGCTGGATCTTTGCATAGTATATCTGAAGTAGGATAAGTGGAGCCTGGTTCCTTTGTGCCTGCTTTCTGAATCTATTTGTTCTATGATCCATTTGTTGGTGTCCTTAAATTAGAATATAGAATAACAGAGTTGGAAGGGACCTTGTAGGTCTTCTAGTCCAAACCCCTGCTTAGGCAGGAAACCCTACACCACTTCAGAGAAATGGTTATCCAATCTCTTCTTTAAAACTTCCAATGTTGGAGAATTCACAACTTCTGGAGACAAACTGTTCCACTGATTCATTGTTCTAACTGTCAGGAAATTCCTCCTTAGTTCCAAGTTGCTTCTCTCCTTGATTAGTTTCCACCCATTGCTTTTTGTCCTGCCCTCAGGTGCTTTGGAGAATAACTTGACTCCCACTTCTTTGTGGCAGACCTTTGAATATTGGAACCCTGCTATCATGTCTCCCCTGGTCCTTCTTTTCACTAGACTAGATGAACTCAATTCCTGCAACCATTCTTCATATGTTTTAGCCTCCAGGCCTCTAATCATCTTTGCTGCTCTTTTCAGCACTCTTTCCATAATCTATACACACACACACAAACACAACACACACACACACACACACACATGTTTTCGTAGATTTTCACAGGTACAGGTATGCAGGTCTTGGCGTATTCGGGTCTTTTCCCATGTAAGATTGAGAGTATCTTGGCGACGTTTCGATGAGGTCCCACTCACCAATGCTTCTCATGATCTTGATTCTATCTCTCTGTTAATGCAACCTGGGACTGCATTGGCTTTTTTGGCTGCTGCCGCACACTGCCGGCTCATGTTTAAGTGATTGTCCCCTAGGACTCAAAGATCCCTCTCACAGTTAATGCTATTGAGCCAAACCTCATCTGAACCTGGACATTTGATTTTTCTTCCCTAAGTATATAACTTTGCTTTTCTCTACATCAAATTTCATTTTGTTAGATAGGGCCCAGTGTCTGTCGAGATCCAGCTTGTTAGGGATGTAACCCTAGGTTTGGCTTGGCAATGTATATAAGCTATGATTACTTTACTGTTACTTTAAATGATAAAGAAATGTAATTGGCTTGTTACCTCAAGCAGCCGTAAGAGGGAGCTAGAATGGCTGTTAGATCTCTCTGTTTGTTAGAAGCTGGTCTGTGTATAGTGAGGTATTGTGGTTTGATACTGTTTAGCTATTCCTTGTGTGTTAGACTGACTATTTTGATAACTGAATTACTGAACCGTGTATGACTTGGACTGTTAACCGGACTCTGAATGCCTCTATATTTCTACATAGTAAACTACTATATTTTTATACTATTCAGTGTCTCTGTATGCTGGTTTGAGCGTGTTATTCCATACACTTCTCTGCATACTCGCTCTCCTAACGGGGAGCTTAATTACTTAACACAGCTGGATCTTGAGCCCATCTTCTGGGGTGTTGGCTATTCCTGGCAGCTTAGTGTCATCTGCATGATGCAATTTGGAAGGGTTGTACCATTTATGAATTATAGACAATACTGAATGGTTTGTAAAAAAAAAAAAAGATTTAAAAGGTATTTTCTCTCAGAAAGTGTTCCGAGCGGAATCATCAAATCCCAATCCCATTCCCCCCCCCCCATTTGTTTTCTGGAAAAAAAATATTTTTGTTATTTATCTCTAAAATTAAAATACAGAATAAAAAGAAGGAAGGCATCAATTACAAACCAAACAACCAAGCCAAAACAATAAACAGGGTATATAGAAAAAATAACAAATATAGCATTAATATTAATAATCAATATAAAATCCCATCCCCCCCAAAAAAAATTATATACAAGACTAGCCTATAACCTGACATTTTCCGGGTATTTATTTATAGGGGAGGAAATGTCCAGACCAAACATAATTTCTAATGTTGCATTTTTCCCCTTAACAGAGGGAGCCGCCTTGTGGAATATTGTGAAGCTGTAACCATGGCAACTCCACTGCGCTGTACAAGCGAAGTCATTTTAGGGCAATACAGTAGAAGCCATTTAAAGGCACAACAGGCTTCATCTTAACAGAACACACACACACACACACATCCCGAGGGGTGTTAGGGATGTCTTACCCCCACAGTATTTTTCTCCAGAGAGTAAGTCATTTTTGCACCGTTTGGTTGAAATAGCTCGAGGTGTTCCAGAGTTATGCTGGAACACACACGTGCCCACACAAAACTATTTATTTATTTACAAAATATTTCTTTGATTTTAAAGCAACATAGATCTGTACTGTTTATCAAAGTGACAAGCCCAAGGTGCTTTTGCAAAAGGAAACAAAATTGGCTTTCTTTGTTTTCCTTGAAGACGTTTCACTTCTCATCCAAGAAGCTTCTTCAATTCTGACCGAATAGTGGAGAATGGAGGCAACCTGGATGACAGAGAATCTCTATAGACATTGTTCATCAAACTTCATTGGTGACCTCGGTGCTAGGACTTCGTGATCCTAAAAAGAAATTATTGCCCTCATCGCAGAGGAAAACAATGTGGACTAACCTTCCTTGAAATGAAAAGGAATAATATTCAAGGCAAGTAGGTTTTGCTTCAAATAACCAGGCCTCTAATCTTATACCTTTCCCTATCTTCCTGTTCCTTGAATTTATGATTAAATTCGGGTGATCAAGTCACTGGAAAAGAAGAGAAGAATCAATAGCTAACATTGATTTACATTTTTCTAAAGGTCTAAGATAAGCCTTAAATATGGATTTGGGATAGTAGATATTTCTTAATGCACGTTGAATGATATTGCATTAGGAGGCGTAAAATCAAAAAGGCAATTCAACACGTCGCCTTCAACATTTTCTGAGTTAATTCAAAAGGGCGCGTATCTCCATCGTCTCTCCAGCTAATCTTTGCAGTTTCGATATATCTAAAATCTCCATCAAATATTTGTCTATATTGCTTTGATTGCATTACAGAGGTTTTTTTTTAACCCCCTTAATGTATAAATAAGGACTGAATTCTCTGGCATGCACAAAATGAAGCAGTAAGCCAAGGGATTTGAATTTAATCATTTTAACGGAACCTATTCCACCAAGGAGATAAAGAAATATTTATCATAACTTAAGTTCTGCTTTGATCTTTCTCCAAAGGGGATCATAATTATATGTCTTCCTTGGTGTCAAACCTTTATAGCATTGACTCCAACCTAATTCAGTCCAACTGGGGTAATGCAAAATTTGATTCATTCATAAAATATTTTGGGGGCAGCTGTTAATCAATGTCACTTAACTTAACATGCTATTTATTTATTTATTTATTTATTTATTTATTTATTTATTTATTTATTTATTTATTTATTTATTTATTTATTTATTTACTTACTTACTTACTTACTTACTTACTTACTTACTTACTTATTTATGAATAGAATAGAAAATATGGAATGGAATGGAATAGAATAGAATAGAATTCTTTATTGGTGAAGTGTGATTGGACACACAAGGAATTTGTCTTTGGTTCATATGCTCTCAGTGTACATAAAAGAAAAGATACATTTGTCATGAACCATGAGGTACAACGCTTAATAGTAGTCATAGGGTACAAAGAAGCAATCAGGAAACAATCTATATCAATATAAATCTTAAGGATACAAGCAACAAAGTTATAGACCTGCAGTCATAAGTGGGAAGAGATGGGTGATAGGAACAATGAGAAGATTAATAGTAATAGTAATGCAGCCTTAGTGAGCAGTTTGACAGTGGTGAGGGAATTAATTGTTTAGCAGAGTGATAGCATTCAGGGGAAAACTGTTCTTATGTCCAGTTGTTCTGGATTTTGTCTAGTTGTTCTAGCATTTTGAACAAAATAAATCAATTAATGTATCAATAAATCAAACAGTTTTATTTCCTGATAGTCTACTGTTACATTAGGGTTGTGGCAGAAACTGGGTTTATCTAATCTAGTGAAAAGGAGGACTAGGGGTGACATGATAGCAGTGCTCCAATATCTCAGGGGTTGCCACAATGAAGAGGGAGTCAAGCTATTCTCCAAAGCACCTGAGGGCAGGACAAGAAGCCATGGATGGAAACTCATCAAGGAGAGAAGCAACCTGGAACTAAGGAGAAGCTTCCTAACAATGAGAATAATCAACCAGTGGAATGGAAGTTTCATTCAGAAGTTGTGAGTGCTCCATCACTGGAGGCTTTTAAGAAGAGACTGGACAGCCACTTGTCTGAAATGTAGGGTCTCCTGCTTGAGCAGGGGGTTGGACTAGAAGACCTCCAAGGTCCCTTCCAACTCTGTTTTTCTGTTATTGTAATGGGGCACAGGTTGTCTGATAGCATGTAATCATGGAGAATATACCATGATATAGAAGAAACCCAAAATACAATCTTTAGTTTGAAAGGAATCAAAAGCTTACCATATTTTTCAGAGTATAAGACACACCAAGGTTTTGAAGAGGCATTTTTTTTAAAGAAAGTAGGTAGGTAGAGAGAGGGAAAGAGAGAGAGAGAAATACAGTAGGTACACACACACAGAGAGAGAGAGTAGTTTGGTAGGTAGGTAGATAAAGGGATAGATAGGTAGATAGATAGATAGATAGATAGATAGATAGATAGATAGATAGATAGATAGATAGATAGATAGATGATAGATAGATAGATAGATAGATAGATAGATAGATAGATAGATAGATAGATAAATAGATAGATAGATAGAGTAGGTAAGTAGGTAGAGGGATAGAGAGAGAGAAATATATATATAGAGAGAAATACAGTAGATAGGTAGGGAGAGAGAGTAATTAGGTAGGTAGGTAGGTAGGTAGGTAGGTAGGTAGGTAGGTAGGTAGGTAGGTAGGGAGAGAGAGAGAGAGAGACAGAGAGACAGAGAGACAGAGAGAGAGAGACAGAGAGACAGAGACAGAGAACTACAGTAGGTAGGGAGAGAAAGAGAGAGTAGGTAGATAGGTAGGTAGATAAAGGGATAGATAGATAGATGATAGATAGATAGATAGATAGATAGATAGATAGATAGATAGATAGATAGATGAGAGAGAGAGAGAGAGAGAGAGAGAGAGAGAGAGAGAGAGAGAGAGAAATACAGTAGGTAGGGAGGGAGGGAGAGTGTGTAGGTAGGTAGGGAGGTAGGTAGGTAGGTTGGTAGGTAGGTAGGTAGAGGGATAGAGAGAGAGAAATAGAGAGAGAGAGAAATACAGTAGATAGGTAGGTGTTTCTGCTGGCACAGCACTTGATCAATATAATTCTCGTCAATCAGTTAAAGTGCTTTCCAAAAGGGAAAAAAAAAGTTTTTGCACTCTGCAAACCTCCCCAAAATAGGCCCATTTTCTGTCAAAAAAGTTGCATGCATCGCCTTATGGAGGCTTATAGAGTGCTGCTGGGGGCTGGGGGGGGGCAAAAAACGGCCCATTTTTGCACATTTCTGCCCTCCCCACCCCCCAGGAGCTCTCTGAATGCTTCCATAAGAGTATGCATGGCCATTTTGATGAAGGGGCGGGGCTTTGGGAGGCAAAAAAATGCTGTATTTGGTGTATAAGACGCACCCAGATTTTCAGCCTCTTTTTTGAGGAAAAAAGGTGCGTCTTATACTCTGAAAAATATGGTATATTGTTCCCTGGAGTTCATAACAATTGCCATCTTTTTTAGAGTAGAAGACGCTCCGAAGTATAAGAATTGCCTAGGTTTTGGGGAGAAAAAGAATTAAAAAAAATCTACCTCTACTTCCCAGGAATTTGCCTCCTTGCAGCAAACAGCAAACAGCTTGTTTCAGTTTCAATTTTAGCACAGCCTGATTAGCACAAGCAGCTGATTGTCGGTTGGATCGGCTTCCTGACCATCAGCTGTTTCAGGCTCCAGGGATTGCCATTGCGTATTGCCACCTCCGCATGCCCCATTTTCGGTCTCCACGCATCCTATTTTCTACCCATTCCTGTTGGCAGGGATCAGAATGGGTGGAAAATGGGGGACAGGGAGGCTGAAAATGGGGTATGTGGAGGTGGCAATAGGAAATGGCAATCCCTATAGCCTGAAACAGCTGCTGGTCGGGAGGCTGATCAACCGCCAATCAGCTAGTGTTAATCAGGCTGTGCTGAAGCTGAAATTGAAACAGGCTGTTTGCTGCTTGATGCAAGGAGACAAATTGCTGGGAGGCAGAAGCCAAAGGGTTGGTGGGGTTACTTTCAGTGTATCAGGTGCACCCAAATTTTCACGCTCTTTTTCGGGGGGGGGGAGTGCATCTTATACTCCGAAAAATACGGTAGATTGTTAAAAATGAAAAACCAATCAACCAACAAACTTTACAATACTCAGTTCTGCCACTTCCTATAACAGAAGTTCCATATTTTTTTTTAAAAAAAGTAGCAACCAAACACAGTGTCACTTTTTTTCATCTCATCAGCTGAAGATAAATATCTTGCTTTCCTCCGTTTTGTGAGTTTAGCGAGCCCTGTTATTTAGTGATAT
This sequence comes from Natrix natrix natrix, assembly GCA_029891615.1. Taxonomy (NCBI): domain Eukaryota; kingdom Metazoa; phylum Chordata; class Lepidosauria; order Squamata; family Natricidae; genus Natrix; species Natrix natrix. Next base: position 880,584 of record JAKRSK010007079.1, on the reverse strand, counting down.
CAATATTTTCAAGGTTATTAGATACAGAAGCAGAATAGCTTTCCATCCAGAGTTTTCCTTAGCCACTGAGATGCGATTTTTATCAATTATATTAGTAATAAAGTCCTTATTATTAACATCTATATTTCAAATAAATTAGCTTACAGATAGCTTTTTATTTGGAAGAGCATTTTCAGATATTCTTTCTATCTCTCTCTCTCTCTCTTTTTTTTTTTTTTTTTTTGCTGTTTTTATATTTGCTTCTTCTTGATATAATTTGCCACCTTCATAAATGCCCTATAATATTAGTTTTCAGGGCACCAGTATAAAAAATTCTACTTGCTTATTTCCTTTGAAGTAATTTTGAATCAGCAACGTTATCTTTGACCATCAAGTACTACATTATCATGAGGGAGTTAAGCTCTGTTTAAAGCTGAATTAAGGTGGAAAACTGAATTACCATGAGCTAAATACAGCTGGTACCTGATCAGAAAAATATTTATGCACACCATAAATTTGCTAAAAAGTTCGCTTAGTGACCATTCAAAGTTGCAACGGGGCTGAAAAAAGCGACTTAGGATCATTTCCCACACTTACGATCGTTGCAACATCCCCACAGTCACATGATTGACATTTGCAGGCTTGACAACTGACTTGCATTTATGACGGTCGCAGTGTTCTGGAGTCACATGATTCTCCTTTTGTGACCTTCCGACAAGCAAAGTCAATGATTCACCTAACAACTGTGTTACTAATTTAAGAACCGCAGAGGTTCAATTAACAAAGGTGCATTTTCAAGAGGCAAGTGGACTTTCTTGTTTTTTTTTCTTTTGAAGACGTTTCGCTTCTCATCCGAGGAGCTTCTTCCACTCTGACTTGGATGGTGGGGAATAGAAGGATGTATACTCCTTGCAGACAGCTGGTCATTTGCATCCTTTTAGGGGGCCTCTTAAGAGGTTTCTCTGTGTCCTCAGGGTCACTCGAGTGGTGCAAATGGTTCCTGTAGTCTGCATTTTTTTCCCTCTGGAAATCCATTCCTACCCCGCACCATTCAATAGAATGGAATGGAATGGAATGGAATGGAATAGAATAGAATAGAATAGAATAGAATAGAATAGAATAGAATAGAATAGAATAGAATAGAATAGATGGAACGGAACAGAACAGAACAAAACAGAATAGAATAGAATACAATATATGGAATGGAATGGAATGGAATGGAATAGAATAGAATAGAATAGAATAGATGGAACGGAACGGAACAGAACAAAACAGAACAAAACAGAATAGAATAGAATACAATATATGGAATGGAATGGAATAGAATAGAATAGAATATATGAATGGAATAGAATGGAATAGAATGGAATAGAATGGAATAGAATAGAATAGAATAGATGGAATGGAATGGAACGGAATAGAATAGAATAGAATATATGAATGGAATGGAATGGAATGGAATGGAATAGAGTAGAATAGAATAGATGGAATGGAACGGAATAGAATAGAATAGAATAGAATACAATATATGGAATGGAATAGAATAGAATAGAATATATGAATGGAATGGAATAGAATAGAATAGAATATATGGAATAGAATAGAATAGAATAAACAGAGCTCCTTACCTGTATTTGAGCTCTTCGGTGCTTCTGCACACATGCGCAGAGCGCACAGTGACCGCGTGACACTCCACCGAGCAGCTGGAGCTTCTCAGAGGCTTGCCGAGGCATCGCAAGAGGTAAGGACGCATGTGCATGCTGCATGTGTGTGTCCGCATGCTGCGCAGGTTCATGTGGTGGACGCCGGGCCCCGTTGCACCGTACCGGTTGCACCGGGATCCGGAAACCACCACTGATATATATATATATATGACAAAGTCTTCTGGCAGCCTGCCCATAACCATAGAGCACACTCCTAGAGCGGCCAGGGCATGGTGAGGCTGAGAGGCAGGCTTGCTGGGGGCGGAACAGGTGCTCGCGCAACCCCCTTCTCCAGCCGGGCAGAGCTCCATGCACTGACCTAGGGGATATCCCAAATGTGCCAAGCCGCGGGAGCTGGGGTGGGTGGGCAGAGCACCACGTGGCTTGGCACCTTAGGGATACCCTCTAGGTCAGTGAATGGTGCTCTGCCCGGCTGGAGAGGGGGTTTGCCGGGGGGCTGCTTGTGGGCATGGTCACCTCATGGCTGCTTCGTCTCTCTTCGGGAGCCCGGTCGCAAGAGAGCAGCCGCCCGGCAACCCCAAAACTATAAGCCCTCCCCCTCTAATAAGCCCAAGGCCATATTTTGTGGGTCAAAAAAATATAAGACCCTGTCGTATTTTTGCGGAAACACAGTATAATTGTTGCTGCTGTCAAAACATGCAATATTAAATATATATTATAATACAATAATACAATAGTAGAGTTGGAAGGGACCTTGGAGGTCTTCTAGTCCAACCCCCTGCCTAGGCAGGAATCCCTATACCGTTTCAGACAAATGGCTATCCAGCATCTTTTTAAAGACTTCCAGTGTTGGGGCATTCACAACTTCTGGAGGCAACTTCTGTTCCACTGATTAATTGTTCTAACTGTCAGGAAGTTTCTCCTCAGTTCTAAGTTGCTTCTCTCCTTGATTAGTTTCCACCCATTGCTTCTTGTTCTACCCTCAGGTGCTTTGGAGAATAGTTTGACTCCCTCTTCTTTGTGGCAACCTCTGAGATATTGGAACAATGCTATCATGTCTCCCCTAGTCCTTCTTTCTCTTAAGCTAAACATACCCAGTTCCTGCAACCGTTCTTCATATGTCTTAGTCTCCAGTCCCCTCATCATCTTTGTTGCTCTTCTCTGCACTCTTTCTAGAGTCTCCACATCTTTTTTACATCGTGGCGACCAGAACTGAATGTTTGTTACTATTCTGTTTGTTACTATTTTGGGGGGAAAATACCCGACAAAAATATTTCTTCCTTTAGAGCTATATGCTGTTTTATCATTTTCTCTAACCAGGTATGTACTTTTGTCCTTTTTTTTTTTTTTTTTTTTTTTTTTTGCTTTTGGACATGTCCACCACATATGATAGTACAAACACAATATTTGATTGTATTTATTTACAAAATTTGGCGGACATATCTTTAAACATATCTTTGCTAGCCTTGCCAGTGGCATAAGCACATATTCTTTAATATATCTGTTTCTTCCGATTTACTTGGTCTGTCTGTCTGTCTGTGTGTATATGTGAAGGTACACAGATAAAAGGGTAAGTAGTTCTGTCTGTTTGTCTGAGTTTGTGTGTTGCACTCCCAGCAATTTGGCCTTCTAATCAGCGTGGCTTCCACGTTTCCTCCCCCACCCCTCCTTCCTCCCCTCCCCTTTCCTTTTAATCTAATAAAAGAAGAAGCCGCTAAAATGTCAACATTTGCAATTCGGGAGTTCCATTTAAGCTATAAAAATAATAATTAAAAGGGTAAAACCTTTGAGAGATTTCTTCATTTTATATGGTTTGCCAAGATATGATACACATTCAAGGAAGCTACTAAAAAGAATTAATTAGGAAGAGCTAAAGCCCAATAAACTATGGAAAATTAATGAAGCGGGGAAGAAAATGTCATTGTAAAAACCCAGAGCTATAGTACTGTATATATACACTGTGGCCTTTTCTCACTAAGCCTCCTTTAATCTCTTCTCTCTCTCTCTCTTTTATTTTTTTTGGGAGGAGGCGGGAAGAGAGAGAGAGAGAGAGAGAGAGAGAGAGAGAGAGAGAGAGAGAGAGAGAGAGAGAGAGAGAGAGAGAGAGAGAGAGAGAGAGAGAGAGAGAGAGAGAGAGAGAGAGAGAGAGAGAGAGAGAGAGAGATCAACACTAATAGCATTTCTCCACTGAGAAATGACAGCCAAATAATACCCGAGAAGTTGAGTTTGCTTTGTGGTGACATTTTTTAAAAACATTCTCTCCTTTTTCCCTCCCCTGAAAAGCTACGCTAAATTGGCTTTTGACCCCTTGCGTTACGTTTTTGCAATGTGCTTACATTTCATTCTCTCTTTAACTTCAAGTCAAGGAAGCCTATTTATAATCAACTCAATAAAATGAAAATTGTGCAGGGAAGTTGTATTTTTTTTCTTCAACTCTTTATCGGATAATTTCCTGAAAAGTCGCTTTGCTCGAGCGAGAGCAGGACTTTATGGAAATTCTCACTTCGAAAACAGCGGATGGGAAGTCATCAAGGAGAGAAGCAACCTGAAAGACAGGAAAAAGTTCCTGATGGTGAGAAGAATGAATCGGCAGAATGACTTGCCTTTGGAAGTTGTGTTTTTTATTTTAGGACATTTATATTGCTGACTATTCACACATGACGACATGAAGTGACTTAGAGAAATATAAAAGCCTCATATATGAAACAATAAAACTAATAAAAGAGATATAATATAATATAATATAATATAATAGAATAGAATAGAATAGAAAATATGGAATGGAATGGAACAGAACAGAATAGAATAGAAAACATGGCATGGCATGGCATGGCATGGCATGGCATGGCATAGAATAGAATAGAATAGAATAGAATAGAATAGAATAGAATAGAATAGACAGAGTTGGAAGGGACCTTGGAGGTCTTCTAATCCAATCCCCTGAAAACTATGTGAAACCCACCTCTGCTGTAAATGTATGTCTATAGCTTGTGTATATAGAATAACAGAGTTGGAAGGGATCTTAGAGGTCTTCTAGTCCAACCCCCTGCCTAGGCAGGAAACCCTACACCACTTCAGACAAATGGTTATCCAACATCTTCTTAAAAACTTCCAGTGTTGAATAAATTAATAATATAATGTAATAAAATAACCCCCGCGCCCCCGATCCCTGGCTTGATGGTTGCTCCATCATTGGAGGCTTTGAAGAAGAGATTGGACATCCGTTAGTCAGAAATGGCATAGGGTCTCCTACCTGAGCAGGAGGCTGGACTAGAAGGCCTCTGAAGGTCCCTCCCAACTCTGTCCTTCCATATTTGGTATTCTGGAAGGAAGTTCCTGGGGGAGATGGGAACTCCATGCTCAGACTTCTACGTTGAGAGAAGCCCGTGTCAGTTGACTCCGTGACTCATGTTAGTTCAAACGTGAACAAGTAGAAGATGATTGTCAGGAAACCGGCAAACTCCGATGCCCAAGTCCCCTTTCCTTATCTGGAGTGCCAGCTTTAAGGCGCTCCATGTTGCTCCACTGGGGGAGGACACCAACAACTCAAGGAGGGCCCAGCTATATTCCTCAGGATCATAAATAATCAGCTTCACTCCATACTTCCCATACTTGGCTTTTCATTTCCAGAGCTCCTGTGCAAACATTAAATAATTAATCCTGATGACTCCCATGTGAGACAATGAGCAGGAATCAGGCTCGCCTTCTAGACAGTCCCTGCAAGCCGCCCATCGGAGAGATGTTTGAAATATTAATTCTTCTTATTATCTCTTTGGGCCACATATCCCTTCGTATGGTATCGGAGGAAGACACCACGTCCCCAGACCGATGTAGCATTTAAGTCGCCATTTATCCACATTTTTATATGTGACAATATTGAGGCATGCAAAGAATTAAGTTTTCGCAGGCCCTCTTGAGATACGGTCCCACCAATTCCATTCTGAAGTAGCAGGACAGAGGGCTTCTCCCCTCTCTTTCCAGTCTATGCCTTCCTTCCTTCCATTCCTTCCTTCCTTCCTCCTTTCATCACACCCTTTCCTACTTCCCTTCTTCTTCCCACTCCATCCTCCCTTCCTTCCCTCTCTTTCCTTCCTCCTTCTCTCCCTTGCTCTTCTCTTCCTCCCTTCCTTGCTCTTCCCTCCCTTCCCTCCCTTTTCTCTCTTTCTTTCCTTCCTTCCCTCCTTCTTTCCTTCCTCCTTTCATCCCTCACTCACTCGCTCACTCCTCCCTCCCTTGCTCTACCCTCTCCTCCCTCTCCCCCCTTCCTTCCCCCTTCCTTCCCCCTTCCTTCCTCCTTTCAGCACTCACTCATTCCTTCCTCCCTCGCTCTTCCCTCCCCCTTCTTCCTTTCTCTCTCCCTCTCTGCCTTGTTCTTCCCTCCCCTTCCTCGCTTCCTTTCCTCTCTTCCATTCCTTCCCTTCCTTCCTTCCTCCTTTCATCACACCCTTTCCTTCTTCCCTTCCTCTTCCCTCCCCTTCCTCCCTTTCTTGCTCTTCCCTCCCCTCCCTCCCCACTCTTTCCTTCCTTCCCTCCTTCATTCCTTTGTCCTTTCATCCCTCACTAACTCACTCACTCCTCTCTCCCTCCCCCCCTTGTTCTTCCCTCTCTCCCCTCTCTTTCTTTCCTTCCTCCTTTCTTCCTCCTTTCATGTCTCCCTCCCTCCTCCCTCCCTTGGTCTTCCCTCCCCTCCTTCCCTCTCCTTCCTTCCTTCCACCTTTCATCACTCACTCACTCACTCACTCACTCCTCCTTCCCTCCCTTGGTCTTCCCTCCCCTCCTTCCCTTCTTCCTCCCTCCCTTCCTTCCATTCCTTCTTCCTTTCAGCACTCACACCTTCCTTCTTCCCTCCCCTCCCTCCCCTTCCTTTATTTATTTTTATTAATCTACATTCAACAAAAAATATCTCCCAATTGAACAAAAAACACAGCCCACAAACACATGCTGGAAAAAACATGTTTTAATACGTATCAAGTATATATATAAACACACACACACACACACACACACAAACACACAGAGTACATATCTAAATGAGTATTTTCTTACAAATTCTCTGCATAGTGTCCAAACGCATCTTGAAATGCCAATTTCTTAATGTGCATTTCACTTCAGACTACAGCATTTAACAGTCGGAGTTCTAAATTTCTTTTTCTTTTTTTCTTCTTTTCACAGCAGTCCAAGAGGGGGAGATGAGATCGTTTTGTGAAAATAAAATTTCTCAAGCATCACTATGTAGAAATCTCATTACTTTTGGTGTGCACTCTGGGTTGTCTTCTCGTCTTGGTCCTTGTGTGTTAAGAGTGTTTTTGAAAGTGTCACTAGTGGGATAAAATATGGACAATATATGATAGCAGTGCATAAAGTTGGGGGCCTAAATTTAATTGTTCAGGGAACCCTTAGCAAAGTTATACTCTAACATATTGAAGTTGAATCTGGTAAAACGTCTGACTAATCCTTCCTTCCTTCTTCCTCCTCCTCCTTCTCCCTCCTTCCCTCCCTCCTTCCGCCATCTCTCCTTCCCTCCTGCCCTTCCTTCCTTCCTCCCACCCTCCCTTCGAACCTTCCTCCATGCCTCCCTCCTCCATTCTTCCTCCTCCTCCTTCCCTCCCTCCCTTTCCCACTTCCTTCCTTATCTTTTGTTGTTGTTGTTGTTGTTGGAAGAAATATTCAGGTTCAGTTCCAAGCCAGGAGAAAGACTCTGGAAACACAGAGACTGATTGGAAAGAAGGTTTAATGAAGCAGAACCACCAAGCACATGTGATTCTGGGTAGCTGACCAGATGGAATTGAGAGTTTTTATACCTTCTTTGATGCTTTGCACTTGCGCTTCCTCTTCCTGTGCAAGGACATGTATTCTATTGGCTGTTGTAGGGGTCATAGCTGGCTCTGTAGGTTGTCTGAGCTAAGTTTGGTTGAAGTTTGGAGGGTGATGTAATGTCCTTAGGAGAGTGTGGAATGTGGTGAGCTCTGCTGTGAGATGGTAGTGGGTTCATCCTACCTTTGTTCAGACCTTGCTGCAGGGAGTAACGGATTAGCAAATCGGCATTTCTAAAAGCTGGCCTCATCGTAGTATCTGCTTGTGGGCAGGGAACTGGGGCTCTGAGTTTCTGTCTCCCTTAAGATTTTTGTATTTCCCTTTAAGGGAAAATATTTTATCCTACCTTTTAAAAAATATTTCTCAAAATATTTCATTCTTCTAGGAGAGGAGTTGGTGCTAACTTTATACAATCTGAATATTTCTTGCAACACCTTCCTTCCTTCCTTCTTTCCTTCCTTCCTTCCTTCCTTCTTTCCTTCCTTCTTTCCTTCCTTCCTTCTTTCCTTCCTTCCTTCCTTCTTTCCTTCTTTCCTTCCTTCCTTCTTTCCTTCCTTCCTTCCTTCCTTCCTTCCTTCCTTCCTTCCCTCCTTTTATTCTAACATATGCTTCCACTAATCACTTCTGATGGCAGGGCAGAAGATGGATTTGAAGTAGCAGGACAGAAAGATGTACATTTCTGAATCTGGGGATTGGAGACGATTCTGAAGAATATCACCGAGAATTATGCGTAGTGTTAATACCACATTATAATGCCTTGGTAAGGCCACACTTGGAATACTGCATCTAGTTTTGGTCACCACGATGTGAAAAAGATGTTGAGACTCTAGAAAGAGTTCAGAGAAGAAGAACAAAGATGATTAGGGGACTGGAGACTAAAACATATGAAGAACGGTTGCAGGAACTGGGTAGATCTAGTTTGATGAAAAGAAGGACTAGGGGAGACATGATAGCAGCCTTCCAATATCTCAGGGGTTGCCACAAAGAAGAAGGAGTCAAGCTATTCTCCAAGGCACCTGAGGGTAGAACAAGAAGCAATGGGTGGAAACTAATCAAGAAGAGATCTATCCTAGAACTAAGGAGAAATTTCCTGACAGTGAGAACAATTAATCAGTGGAACAGCTTGCCTCCAGAAGTTGTGAATTCTCCAACATTGGAAGTTTTAAAGAAGATGTTGGATATCCATTTGTCTGAAGTGGTGTAGGGTTTCCTGCCTAAGCAGGGGGTTGGACTAGAAGACCTCCAAGGTTCCTTCCAATTCTGTTGTTCTATATTCTAATTTAAGAAAACCAACAAATGGATCATAGAACAAATAGGTTCAGAAAGCAGACACAAAGGAACCAGGCTCAAATTATCCTACTTCAGATATACTATGCAAAGATCCAGCTCCCTGGAGAAGGCTGTTTCTACAGGAAGGAAAGAAAAGATGACCAGATGCAAGGTTCTTAAGGTACAAAATCAATAGCCAGATGTCTGGCTTTTTGATATAAATATTAACAAAAGGATAAGCTTTTGGAAGTGTGAGCTACCTACCCTGGCTGGCTGTGATTCATTCCTGACGATGATGAATAACTAGAGAGAGAACTAACCTTGCTTATAAACAAATGCCTGGCAAAAGGGAATAAGAGCTTTTATAAAGGTTCCCCTCACACATATGTGCTAGTCGTTCCCAACTCTAGGGGGCAGTGCTCATCACCGTTTCAAAGCCAAAGAGCAAGCATTGTCCAAAGACGTCTCCGTGGCCCTGTGGCCAGCATGACTAAACGCCGAAGCCACACGGAACGCTGTTCCCTTCCCATCAAAGGTGGCTCCTATTTTTCTACTTGCATTTTTACGTGCTTTCGAACTGCTAGGTTGGCAGAAGCTGGAACAAGTAACGGGAGCTTATTCCGTTACGTGGGTGCTAGGGATTCGAACCGTCGAACTGCTGACCTTTCTGATTGACTAGCTCAGCATCTTAGCTACTGAGCCACCGCATCCCTCTAGAAAGAGAGAGCGCTTTCATTCCAATTTTGCAAATGCAATCTGCAGAGAACGAGTGATCGTTATTCTCTTCTTTTTCAACTCCTCCCTCCTTCTAAGTTTTCTGACTTTTTTCTCTCTCTTTCTCTTTTCTCTTTTTTCTTTTCCTCCCCTGCCAAATCGGTACAGCAGTTTTCGAGGCTCTGTTTTGACAAATAATATACCCTTTTGGAATAACGTTGATGAAACTAATCTACAAAGGAGAAGGTAAGCGTTCAAGATAACAGCCGGTGTGGATTACAGACACTGGCAGGTTGAAAGGGAACTTCCCATAAATATTTACCTCAGTTCCTCTGCCATGGAATTGCTTTGTGAAACTTACCATGAAGAAGATGTCTTCCTCCCAGTTATTTTGTAGTATTGTTTCTCGGAATAATCTTCTGTGCTTTCTCTGTTATTGGTTTCTCTCTTCCTCCCCCCCGTCCCCCTTCCTCCTTCCTTCCTTCTTTTTTATTTTATTTTTCTCCCCTGTACACACTAAACTTAGATTGGAAACATTTAAACTGTGCTCACCCAGTGTGGCACGGTCCAAAATGTAGTTATCTCAGGGAACAAATGATTTATCTCTTTGCAAAAACAAAACATTTCTTTCGCCCCCTCCCCAATATTTTTTTTTTTTGTTTTTTTTTTTTGTTAAACCTGTCCTTCCAACACCTCACATTGTGTCCCTTTAATCCGTTACTTGGAATACAGCAGAATTTTCTTTAGATTTTTTTTTCTAAAACATGTAAAATATAATGCAGTAGCAACCAATTTAAGCTTTCCATTACTATGGTCTTCTCTCTTCTTTTCTCTTCTTTTTTGTCCATTCATTCCCTTCCTTTCCCTCATTCATTTTTTCTCTCTTCTCTTTTCTTCTCTTCTGTCCATTCATTCCCTTCCTTTCCCTCTTTCCTTTTTTCCCTTTTTCTTCTCTTCAGTCCATTCATTCCCTTCCCTCTTTCCCTTTTCTCTTCTCCTCTCTCTTCATTCCATTCATTCCCTTCCCTCTTTCCTTGTTTTCTTTCTTCTCTTCAGTCCATTCATTCACTTCACTTTCCTCTTTCATTTTGTCCTCTTCTCTTCTCTTTTCCTCAGTACATTCATTCCCTTCCCTTCCCTCTTTCCTTTTTCCCCCTCCTCTCTTCTCTTCTCTCCGCTCCATTCATTCCCTTCACTTTCCTCTTTCATTTTGTCCTCTTCTCTTTTCTTCAGTATATTCAATCCCTTCCCTTTCATCTTTCCTTTTTTCCCTTTGCTCTTCTCTTTTCCTCCTCTCCTCTCTCTTCACTCCATTCATTCCCTTCTTTCTTTCCTTGTTTTCCCTCTTCTCTTGCTAAGAGTTGCTAAGTGTCTGTATTTTGATCATATGACCATGGGGATGCTGCAGTGGGCGTAACTGTGAAACATGGTCCTAAGTCACTTTTTTAGTGTCATTGCAGTTAAAATCATCACTAAATGAACTATTGTAAGTCAAGGACTATCTTTAGAAGTTTAGAATAACAGATTTGTAAGGAACCTTGGAGGTCTTCTAGTCCAACTCCCTGCTTAGGCAGGAAACCCTACACCACTTCAGACAAATGGTTATCCAATCACTTCTTTAAAACTTCCAGTGTTGAAGCATTCACAACTTCTGGAGGCAGGTTGTTCCACTGGTTAATTTTCTGTCAGGAAATTTCTCCTTAGTTCTAAGTTGCTTCTCTCCTTGATTAGTTTCCACCCATTGCTTCTTGTCCTGCCTTCAGATGCTTGGAGAATAGTTTGACTCCCTCTTCTTTGTGGCAACGCTTGAGATATTGGAAGACTGCTATCATGTCTCCCCTAGTCCTTCTTTCTATTAAACTAGACATACCCAGTTCCTGCAACCGTTCTTCATGTGCTTTAGCCTCTGGCCCTCTAATAATCTTTGTTGCTCTTCTCTGCACTCTTTCTAGAGTCTCCACATCTTTTCTACATCGTGGCGACCAAAACTGAATGCAGTATTCCAAGTGTGGCCTTACCAAAGCATTAGAAAGTGGTATTAACACTTCATGTGATCTTGATTCTTTCCCTCTGTTTATGCAGCCTAGAACTGTTTTTTTTTTTTTTTTTTTTTTTTTTGCTTTTTTGGCAGCTGCTGCACGCAGCTGGCTCATATCTATGTTCTGTATAAAGTTTTGGAATCATGTCCATTATTTTTTTAAAAAAAATGCAAAATGTTAGTTCGGGTTCCGAACTAAAAATATGTCTTACTTCCAAATAAGTTGAAATTTTTTTTTAAAGTAATTCTCCAGTAAAAAAAAAAAAGACTATAAGTGTCCCAAGAAACAGAGGGAGGGGGAATAATGTCTCAAATGAGGTCATGTTAATCATGTTCCAATATCCCAGAGACTGTCACAAAGAAGTGGGAGTCAAGCTATTCTCCCAAGCACCCGAGGGCAGGACAAGAAGCAATGGGTGGAAACTAATCAAGGAGAGAAGCAACCTAGAACTAAGGAGAAATTTCCTGGCAGTTAGAACAATTAATCTGTGGAACAACTTGCCTCCAGAAGTTGTAAATGCTCCAACATGGGAAGTTTTTAAGAAGAGATTAGATAACCATTTCTCTGAAGTGGTGTAGGTTTTCCTGCCTAAGAAGGTGGTTGGACTAGAAGACCTCCAAAATCCCTTCCAACTCTGTTATTCTATATTCTAATTCATGATTTCATTGCACAGGTGACATCATTGTGGCTTGTAGCAGATGCTTATGTTAGTGCCTTTCCTACCACCGACAATTTATTTATATGTTGAATAAATAGAAATCTATTTATGCTCTTCTAAGGCATGCACGGCTCTCTGGGTGGCCACGAAAAATAATTATTTCAGGTTTATACAGACAGGAACTGCAGAGAAGGGAAAATGAACCAAAGGAGAATCTAATAAAAACAGGCAAATATTCCCCAATATTTCCCTAATCTCCAGATGTTAATGATGTTAATGTAATGTTGAACTGCACACCAGAGATTTGGGCTCTGACTATTTATCAGGGTTCGTATCACACTGAGAAGTTGCAAAAAAATGGTATTATTCGTGATGTAAAGGAACGCTTATCGGGAATGTCAGCATCATCCCATTCAGCTCTGTTTGGAAGCAATCAAAAGTTGAAATAAAAATGTGTGAGAATAGAATAGAATAGAATAGAATAGAACAGAACAGAAGAGAACAGGAGAAGAGAAGATGGAAGGGGACCTTGGAGGTCTTCTAGTCCAGCCCCCTGCTCAAGCAGGAGAACCTGATAAGGGACTGACTAGTCAACCGGGTCCCTACTGCCCACTAGTGGACATTCCAGCTTTCATGGTGGGCGGTAGGGGTTTGCTATAACTCTGCTTTATAAATTTTACAAAGTAAAGTTACTTCCCTACTTTATAAAACACCATTACTGTGGAACCGGTGGGCGGTTTGAAAATTTTATTACTAAAAGTGATACAAAAGTGGGCAGTAGGTATAAAAAGGTTGACTACCCGTGGTCTAGACTCTTCTCTAAAACCTACAGTGATGGAGTACCCATGATTTCTCGAGGTAGGCTGTTCTTCTGATTAATTGTCTTCAGTGTTAGGAAGTTTCTCCTTAAGGTTGCGTCTCTCTTTGATTGGTTTCCAACCATTGTTTCTTGTCCTGCCCTCGGGTGCTTTGGTGAATAATTTGATCCCCTTTTCTTTGTGGAAGCTCCTCAAATAGTGTAATACTGCTATCAGGTCACCTCTAATTCTTATTTTCAAATCCTGAAGCCTGTTATGTTCTATTCTGTTGTTCTGTTATTCTGCTACTGTCATTCTCTCATTCTGTTATTCTCTCATTCTGTTATTCTTTCATTCTGCCATTCTCTCATTCTATTATTCTGCCGTTCTGTTGTTTTCTCATTCTGTTATTCTCTCATTCTGTTATTCTTTCATTCTGCCATTCTCTCATTCTATTATTCTGCCATTCTGTTGTTCTGTCATTCTGTTATTCTCTCATTCTGTTATTCTTTCATTCTGCCATTCTCTCATTCTATTATTCTGTTATTCTGTCATTCTGTTATTCTGTCATTCTGTTGTTATGTTATGCTATTGTTTAGTCTCCTGGATCTCCGTTTTCCACATGCAACAATACAATTTGAAGTGATCAAGAGAACCAAATGTAGAAAGCCTGCTTATTCTATGTCTAAAAGTTTGGGAGTTTGGAGTTAAAGACCAAGAGTCATGGAGTCTGCTTATCATCAGACAATTTAAAGAGATGTTTGGTTTGGTTTGGTTTCAGGTGAGTATACCTCAAGTTTGGGAGCAGACCAGAGCTGGTATTCAGCCAGTTCTGACAGGTTCTGGAGGACCGGTCGCAGAAATTTTGAGTAGTTGGGAGAACTGGCAAATAGTCTGGCCCCGCCCCCGCTGCCTCCCAGCCTCCCAGCTGATCTTCTTTTGTTGCCCTGAACAGGAGAACGGAGCTAGAAAGCAGGTTAGTGGGGTGGGGAGGGAATGGGGATTTTGCAGTAACTGTCAGCCCTGCAGCCATCTTTTCTTTTGGATCTTTGGCCTGCCACGCTTTCTATTATTCTACTATGCATTTTCTATTGTGGGAAAATGGGGTGGGGGGAGAGATTGTAAGGAGTTTGATGGTATGTAGCCATAACAACATTCTTTCTAGAAAGCCAAGGTCATCCTTTGTCTTTGCACCTCTGCACCTGACCGGAACTGGATGGGTGGAACTGCCAGCATGGCAGTGGGAGATTGGACCATGTGATGGACTTGTGGGTGTGAGGGAAAGATCTTGAACTTTCAACTGGGTGGGGAAAACCGGAAAGCTTTCAGATTCAGGTTTTCCCAGATGTGCCAACAGGGCTCTCTTAATAAATTGGAACTTTGAGCAATGCTTTGCCTCGGTCTCTGATTTATTTTTGGAGGCCATTTGGAATGATGACAATAACTTTACCCCAGGGGTGGGAAGGGAATGGGCATTTTGCAGTCTCCTTCCCCTGCCATGCCCACAAAGCCACTCCCACAAAGTCTTGCCACTCCCACAAAGCCACTCCCACAAAGTCTTGCCACTCCCACAAAGCCACTCCCACAAAGTCTTGCCACTCCCACAAAGCCACTCCCACAAAGTCTTGTCACTCCCACAAAGCCACACCCACAGAACCAGTAGTAAAAAAATGTGAATCCCACCACTGGGGCAGGCCCAATGATAACTTAGTTAAGTTCCCTTCTCTCTCCTTAGATACAGCAAGTGACTTTGATGTTTCATTCTCCTTTTACTCCGCTGCTTCACGGAACAGCTCATTTAAGCTTGAGGAAGTACAAATATGTTCCCATCCTGTGTCAGAAATTTATTGAGGGGAGAAGGGGGAAAAAAAGTTCTAAGGTCTGCATTTCCTTCAAATTAAGTAGTTTCCCGTAGTTAATTTTCTGTGAAAGGTAATTCTCACCTCAAACTGCTCTACTGGCAACATCAGCATTTGACACAGTAAATAAATTTTCAAGTTATCATCAAGTTCTTCTATGATCGAATCCCGTCCCACCAGCCGAAATGATCGGAGATTAAAAGCTCCCGAGAACTAAATGATCCAGACTGAGAAGCATTTGATTTCCCTGATAAATTATACAAACGAGGCACTTGAAAGAGTTTCTAAACCAATTTGGCCACTGAAGATCACCTCTGTTTCAATTAAAGGAAACCGTGGGATGGGCAAGCAGAGCCCATCACTCTCGCTGATGTCAAGAAAGATTAGGAAGGAGAGCGGAGGGATAAAAGGGTTCCAAGCCAAATCGTACCCGCTTTCAATTTCAAGAAAATAAAAGCATTTTCCCCTCTTTAATTAAAAAGGGCCAGAGTTATGGACAAAGCATTTGCCTTACTTGGAAGATAGTGGAAGGATCCAAGAACGTAAATAAGCAGAATAAAATATAAATATATACATTGACATAGATAATATGTGTATAAATACATATATTATGTATAAATAGATATATAGATCTATTATAGAGATAGATAGATAGATAGATAGATAGATAGATAGATAGATAGATAGATAGATAGATAGATAGACAGACAGACAGACAGACAGACAGACAGACAGACAGATATTTAGATATTTAGATAGATTAGATTAGATTAGATTAGATTAGATTAGATTAGATGATTAGATTAGATTAGATTAGATTAGATTAGATTAGATAAAATAAGATAAGATAGATGCATGGATAGATACAGATTTAGATAGATAAGATAGATAGATAGATAGATAGATAGATAGATAGATATAGATAGATAGATAGATAGATAGATAGATAGATGATAGATAGATAGATAGATAGATAGATAGATAGATAGATAGATAGATAGATAGATAGATAGATAGATGATAGATAGATAGATAGATACAGTGGTGGGATTCAGCCAATTTGCACCACTTCGGGAGAACTGGTTGTTAACTTACTGAGCAATTTGGTGAACTGGTTGTTGGAAGAAATCACTAGGGCAGAGAACTGGTTATTAAACTATTTGAATCCCACCACTGGATAGATAGATAGATAGATAGATAGATAGATAGATAGATAGATGGATGGATGGATGGATGGATGGATGGATGGATGGATGGATGGACGGACGGACGGACGGACGGACGGACGGACGGACGGACGGACGGACGGACGGACGGACGGACAGACAGACAGACAGACAGACAGACAGACATTATTTCTTGTCTGGCCTTCAGGTGCCTTGGAAAATAGCATGACTCCCTCTTGTCTCTGGCAGCCCCTCAAATATTGGAAGACTGCTATCCTGTCTCCCCTGGTCCTTCTCTTTGCTAGACTAGCCATGCCCAGTTCCTGCAACCGTTCTTCATATGTTTTAGCTTCCAGTCCTCTCATCATCTTGGTTGCTCTTCTCTGCACTTTTTCTAGAGTCTCAACATCTTTTTTATAGTGTGGTGACCAAAACTGGATGCAGGATTCTATGTGTGGTCTTACTAAGGCTTTGTAGA
This sequence comes from Natrix natrix natrix, assembly GCA_029891615.1. Lineage (NCBI taxonomy): Eukaryota > Metazoa > Chordata > Lepidosauria > Squamata > Natricidae > Natrix > Natrix natrix. The sequence goes on along the minus strand of JAKRSK010007079.1, from coordinate 864,147 downwards.
GTGGTATTGGTACCTCACTTGATCTCAAGGCAATTTCAACCTTACCTTGTATTACTCACAATAAGATTTTGGGTTTTTTATTTTTCTATCCAGCCCCCCCCCCCTCTTCTTTGTTCAACATTCATTCTCGATTTCCACACTTGACTCACGCATGGCAGTCTCAGAGGGTGGGGAGCAAAAACAATTAGTCACCTGTTGTGAAGTGGTGTTTGAAATTATAGATCTTTTTTTTAAACGTCTCAGCCTAAGAAATGGATTGGAAGGAACATCCCAGAAGTGGATAGGTGGCATGTAGCACTAAAGGGTTAATCTGAAACAGAAGGTATGGATCACTCAAGTCTTATACAATGGAGAAAGAAAGAAAAAAGAGGTTTTTTAAAAAATAGCTTGCTGTGTTTCTTATGGTTCATCTTATTGTTCTTGGGAATCCATTCATTTCTTCACCAATGAGTACAAAAGCTTGCACGATTACCTTAAAATCCAATCTATGGTAGCATATTTTTTTTTACCAACAATAGTCAGGAGTTTCCTAAGAGAACTGAAACAAATTCAGAACCATTTTGTTCAAGAGTTAGCTTTTCAGGTGGCATTATGTTTCTAATTTATAGATTAGATTCGATTAACAGAGTTGGAAGGGACCTTTTGGTCATCTAGTCCAACCCCTTGCCCTAGCAGGAGACCCTACATCATTTCTAACAGATGGCAGTCAAGTCTTTTCTTGAAAGCTTCCAGGGATGAAGCTCCCACAACTTCTGAAGGCAACGTCTGTTCCATTGGTTGCTTGTTCTCACTGTGAGAACATTTCTCCTTATTTCTAGGTTGAATCTCTCCTTGTTCAGTTTCCATCCATTATTCCTTGTCTGGCCTTCAGGTGTTTTAGAGAATAGCTTGACCCCTTTCTCTCTGTGGCAGCTTCTCAAATATTGGAAGGCTGCTATCATGTCTTCCCTGGTCCTTCTCTTCACTAGACTAGCCAGGCCCAGTTCCTGTAACCATTCATTGTATGTTTTAGCCTCCAGTCCCCTAATCATCTTGGTTGCTCTTCTCTGCACTCTTTCTAGAGTCTCAACATCTTTTTTTATAATGTGGTGACCAAAACTGGATGCAGTATTCTAGGTGTGGTCTTACTAAGGCTTTATAGAGCGGTATTAGTACCTCACTTGATCTTGATTGTATTCCTCTGTTAATGTTAGTTAGTTAATGAAAATTCTATTTATGCTTTAAAAGAAAAGTGGTCTATAATTGGTGTAGGTCATAATCCAGGCCATGAAACTGAGACATCTTGATCAGCCTTGCATTCTTATTTCTACTGTTATTTTATTAGAATACAGAATAACAAAGTTAGAAGGGACCTTGATGGCCTTCTAGTCCTGCTCAGGTCCCTGATACCATTTTAGGTAGGTGATTGTCCAAGCTCTTCTTAAAAGCCTCCAGTGATGATAGAGCACCTACAACTTCTGAAGGCAAGCCGTTCCACTGGTTGATTGTCCTCCCTGCTAGGAATTTTCCCCTTAGTTCTAGGCTGTTTCTCTCCTTGATTAGTTTCCATCCATTGTTTCTTGTCTTGCTTTGGAAAATAGTTTGACCACCTCTTCTTTGTAGGAGGTTCTTAAATATTGGAACACCTAGTCCCTGACATATCAGTTCCAATATTATAGGTAGATAAAATCGATAAATAGATGGATGGATGATAGATGGATGGATGGATGATAGATAGATAGATAGATAGATAGATAGATAGATAGATAGATAGATAGATAGATAGATATAGATATAGATAGATAGATAGATAGATAGATAGATAGATAGATAGATAGATAGATAGATAGATAGATAGATATATGATAAATGATGGATGATAGATGGATTGATTGATTGATTGATTGATTGATTGATTGATTGATTGATTGTGATAGATGATGGATGATGGATGGATGGATTGATTGATAATGATAGATGATGGATGATGGATGGATGGATGGATGGATGGATGGATGATAGATAGATAGATAGACAGACAGAGAGACAGACAGACAGACAGATGATATCTAATTTGGTTGATTGTTCTCCCTGTTAGAAAATTTCTCCTTAATTCTAGTTTGGTTCTCTGCTTGATTAGTTTCCATCCTTTGCTTCTTTGGATAGGGCTGCTTCAGTCTATACTTCCATAAAGGTAGAGCTACACTCTTGGGAACCTTTTGATATACTTTGTTCAGTAAAAAAAAACCTTACTTTTTGACCTTCTATCAATGTGTTTTGCATGCGTAAGGTCCAACTTCAACTGTCCAGTAATTTGATCCTGCTTTTTCATTGCAAGAACTAATCCCATATTCACACCAGCTCTGGTGATTCTCTGCAGGAAGAGGAACAGGAATAAGAAGAGGAGGAGGGGGGAGGGGGAGGATGAATAATAATAATAATAATAGTAATAAGAGCAGGAACAAGAACAAGAATAGGAGGGCGAGGAGGAGGAAACATGAATAAGTATAGGAATAGGAATAAGAACAGAAACAGGAACAAGAACAAGAATAAAAATAAGAATAGGAAGAGGAGGAGGAAGAGGAGGAAAAGGGGAAAGAAGATGAAAATAAGAATAAGAACAAGAATAAGAATAGGAAGAGAAGGAGGAGAGCAAGGAACATGAATAAGAATAGGAATAAGAACAGGAATAGGAACAGGAATGAGAAGGAGAACAAGAAGAATAAGAATAGGAGGAGGAGGAGGGGAAGGAACATGAATAAAAATAGGAATAGGAAAAAGAACAGGAACAGGAACAAGAATAAGAATAGGAGGAGGAGGTGGAGGAGGAGGTGGAGGTGGAGGAGGAGGAGGAGGAAAAGGGGAAAGAAGATGAAAATAAGAATAAGAATAATAAGGGGAGGAAGAGGGGAGGGGGATGGAGGGAGGGAGGAACATCTAAGCAAAAAGCACCGCTTGGCATGAGTCAATCGCAGGCTTTCCTGAATTTGGCCCATACTCAAATACTCTGCTCTCCGATCACTGACACATGCTTTGGGGCCGTTGAGTCCTCCTTTCACGCAACTCTTGCAAATGGTATCATTTGGCAACTAATTTCCTCGCTTAGTTTTGGCCATTACTCATTCTCAGTCTCCTCAATCTGCAGGCAATTTTCCACATTATTAGTTACCCACCTGTCTTATTAAAGTGGACTTTCGGAAACTCTGTGCATCTCCATTTTTGGTACCTTTTTAGATCAAGCAAATAATTGGCTTTACTTGGATGGAAGGGTTTAATAGGAAGATGACAGTCAATTCCAGAAGTTAATAGCAACAGCATCTGGTTTCCTCTTTTAATATTGGGGGAGTGGGGAGAGAAAAAGAAATGATCAACTTGGTGAATGAAAGGTGGGCATGAGAGAGAAGAAGAAACAACGGGGGAATCAAACTTATTTAAACCCCAAGAAGCCAGTTTCAATATATCATATTTTACAAAGTATAAGACACACCTTTTTCCCTCAAAAAAGAGGCTGAAAATCTGGGTGCGTCTTATACACTGAATACAGCATCTTTTTACCTCCTGAAACCCCGCCCCCTTCACCAAAATGGCCTTGCATAACCTTTAGGAGGCCTCCAAAGTGCTCCTGGGGGCTGGGGAGGGCAGAATTGAGTGAAAAATGGACCATTTTTGCTTACTTTTGTCCCCCCTCCCAGCCCCAGGAGCACTCTATAAGCCTCCTAAAGGCTATGCATGCCCTTTTTTGGGAGAAAAAAAAAACAGGCTGTTTTTGGGAGGTCTGCAGAGTGCAAAAACTTTTTTTAAAAATTTGCCTCTTCAAATTCTTGGTGTGTCTTATACTCTGAAATATACGGTAAATTGAAAAGAAGTCCAAACTAACTTAGTTTGTTTAATATGTCTCATTTCAAACTCTCAGGGGTCAGCCATTGTCCCAAGAAGAAGTTAAAGATTTTTTTTTAAAGCAATGTACAAGATCATCTTCTTTAAGAAGTTACTCAGGGATGCTTCACACCCTGGCCAGTGTCTCTTTTCACTTTTCCCATCAGGCAGAAGACATCAAAGCACAGCCAGCTAGACAAACAGGCTTAAAAACAGATTCGACCCATGGGCAGTCAGACTCCTAAACGCAATGACAATCACTCCATATACATATGGAAACATATGACTAATCCCCCCCCCTAATTACTTGTATAAGGATTATTCTGCCGCCTTGAAAGAGGCGGTGGTGAGGCCCTTACTCAAGAGGCCTTCCCTTGACCCGATGGAGCTAGCTAATTATCGTCCAGTCTCCAACCTTCCCTTTTTAGCGAAGGTTGTAGAGAATGTGGTGGCACAGCAGTTTCCACGACACCTTGAGGAATCCGAATATCTAGACCCACGCCAGTCCGGCTTCCGGCCCAGACACAGCACGGAGACGGCCTTGGTCGCGTTGGTCGATGATCTCTGGAGGGCCAGAGATAGGGGTTGTTCCCCTCTCTCGGCGGCTTTTGATACCATCGACCATGGTATCCTATTGCGCCGGCTGGGGGGGATGGGAATTGGAGGCACCGTTCTGCGGTGGTTCGGCTCCTACCTCTCCGACCGGATGCAATGTGTGTTGGCAGGGGGGCAGAGGTCGACTCTGAGGCCACTCACTTGTGGGGTGCCTCAGGGGTCGGTCCTCTCGCCCCTTCTGTTCAACGCACATGTGAAGCCGCTGGGGAAGATCATCCGTGGTTTTGGGGTGGAGTATCATCTGTACGCTGATGATACGCAGCTGTACATTTCCACCCCAGACCACCCCAACGAGGCTGTCGAGGTGATGACCCAGTGTTTGGAAGCCGTCGGGGTCTGGATGGGGGACAATAGACTCAAGCACAACCCCTCCAAGACTGAGTGGCTGTGGCTACCGGCACCCCGGTTCAGTCAGTTGATTCCATCACTGGCCATAGGGGGCGAGCAATTGCCCCCTGTGGAACGGGTGCGCAATTTGGGCGTCCTCCTAGATGCCCGGCTGTCAATGGATGACCATGTGGCAGCCGTGGCAAGGGGGGCGTTCCACCAGGTTCGCCTGGTGCGCCAATTGAGCCCCCTACTGGACCGGGATGCCCTACGCACGGTCACTCATGCACTGGTGACGTCTCGGCTGGACTACTGCAATGCCCTCTACATGGGTCTTCCCTTGGGACACGCTCGAAGACTGCAGCTAGTCCAGAACGCAGCCGCGCGGGCTATCTTCGGGAGTACTAGGACTCCCACGTAACACCGCTCCTGCGCGAGCTGCACTGGCTGCCTGTGGTCTTTCAGGTGCGTTTCAAGGTGTTAATTACCATCTTTAAAGCGCTCCATGGCTCAGGACCTAGGTACTTGCGGGATCGCATCCTACCACACACTTCCCTGCGACCGATTCGCTCTCACAGGGAAGGACTCCTCCGGGTGCCGTCCACTAAGCAATGCCAACGGACGGCACCTAGGAGTAGAGCCTTCTCTGTGATGGGCCCAACCCTCTGGAATGACCTCCCCCCCGATATCAGAACCACCACCGACTTCCCCTCCTTTCGACGAAAACTGAAGATTCACCTGTTCCGTTTAGCCGGCCTGGACCATTCATAACCTTATTATACCTCCTGGCAGATATATTTTAACTGGGTAATTTTAATTGGGTATTTTTAGGATTGTTGAAATATTGTTTTTATCTACTTTACTTTGTACAGTGTTGTATTGCCTCCTCTTCTATGTTTTTATGTTTGTATGTTTGTATTCCATTTTATCTGTTTTATTTGACTGTACACCGCCCCGAGTCCCTTTGGGGAGAGGGGGCGGTATAAAAATCGAAATAAAGGTAAAGGTAAAGGATTCTCTATACCCATGATGGTGAACCTATGGCCATATCGGTCAGCACGCACATTGCATGCATGTGCTGGTCAGCTGATTTTCAGGTCTTCTGGGCAAACCCGAAGTCGGAAAACAGGCTGTTTTTGGCCTCCGGTGGGGTCTCGGGCGGAGGGAAGCCATTTTCGCCCTCCCCAGGTTCCTAGAAAGTCTCTGAAGCATGGGGAGAGTGAAAAATGGGCCTTCCGGTCTGACTGGAAGTCAGCAAATGAGCCATTTTCAGGGGGGGAGAGTCTTTTTTTTGCCCTCCCCAGGTTCCTAGAAAGGTCCTGGGGCCTGGGAAGAATGGGTCCAATCTGAAATTTGGCAGATTGAACCTCACCAGGCTCAAGGTTGACTCAGCCTTCCTGGAAGGAGAAGCCAATGTCGAGAAGAGACGACGTGCGATCTCAATGTTCTGAGATCGCCGTCGATACTTTTGGTGCTGGGTGGTCCAAACGGACCTAAACTGTCCCGCAGAGGTGGTGAACAGAAAGCATATGTCTTGCTGATCTCAGGGACATCACAAAGCCCCTGATCGATCCAAGAGAAGTTCTTCAAGCCGGCGACAAAAAATCCAGCCATTGGGCTGATGAAGTCGGGGCAGCTCCAAAATGGAAGCATACAGAAAGAGAAAGTGTTTCCAGCTGATGAGGAATTTTTATCGTTTTAAAAGAGACTGTCAATAAAAAACTTAAAACTAATTTAAATTGGAGCACAGAAGAAAAAAAGCATCAGAATTAAATTTGGAATGGTTTTGGACAGTGGGTTATCTTACTTTTTAAATGCTATCTTCATGGAGGGAATTTATGAAAGCCTTTTAAAACGAATGGATTAAGTTTTCTTCTTCTATTTTTTTTTTCTTTTATTATTCCTTGTAACCTATGGACTAAAATTCTCCTCTTTCATTACTGTGGGTGTTCATTCAAGAATCGGACTTTTTTAAAAAATTGAAATAAAAAAGAAACAAAAAGAAACAAAGAAGATTGCAACAATAACACTGCTACTCGGAGGCTGGTGGTTTGTGTATTGGAAACAAAACACTCTTACTTTTCTCACTGATTATCCTGGCTTGGCACTCCAAGGTCTCACTGCTTGTTTATAGAGAGTGATAAGAAGAAAAACATACAGATGTCCCTTTGAAGTATATCTTTAACCAGAGAAAGGTGAAAATAAAATGTTATTGCAAATCTACGCTTAATCTTGTTAAAACCTTCCCAGCTAGAGCAGCAGTGTTTGTTAGCTGGAGATAATGGCACAATTTCAACAGCAGAAACAAATTTTAAGTCTGCAAAAGATATTTTCAGAAATACAGAAAATTATCAAACACATATGAGAGAATAGAGAAGAAGTTGGAAGAGTATCTAACAGTAAAATATGATGAAGAAGTTGGAGATGTTTATCAAATGGAAAAAGTGGTGATTAAAACCCTAAAAGTCGAAGAGGAAAATGAATATAAAGAAATAAAAATTGCTGATATTTATGGTGATTGGTTTGTCTCTGAAAATTGAAAGAGTGGAATACTGAAAGAGGAATTAAACGGAGGGGAAATCTACCCCAGATGGCAAGATACAGAAGAAGAAAAAACAAAATAATTTATGGATTTAAAGAGAGAAATTTTATTAGCAATATTATTGATAACACTATCGACAATCAAAGATAAGCTGATTAAGGAAACAGAAGATGGGCATTGAAATTACATGAGAGATTTTATAAGCAAGGAGTTGCTAAGAGGAGTCCATACAAAGTTGATTAAGGAGATGATTAGAGGACTGACACCACAAATGGCAGAAGATATGAGACTGTTTTGCTACTGGAAAGATACAAGTTGATAGATGGAAGAATATAATTTAAAACTAGTTAAACTTAGTGAAATGTGGTGACAACAGATATAGTTAAATAAATAATTGATAATGATAATAATGTTTACAATGTGCAGTGTTATGATAAGTAATAATTGGATATGAATATTGAATGGTACCCATGAAAGGAAGATTAGAAATCCTTTTGGGTTATATATAAAGGTTAATAAAAAAAAAGAACTAAGTTAGATACAGTTAAGTTGATTATTAGGGGGGAAAGTGTTATGATACAGGATATAGTTCAATAAAGGAGGGATAATGATAACAACGTATATACAGGTATGGGTACAACATAAGGAAACTGGAGGTTTAGAAAACTTTGTTATTAAATATTATGGATGTTTAGCTAGAATAGGACATAAGGATTCAGTGTTATTGGAGGATTTTAGAAATAGTAAATGAAATGCCAGTATGTGGTTATGTATTAAATCTTGGCATATTTTATGATGAAGGACGTTTAAACAATTATAGTCAAATGGAAATGGAGGTATGATGATGGTAACATGTATAAATATCTGAGTTAAAATACTTGAGTTAGTACGAATTATGTTTGTTGACTGTGGAAGAGATGCAGGAAAGCCTTTTTGTAACCAACTGATACACTTTCTACAGTATGTAAAGAAGGATGTGTTGTGTTTGTTTTGAAAATTAAAAATAATAAAAAAAATATTATTAAAAAAAAAGCCTTCAACTCCTTCCAAGGTGGGTGAAAGGAGGAGCCAGATTGTTGAGGGACAATAGGCTGACTCTGTAAACTGCTTAGAGAGAGCTGTAAAAGCACTGTGAAGTGGTATATAAGTCTAAGTGCTATTGCTATTTGTACCTCGTCAGGTAAATGAAAGCAATATTTATAGTTCTCAGAGACAAATTGGGTACAGAGTGAATATCCGAGGAGACGGATGCTATGAATTGGCATGAATTTCCTTCGGAATAGAAAAGGGCATTCATTTCCTCCTCTAACGAACATTTCCACATTCTTCTTCAGCCAGTGTGATTCATCATCCAAAAGAGAGCTGTAAAATATTCACAGAACATGATCTCCTCCTTTCAGCTCTATTCTCATCCTCCCTGCCAAGCAAATTACGAGGCTCATTTCAATACGTTTTGTTGTTGTTTTGTGGTTTACTGAAATGCTCGTGTTTTGCTAGACATTTCTCACCAGATTTGGTTTTTTTGGATGAAAAATCAGCTTCATTTTTACATGTTTACGAAGGGTGTGCATAAGAGGCAGGTTGCCCCCAGTTCGGCCAGGACTGGGCGAACTAGTAATCGCGGCGGGAAGAGACTCCACCCACCCACCCAGACTTTTCTGCGCATGCGCAGAACTGTCGCACACGCACGACACATCAAACCAGTAGTAAAAATAATGGAAAGCCCCCACTGGTGTGTGTGTGTGTGTTTGTGTGTGTGTTGAGGCAATGTTGACTGTGTGGACTTTTCCTTGAAGTTTTCTCAGCAAGATTTCCAGAAGTTTCCCCTTGTGTTCTTCCCAGGGCTGAGAGCAAGTAACAGGCCCTTGTCACCCAGCTAGCTTTGAGCTGAGGGCTGGAGTAGGACTCCTGGTCTCGCTGTCAGGAAATTACTCCTTAGTTCTAAATTGGATCTCTCCTTGATAAGTTTCCGCCTGTTACTTATTATCCTCAGGCGCTTTGGAGAAACCCATCTTTTCTGTGACAGCTCCTCAAATACTGGGAGACAATACTTCCACTTTTTTTCACACACATCTGTATAGCCTTTCCTTTTGTAACTATTTGGCAGGAAGGGGACAGTAATAGCAATAACACTTTGACTAATATACTGCTTCATAGTGCTTTACAACAGTCTCTAAGTCAGGGGTGTCAAACTCAAGGCCTGTGGGGTGGATTTGGTCCACGATGTTATAGGATCTGACCCGTGGGGCCATCCTGGTCTACCCAGTGCAAAAAGAAAAGTTCAGGCCAGCGTAATTTCAGCCCGGCCTACCCAGTGTGAAGAGGAAACATGCCAGCAGTTTGGGGATGGTGTTATGCTGACCATACCCACCCACTTGGCCACACCCACCCAGCCCCCCAACGTTCACCACAGCATTGATGTGGTCCTCAATGAAATTGAGTTTGACACCCTTGCTCTAAGTCGTTTACAGAGTCAGCATATTGCCCAACAATCTGGGTCCTCTTTTTACCGACTTCAGAAGGATGGAAGGCTGAGTCAACTTTCAACCGGTCAGAATCACATTCTGGCAGTAAGCAGTCAGCCTGCAATACTGCCTTCTAACCACTGCACTGCCACGGTTCACAGAGGTGGAGGATAGTGCGTGTTTCTGAGGACCAATGTATCCAAATGTGATATATACCACCAGCTACCAAGGACTCCATTCATCTACTTCTACTGTAGGGCCAATTTGTACAGTGGATGTTTCCCTTCTTCCCTTGCTATCAGTGGTGGGATTCAGCCGGTTCTGCTCGGTTCAAGCGAACCAGTTGTCAAATTGCTGGCTGGTCCAACCCCTTCCTGGAGTTCCCACATTCCTCATTTTGTCTCCCAGGTAAGTACAGAGCTACCTACTAGGCCCAAATCAGGGCACAAGGGACACTGGACGGTCCCCCGTGGCCTATTTTTGCTCCCAGGAGGCTGCAGGGAGGCCTACTAGGCCCAAAACAGGGCATGGGGGTGGTGTACAAGCAGGTGCAGGAGGCCAAGTGCTGCCTGGCCTCACACCCACTGGCCATGCCCACCATGGCCACACCCACCCAGCTGGTCATTAGGGCAGAGAACTGGTTGTTAAATTATTTCAATCTTGCCACCTCTTGCAATGGCTGCCCCCCCCCCCCCCCAGTGAGACACATCAACTGTTTGTGACAACAGTTTCTGAAAACGAGGCTGGGTGAAAGAGAGAGAATGGGAGGAAAGGAGAAATGGAACACAATTCATCCCTCCCACCCCTCTGCAGTTGTTCTGGGAGCGCTTGTTCCCAAATGGCTGCCGTCCAAGAGTTGCAATACCAAAGGCCACTCTGACAGCTTGCTCGAGGTCTGAGAGCCGAACCTACTTTGCATATAAATTGGAAAGGCCTTTATTGGAATCATCGAGAAGAAAAGCTCACAAATGTGGAACAACGGCGTTTTCCTTGTTGAGCAAATCAAAACAAGGGTGTGCATTTAAATTTAGAGCCAACACCAAAAATGAAGCCCACGAGCTGTTCACGGAGCAACGGCAGACTTGCTTGCTGGACTGAAGGATTCATTCGTCTTTATGGATTTCACATCTCAACATAATTAGCCTCATCCTTCCTGCAGGACGAGAAAGACGTTAGACAGATGGACATTGCTCTTCCTTTGAAGGAACTTAAGCTCGAATCGTCGGAAGGTTGCAAGAAAGGACATCCGCCGAAGCCAATAGATTCATTCTCCTCTTGTTTTATTGATTTTTCCGGGCAAGGAGAACACCTGTTCTCCAAATGATCTCTCAAGGATATGGACAGAGAACATAAAAGTGATAGGCCCAAGTGTCTATCTGCAGGTTTTATTGGTGGACAGGAAGAAGGGCCTGTCAAGGAAACAAAAGAACAATTGAGGAAAAGGATAGGTACTTGCATTGCCCAAAGCCATCACCTAAGCTGTGTGTTAAAATGAGGTTTGCGTTCTCTCAACAATAATAATCAGTAATATGGGTGCACTGTACTTTGAAGTTAATCTAATAATGCAGGTAGTTCTTGGCGTATGAGCCCTGTCCATTACAGTTGTGTGTTGTGACAGTGGTAAAGCAGGTTAGCATGTGACCGACCCGATCCTATCACTTTTTGGGACTCTTCATTAAGCAAATCAACCATGGCCATTAAATGAATCCACAGTGGAACTTTGTTAAAGCAAGATCCAACCTAGGATGCCCCAAAGTTTCTTTTTAAGTCCAGGCAACTGGACTTTCTTTCTTTCTTTCTTTCTTTCTTTCTTTCTTTCTTTCTTTCTTTCTTTCTTTCTTTCTTTCTTTCTTTCTTCCTTCCTTCCTTCCTTCCTTCCTTCCTTCCTTCCTTCCTTCCTTCCTTCCTTCCTTCTTTCTTTCTTTCTTTCTTTCTTTCTTTCTTTCTTTCTTTCTTTCTAAGACGTTTCTAGTACCTCTACAGATATCTAAGCTAGGAGGAAGTTCTCATTAGGTTCCTGTCAGTGCAGTGATGTCAGGAAAAAAACAAAACTTCTTAAGACAACAGACAACACACCAGAAACATCTCCCTTTAGATCTAGAGGTGTATTGAATTTTAGAATGCATAATCAGTACTTGCAGACCATAACCCATTGCAAAAAGGACCAAATGAACAAGCAGCTACAGGGACACCTTGCTACGAAATGGCTTCGACCCCTTATTCTGACATTGTTTTTTATACCTTAAAACCAGAGGCATATGACCTCTGGGGTCATAACAGCAACTGAGTCAGTTTCTTATTCTTATTCTGGGCCAGTTTCTTGTTCTTGTTTTGACCATTGAGTCAGTTCAGAGGTGAGATTCAGCCGGTTTGGACTGAGTCAGGTGAACCGGCTGTTAAAATTCTGACCAGTTCAATGAACTGGCTAATGCCCCCACTGGCTGCCCCTATCCCCACCCATTTTGGCCCATTCCCACCCCATTTTTGTCAGTTTTGGGGGCTATTTTGGTCCACAAAACAGCCTGAAAAATGGTCAAAAAACAGCGAAAAACACAACCTGGAAAATGGCCTGAAAAGCAGCCCAAAATGGCCTGGAAAATAGGCGGGGGTGGGGCCAGCCAGTGGTGGGATTAATCTAAATCAGTCAGAATTACTGGATGCCACCTCTGCCTTTGAGGCGAGGAGACAGAACTGGGTGTGATAAGTGATGTTGAGTTGGCCACACCTACCCAGTCACATGGCCACCTAGCCATGCTCTGGAGGGCTCACCCGCCTGTCCACCCTCCTTACCTGTATTTGAGCCGATCGGGGCTTTCGCGCAAGGAGTGTACGGCACCTGGTTGATGCTCCGCTGAGTAGCTGGAGCATCGCGGAGCATTGTGGGTGGTAAGTACACATGTGTGCACTGCACATGGTGGACATCCGGCCGCGTTGCACCGTACCGGTTGCAACAGGATATGAAACCCACCACTGAAACACGTGTCATTGCAAAAGACACTAAATGTTGCAGAGATAGTTCCCTAATTCTCATGCTCTCTGGTTCCTTATTCTGTAAGCATGCAAACCACAAGTTTACTAAATAATAGCATTCTGGGAAAAGCTAAGTTTTCTTAGCAAATATTATTTCATAGGCACAGGGCCTTTGTCAAGGAGACGCTAAAAGAGATAAAAGCAGATATTGATGAATATTTTTCTGACAGTGAGAACCATTAATGAATGAAATGGCTTGCCTCCCAAAGTTGTGAATGCAGAATCACTGGAGGTTTTCAAAACATAGATCAGCCAAACATTTGTCCAGGACCATTTAACATCTCCTGCCTTGAGCAAGAGGTTGGACTAGAAGACCTCTGAGGACCTTTCCAGGCTTATGATTCTAAGTTCTATTTAGAAACAATAGATTACGATGAACTTTTGATTTGCTGTGCTTCATTCCTATCTTGGTCATTTAACAGAGGGGAATTTAAGCCCTTCTAGCAGTGATGAGGTTACCTAGTTTGGTAATGAAATGCCTACAAGACAGCAACCAACCTCAAAGAGCATCAAGGATCCCACAGACTGCAATTTAAGATTACTGCTTATGGTGAAAATGTACAGTCTTCACCCCCTTCATATTTTCTAAATGGTTGCATATTTGTTGTGGCCCACCAGCAGCCAGTGGAGCTGGCAGCAGATTTTAACAGTGAGGAAGTTGGGGAGGAACATGGGCCAGTCCTGGAGTCTGGGGAAGGCTCTGATGAGGGCCCTGTCTCAGAAGCAGAGAGGGGGCCAGGGCCATATGCCCCCTTCAGAGTCAGACATCAGTGAGGCAGAAGAACAGCTGGAGCCTGTTCCCAGTGTGCGCATGCGCAGAGTTGCCAGACGAAGGGAACAGCTAAAGAACAGGGGTCGACTTGGGAGTAAGGCCACAGATGGATGATGAATGGCCCCTCCCAGAGGAAATAAAAGAGAAGCAAAAGGGGAGTGGAGTTTGCAGGAGACAATTAATTTGCTTAATTGGTTCATGACTCTCCAAGACTCCTGGCCAAGTTTTGAAGATATCGGCCTGTCAGCTCTCCAAGCTAGATAAGGCCTGTGATGATAAATCCTCCCTTGAAAAACTTTGCTGGATGTGAATGAGAATTCACAGTAAATTAATGAAAGGGGTTTTTGTCAGGACCAGGAGTTTGTTTCCTGCTCTTGGGAAGCCTAGGCCAGAACAGGTAACTCCTGGAATAATCCTTTTGGTTAAAGTTTCAGAGAGGTCTAAATTAGAACTTTCTCAAGATAGAAGAATCCCACTCTCCAGGACTACTCAAATCACTTTCTCCAGTATTGCAGAGATAGATTCTGATATAGATCCTATCCATCTCCAAAGAGACTTGGAGTGAATATATAACACCAAACTCTGAAGCTACTTTCACTTAGGTGGTAAAAAAATACTCCAGCAAGTAAAGTGCCAATGTAAAAACAGAATAAAACAGGTGTTGGTCATCATCTTCAAAGCACTCCATGGCACAGGACCTAGTTATCTGCGGGATCGTATCCTGCCCCATACATCCCTTCGGCCGATTCGCTCTCACAGAGAGGGACTCCTCCGGGTGCCGTCCACTAGGCAATGCCAGCGGGCGACGCCCAGGAGTAGGGCCTTCTCTGTGATGGGCCCGACCCTCTGGAATGACCTCCCCCCGGATATCAGGACTACCACCGACCTCCGCTCCTTCCGTAAGAAACTAAAGACCCACCTGTTCAATTTAGCCGGCCTGACCTAATTCCTAATTCCCAATTTTAGTTCCTCAAGCCTGCATTTTTTAAATTTTCTAGGGGTATGCTTTTAGTTGTTTTTAATTTAAATTTTTAATTTTTACTTTTTGTACAGTTGTATGAGGTTTAATTCGTTTTTAAGGGTATGGGATATTCGTCTTTTGTATTCGTTTTAATGACACACCTGTGCACCGCCCCGAGTCCCTTCGGGGAGGGGGGGCGGTCTATAAATACTGAAAATAAATAAATAAATAACAGAATAATAGGGCAGAAAGGGACCTATGGAGGCCTTCTGGTCCAACCCCCTGTTCAAGCAAGATATCATATAGAACTTTTGAACAACTGAAAAGGAACAAAAGTAATTTTTCACAGGACAATAGTTGATTGATATTTCTTCAGGTTTGCTGACAAGCATTAAACTTTTTTCTTGACAGACTAAATCAGTTTGGTGGATATCATACACCACTAGATAATTGGGCCAATTTTTTTTTTTTCTAGTTGAGATAGTAGATTTTTTTTAGTGTTCTGTAACAACTCAGCAACAAA
Organism: Natrix natrix natrix; assembly: GCA_029891615.1. NCBI lineage: Eukaryota > Metazoa > Chordata > Lepidosauria > Squamata > Natricidae > Natrix > Natrix natrix. The sequence goes on along the minus strand of JAKRSK010007079.1, from coordinate 849,057 downwards.
GATTTATTAACAGCTTAAATGTTAAAAAATATAGTAAACGAAAAATTCATATTATTAATATTCAAATCTTCAAGGCTGCTCACAGAATCCATATTTTAAAATAACATTCAATTTGTAAGACATACATTTACTAGCAAGACGTCAATAATTTAGTCTGCAAAGTGAAGTATGACTCCCACTATCATATATGACCCTTTCATCTCAGTTTTCCACCTACCCATGACTCAACATTGCACCCCCCAAAAAAAATTGAAACAAAGATGCTTTTTCCTATTTTCTTTTTAATTTTAAGGATTAATCCATTAAATAAGTGTGTAAAGCTTATGGTAGAATAGCATAATCTGCATTCGGCAAAATGACACCATCGGCATTGACAAAATTGCCATCAGTCAATTGCAAAAGGCAGTTTTACTTGGAACAGCTTACATCCTCTGATGAGACCCTGTTGTGATTTTAAATATTGTGAGCCAATCTGGAGTCACCTACATGTGAATTGAATGGCTATATAGATTTGTTTAATCAATTAAAAAAGTGTATTCAATGATAAGTTGTTCAAGGAAGAAGTGTGTATGTGTGTGTGTTATTTTCATGGTGTGGTTGTGTTCTATCTCTCATGGTATATTCCTCTATTCAAGCCTTCTTCCCTTGCTACACTTCCATTAGCTTCAAAGAGGAGATGCCAGAGGGAAAGTGTATGTTTGGTCTAGTGGTTAAGATGCCAGGCTAGAAACTAGGAGTCTGTGAATTGTAGTCCTGCCTTAGGCACAAAAATTGTTTGGGTTTTTTTTGGGCCAATCACCAGGAGATGGTGAATTGTAGTACTGCCTTGGGCATGAAAGCCAGGTGGCTGACTTTGAGCCAATCACCAAGAGTCTGTGAATGCGAGCCTTGCGTTAGACACAAAAACTGGCTAGGTTTATTTGGGCCAATCACCAGGAGACAGTGAATTGTAGTACTGCCTTAGACATGAAAGCCAGGTGGCTGACTTTGAGTGAAATGATAGTACTGCCTTAGGCACAAAAACTGTCTGGGTTTCTTTGGACCAATAACCAGGAGATGGTGAGTTCTAGTCCCACCTTAGCCATGAAAGCTGGCTGGGTGCCTTTCGGCTAATCACCAGGAGACTGTGAATTCTAGTCTTGCTTTAGGCCTGAAAGCCAGCTGGCTTATTCTGTGCCATTGACCAAAAGATTGTGAGGTCTAGTCTCACCTTAGCCATTAAACTGGCTTGGGTGACCTTGGACCAGTCCTTCTCTCTTAGCCCAATCCACTTCACAGGAGTTTTGTTGTGGGGAACATAGGAAGAGGAAGATACACTGCATATGTTCTCCACCTCAAGTAATTTGTAAAAAATAATAAAGGTGGCAGACAAATCAATGCAAATATATATATATATTGCCGGGCAGATTTTGCATGGTGTTTTGTAGATTCCTTGGTTTTCCAGCTGGATTTTGGATTTCCCGATCTGCCCGGCAATATACATAGGACAAACAAACAGGAGGGTAAATGCACGCATGACAGAACACAAGAACGCAGTAAGAAAAAAAGAAAAAACTTCCTCCCTTTTCCAGCACCTTAAAGCTACAGGACATGAAATCAACTTTGAAGGAGCCAGGTTAATCTCCAAAACAGAACACCTCCACAAGAGAATAATCATGGAAGCCATCGAAATAGAGAAATACCCCCACAGCATGAACAAACGTGATGATACCTCCCGCCTACCAAACATCTGGAAACCAGCCCTAGCCAATAAACGAACACCACCCACCACCCAAGCCGTTACAATACAAAACAACAATGCACATACAGCCAGCACCAATCAGCACCAATCTACCAATCATGATACAACCACGCAACCAATCACTCCACTTACTGAAACAAAGCCAGCACCCCATCCCCTCCCACCAAGATTTACAGAAAGATGGCAGCTCCATTCCCATTTTAAGCCCAAGCTTGAAGATGGCAGGTGAGATCCTGCCGAAACGTTGCAAAGACAATCTCAATCTTACACGGGAAAAGACCCGAATACAACAAAACCAGCATACCTACACCCGTGAAAATCTACGAATATATATATATATATATATATATATATATATATATATATATATATATGTATGTATGTATGTATGTATGTATGTATGTATGTATGTATGTATGTATGTATGTTGTATTTGTGCTGACAAATAAATAAAGGGAGACTAGTATAGATCTATTTCAAGCTATTTTAGCTCTCATCAGCTAGCCATACCCTTACTGGGATTCGAACCTGGGCTGTATTACATATTAGACAGATGTATTAGCCACTAAGCCACAGGCTCTCCTCCTTATCAGCTGAGCCAGGGAAATAGGTATGTATTTGTGTTACAACCCCTGGTATGCCCAAATATGGGAGGGAACTCACTGCAGTGAGTCGATAGATAGAAAGGGGGAGTAGTGAGCTCCCTCCCATATTTGGGCATACCAGGGGTTGTAACACAAATACATACCTATTTCCCTGGCTATGTATGTATGTGTGTGTGTGTGTATTTTGGCAACATTTCGGCGAGGTCTCACTCTCCATCTTCAGGCTGGTGTTTTCGGCTTAAAGCATGGTCAGTGGGGGTGTGTGGAGTGCTGGCTTTGTTTCAGTAAATGGATTGATTGGTTTTGTGGTTGTATCATGATATCTGTGGTGCGTTGTAGGCGGTATGCCCCGGTATGGAAATCCCTTACTGGGATTCGAACCTGGGCTGTTTTTTTTTTGGTTTTTTTTTACATATTAGGCAGTTGTATTAGCCTCTAAGCCACAAGCTCTCCTCCCTTATCAGCTGAGCCAAGGAAATAATTAAGTATTATGTCAAAGCACCTGGTATGCCCAAATATGTGAGGGAGCATACTGTTTCCCTTTTGCTTTAGATCTATACTAGTCTCCCTTTATTTATTTATTAGCACAAATGCAACACAAAAATGGTTTTCTGCCTAGAAGGCTCCTAGGGTGGACCTGAAAGGCAAAAGGGAAGCAGTATGCTCCCTCCCATATTTGGGCATACCAGGTGCTTTGACATAACACTTTGTGTATGTAAGTATGTATGTATGTATACACACACACACACACACACACACACATACACACACACATATTCAAGTCTTTTCCCGTGTAAGATTGTCTTGGCAACGTTTCGGCGAGGTCTCACTCGCCATCCTCAGGTTGGTGTTTTCGGCTGAAAGTGTGATCGGAGCTGCCGTCTTTCTATAAATCTGGGTGGGTGGGTGTGGAGTGCTAGCGTTGTTTCAGTAAGTGGATTGATTGGATGTGTGGCTGAATCATGATTGGTAGATTGGTGCTGATTGGTGCTGGCTGTGGGTCCATTGTTGTCTTGTGTTGTAATGGCCTGGGTGGTGGGTGAGGCTCGTTTGTTTACCAGGGCTGGTTTCCAGATGTCTGGTAGGCAGGAGGTATCGTCACGTTTATTCATGTTGTGGGGGTGTTTCTCTATTTCAATAGCTTCCATAATTTTAATTGAAATAGATTTTATAATCGAAATCAAAATAGAGAAACATCCCCATACTCCTAATACCCCTCAGTGTGTGTGTTCGGTTAAGATACAGCCTTTTGTGCCTTAAAATGGCTTCTACTGTACTGCCTTAAAATGGATTCTATTGTACAGTGCAGTGGAGTTGCTTCACAGTACTCCAGAAGGAGGCTCCCTCTGGTAAGGGGGAAAATCCAACATTAGAAATTGCAGAAATTGGGTATGACTAGTCTAGTGAAGAGAAGAACCAGGTGAGATATGATAGCAGTGTTCCAATATCTCAGGGGTTGCTCCAAAGATGAGGGAGTCAAACTATTCTCCAAAGCACTTCAGGGCAGGACAAGAAGCAATGGGTGGAAACTAATCAAGGAGAGAAGCAACTTAAAACTGAGGAGAAATGTCATGACAGTGAGAACAATTAATCAGTGGAACAGAAGTTGCCTCCAGAAGTTGTGAATGCCCCAACACTGGAAGTCTTTAAGAAGATGTTGGATAGCCATTTGCCTGAAACGGTATAGGGTTTCCTGCCTAGGCAGGGGGTT
>JAKRSK010007079.1:802500-842500 GCA_029891615.1 Natrix natrix natrix | reverse complement strand
TTTTAGAGCAAGGACCGAGGGCACACATGCACACACACAAGCCCACACACATACACTCTCTCTCATCTATCTATCAATTTCAGAGACTTGATAAAAGCAGATTGTTCACAGCCTCATAGTTGACTGTTTGGTTCTATGAGTCAAAAGCTATTTAGTCAGAATAGACCTGGAAGGGACCTTGAAGATCCTCTAGTCCAGTGTTTCTCAACCTTGGCAACTTGACAATGTCCGGACTTTAACTCCCAGAATTCTCCAGCCAGTTGGCTGGGGAATTCTGGGAGTTGAAGTTCGGACATCTTCAAGTTGCCAAGGTTGAGAAACACTGCTCTAGTCCAACCCCTGTTGAAGCAGGAAACTATATACCCGTGATGGTGAACCTGTGCACACGTGCTACAAGTGGCACGCAGAGCCATTTCTGAGAGCATGTGAGGCGTTGCCCTGTCAGCTCCAGCACGCCCTGATTTCAGACTTCATTTTCCACCATTTTTCATCCTCTGGAGGCTTCAGAAGGGTTCCCTGAAGCTTCCGGAGGGCAAAAAACAAACAAACCCCAAGCCAACCACCCATTGGGCCATTTTCCTCTCTCCAGAGGGTGAAAAATGGCCCAACACGCAAACTGAAAGTTGAAAAACTAGGCCGTTTCCAGCCTCTGGGGGGGCCTCTGGGGGGGGAGCCAGTTTTCACCACTGGTTAATTGTTCTCACTGTTAGGAAGTTTCTCCTTGATTCCAGGTTGCTTCTCTCCCTGATTAATTTCCATCCTTTGTTTCCTATCCACAAGGTGCTTGGGAGAATAAGTTGACCCCCTCCTCTTTGTGCCAGCCTCTCAAATACTGGAATATTGCTATCATGTCATTCATAATTCCTCTTTGCTCTAGATTAGCCAAACTCAAATCCTGCAACAATTCTTCATATGTTTTAGTCTCCGGGCCCTTGATCATCTTAGTTGCTCTTCTCTGCACTTTTTCCAAAGTCCCAACGTCTTTTTTGTAACGTGGTGACCAAAACTGGAAGCCGTATTCCAGGTATGGTCTTACTAAAGTTTCATTTGCAATCTTAGATAGTATTATTATACCATATTATTAGAACACGATCATCCTAGTATATAGATGTAGGAAGACAGCACAGATGGAGTATTTGGAAAGGCACAATCATATGATAATTGATTCCTTGGAATCTTCGAATAATGTAGAACTGAAAATGTATCATGTATTTTTCCCACAGTTGGCTAATGTTCTAACTAGCTACTCCAGTTAGTTCTTTTTTTTCTCTCTAATTAAAATCTGTCCCTTTTGAATTACAGCTGGAAGCAGATAAAAGGTAAAGGTTCCCCTTGCACGTATGTGCATGTCATTCCCAACTCTAGGGGGCGGTGCTCATCTCCGTTTCAAAGCCGAAGAGCCAGCGCTGTCTGAAGATGTCTCCGTGGTCATGTGGCTGGCATGACTAAATGCCGAAAGTACACAGAACGCTGTTACCTCCCCACCAAAGGTGGCTCCTATTTTTCTACTTGCATTTTTTACGTGCTTTCGGACTGCTAGGTTGGCAGAAGCTTGGGACAAGTCACAGGAGCTCACTCCGTTACATGGCGCTAAGGATTCGAACTGCCGAAGTGCCGAACTTTCTGATCGACAAGCGCAGCCACTGCGTCCCTGGAAGCAGATACCTTAACTGAATTATTGACTGTGTGAGCAGCTTTGCTTTGCTTAGAGATCTCCTAATTAAGTTACAAGGAGGAGTAAAACTAGAGGTGGGCGTCACATAATGTAATAACCGGTTCGCCCAGAACTGAAAATGTGAGTGTGTGCATACGCGTGGCATCAAACACAGGGTGATTATCTAGGATACCACCAGGGTGGGCGGGTGGGACAGCCACTGGTCGTAACTACCAGTATGCCCTGTAGGAAGTTAGCACCCATCCCTGTCCTAGAAAAATGAAATATCCTGGGAAATATTGAAAAGGCAGAATATTATATTTTCCTGGATAAGAAATAAGTTTTTAGGCAGGAAACAGATTCACTCTTAAAAGCCCCCACCTTTGTTAATGGGCCATTAAAAAAGCTCGGGTCAGTCTATTCTACATAACAAAGATCCCTCCCCTTCTGCTCCAGGGTGATGGGATTAAGGCATGATAGTATTAGCCCTTTACCCAACTCACCCCGTGGCATCTGGAAACTCAAACCTGGACTCAAAACACAGCCTGGAGAGTTTCCCCTGCATGGCCCCATGGGAGTCTGACAACCAATCAGAATACATTTCTTACAGAGGAACAGGAAACAGAGAGGTGGGGCCGAACAGAGAGTATGAAGCCAGGAACTTCTGCTCTTTCTTCTTCACCCAACATCTGGAACCATGTGATCTCCCTTTTCTGTTCAGGAGCTCAAGCCATGTGGTCTTGTCCACCATTAAACCATCTTTCCAAGCAGTTTCCAGTGTCTTTTTCCCCACTTGGAGCCGAACCCAGAAGGACATTTATTTCAACACCCCGAACCAGTCCGAACCGACAGCAGCCGACTTCTTAGTAAAGCACTCTCAAAGTGTGGACACCCTCCGAATCTCTCCAGAAGTCAGCTTGCAGGATCTCCCTCTGAAGTATATGTAGATAGACTCTACCCAACCAAGGGATGCACTCATATTTATATGTCCCAGGAAGACAGGAGAGACTGATAGAAGAAAATATTTGCAGATCAGGGTGGAACTGTGGGGTCCTTGGTGGTCTCTGAGCTTGGTGGTTTTCCTGCAGACGTTTCATTACCAAACTAGGGAACAACATCAGTGCACTAGAAGACTAGAGGACTATTCAGATCCCTAACAACCCCTTATGATTCTAGGTTCTGTGTTTTTAATTCTGCTTTCACTTATTGGAGGAAAAAGTCCTAGGCAGGATCGGTTCTTAAAGAGATGTAAGAAGTTAGCACCCACCCAGTGGTGAAATTCATTTTTTTTTACTACTGGTCCTGTGGGTGTGGCTTGGTGGGCGTGGTATGGCTTGGTGGGCGTGGCTTGGTATAGGGGAAGGATCAGGCAAAATCCCCATTCCTTCCCCAATCTGGGGCCAGCCAGAGGTGGCATTTACTGGTTCTCTCAACTACTCAAAATTTCCGCTACCAGTTCTCCGAACTACTCAAAATTCTCCAGAACCTGTCTGAACCTGCTGGATTTCACCCCTGCACCCAACCCTCTCCTAGAAAAATGAAATATTTTAGGAAATATTAAAAAGGCAGAATATTATACTTCCTTGGATGAGAAAAGGAGAAACATGTTTTAAAGACAAAGCAGCTCCTGCAGCTTCCTGCCCCCTACCCCACCTCTGTCAACGGGCCATTAAGGCTTGAGCCAGCCTAGTCTACATAAGAAAGATCTACCTCCTTCAGGCAGAGCCACAATAGGAATCCTAAAGACCTTTCATTACATCACCCAGCAACAGCACAACCAAGCTTGGGACTCAAAAGACAGGCAGCCTACAAAGTTAGCTAAGACCCTTGCCCCCTGGGAGTCTGACCACCAATCAGAGTGCATTTCTGACCAGTGACGTGCGGTGAGGTTTATGGCTTGTGAGGCTGGTGACGTTATCAGCGTGAGCCACGGTCCCCTTCATGTTGACTCAGGAAGGCAGGGAACGGGACCACGTGTGCAGGAGGCCGAGGCTTCCTCAGCCTCCTGCACACGTGGTCCCATTCCCCTCCTTCCTGACTCCTGAGTCAACATGAAGGGGACCACGGAGCACGCTCCGCGGTCCCCTTCATGTTGACTTAGGAAGGCGGGGAATGGGACCACATGTGCAGGAGGGAGGCTGAGGCTAGAGGAGCCTCCTGCACACATGGTCCCATTCCTGACCACGTGTGCGGAAGGCTCCTCAGCGCCTTTTCCCTTTTTTTTATTTTCATGATGAGAGCGGTGAGGTTCTGCCTCCCCTGCCTCCCCTGACCGCACGTCCCTGTTTCTGACACAGGAACGGGAAGCTCCAAGGATCACAGGGCCCAGAGAGGGCATAAAACCAGGGCGCTCTCTGCATCCCTTCCCTTTTTCTCCCAACATCTCAAACCACGTGGTCCTGTCTGCCATTAAATCATCCAAGCAGTCTCCATGTTTCCAGTGTCTTTATCCCCACTTGGAACTGAAACCAGATGGACATTTCTTCCAACAAAGGAAAAGCAAGAATTAATTAAGTGCCTTCTGCCTCTTCGCCTTCCTTCGGCATTAGTCAGTACCAAGTTAGAGAAGAAGATGCTATGCTAAGCATTAGTGATCCTAATGTTCGCCCAGCAGATGGTTTGGCTCAAGGAGAAGCTGTGGACATCTGGAGAACGAAATGATACAAATGCCTCCCCAGGCTCTTAATTACCACGTTGAGTCAATGCTTCTAAAAAACATCGTCTCACAGGGCGTACAAGACCCAAGCTCAGTGTGGCGGCACGTATCTGGACACTTCCTTTTCCTTAAGCTTTCTGTCCCTGGGCATGCTGCCACCCCACGAAACAGAGAGAGCACCACAAACACACAAAATAAATACTGTGTCAGGCCAGCAGCCATCTTTTCTTTTGGATCTTTGGCTTGCCATACTTTCTATTATTCTACTATGCCTTTTCTACTGTGGGAAAATGGGAGGAGGGATTGTACGGAGTTAGATGACATGTAGCCATAAGAAAATTCTTTCCAGAAAGCCAAGGTCATCCTTTGTCTTTGCACCTCTGTACCTGACCGGAATTAGATAGGTGAAACTGCCAGCATGTCAGTGGGAGATTGGACCATGTGATGGGCTTGTGGGTGTGGGGGCAAGAACTTTCAACTGGGTGGGGAAAACCTGGAAGTTTTTAGATTCAGGTTTTCCCAGAAAGCCAACATGGCTCTCTTAATAAATTGGAACTTTGAGCAATACTTTGCCTTGGACTCTGATTTAATTATGGATGCTATTTGGAACCCTGACATACTACTTCTTAATTTAAGCAGAGATCTGAAATTTAATCCCACTGTGTCAAACTTTAAAAGTCGCTGAACTTTGACATGACTTAAAGGGAAACTACATCTTAGGAGACACATAAAATGTTTTGCAACCCATAACACAGGACCGTGATGGGATTCCTCTTTGCTGGATGTTTTCAAATAAAGAGTGAATGGCCATCTGTTTAGGATGGTTAATTTGGATTCCTGCATAGAACAGGGGCTTCGCATTCCTGGTTTTAAGTCCTCCTCTCCACCTTGAATAGGTAGGAGTTGGTAACTCTGTTTGCTTCCTGTATACCTGAGGACATCTATTTATTTCTGTCAACTACCAGAAATCTCCAGAGGCTGTCATTTTGATTCTCACAAATGCTCCAGAAATAGGTGAGATCAATGCCCTGAAAATTTGAAACATGATTTTTATTCAGCAGGTTTGTTTTTTTTAACTTGATGAAGTCATCCCATTTTATCTTACTAAATCTGGTTCAAGAATAGTCTGTTAGTTGAGTCAGCTACCAAGTTTTGAGGAATGCCACAGGCTCTATTGGGAGCCAACCAGAATGGTTTCAGTTGGGTGGTCATACAAATATTTTAAATAAATAGATAATAATCCAAGCATGGTATTGATTTGTTTTTATTTGTAGTCATTTGGACTAATTTTTATGTTAGTGTTTTACCCTGCCTTTTTATTTTTATAACTAACTCAAGGCAGCTAACAATACCTAATAGTATTTCCTAATATTATGATTGATAGACAGTCAGTCAGTAAGACAGACAGACAGGCAGGCAGGCAGGCAGGCAGGCAGGCAGGCAGACAGACAGACAGACAGACAGACAGACAGAGATAGGTCATAGATAGATGGTAGCTGGATACATAGCTGGATGGATAGCTGGATACATAGATGGATGGATAGATGGATGGATGGGTGAGTGGATGGATGGATGGATGGATGGATGGATGGACGGACGGACAGACAGACAGACAGACAGACAGACAGACAGACAGACAGACAGACAGACAGACAGACATGATAGGCAGGTTAGGTAGTTAGAAAGAGAGAGGGAGGGAGGGAGGGGGAGAGAGAGCGGGGCTCTAAATTTTGTATGTTGTTGTGCCTGTTTGATTGGCCCAGTTACACATGTTGTAAGCTACACATATAAACTCTGACCCCACCCACCCCAAATCTCTTCATTTATTTATTAGATTTTCATTCTTCTTTTATTACTTTATCTCAGGGTAGCAAACATATCAAGCTCTCCTTCCTCCTCCTGTCTTATCCACATGAACAACCTTGTCAGGTGAGTTGGCCTGAGAGAAAGTGGCTGCCCTTGTTATATGAAGATTGGAATCTATCCTTCTGTCTTTCTTTTCAATTTGCTTTCAGAACTTAAGAATGACAGTAACAGACAACTAAATATCCAGAAAGAGAATAAAATTCTCTTGTTTTGAGATCCAGCCTGTGCCAGAACAGAAAACATAAATTATCTCCAAATGTCTATGGAGATTCTCAGTCATTCTGGCCATGGTTATCCCAAACTCCAAATCTATCTTGGTTGGAATTATGAAAACAATACCTGCTAACCCGGGGTAGCCCAGGTATGTATTTATCCCAATCCTGTATTAGAGGGTGCTCCCTTGTGGAGTACTTCGAAGCCGTTACCATGGCAACTACACTGTGCTGTACAGTAGAAGCCATTTTAAGGCACAATAGGCTGTATCTTAACAGAACCTGAATCCAAAATGCACACTATCACTATCAAAATTACTGTGATTTGACACTATAGATATAATTCAGCCCTTTTCATTTCAGTGGCCCAGGCAGTCTGGAGTTATGCTGGAACACACACGCACATGGACACACAAACACACCAAGTATATTTTTTCCAGTGAGTAAGTCATCCGTGTACCAAGTTTAGAGATAGAGATAGAGATAGATAGCAGACAGAAAGACAGACAGAGATAGAGATGATAGAGATAGAGATAGAGATAGAGATAGATGGAAGGGTGGGTGGGTGGGTTGAGAGGGTGGATGGATGGTTAGATGGATAGAGAGAGAGAGACATACAGAGATAGAGATAGAGATAAACAGATAGACAGATAGATAGACAGATCTAAACGGTGTGTGTAGTTCAACGCTGAAATTTTTGCAGAAGGGACTGGAAAGACATTTGTCTGAAATGGTAGAAGGTGTCCTAATTGAGCAGAGGGTTGGACTACAAGACCTTCAAGGTCCCTTCCAACTTAGTAATTCTGTTATTATGATATGATTTTGTAGATGTCCCATCACCAGAGGTAGCATTCAGCCGGTTCAGTCCTGTTCACTCAAACCGGTAACGGGAATTGTGGGTGGCCCCGCCCGCCCACCTCAGCTTTATGCTGTCCTATTTCAGTACATGAGCTGCAGGCAGGCAAATGAACAAAGTGCATACACAGAAGGCTGGGCGCATGGGCAGAAGCAGGCATGCGGGCAGGCATGCAACAAAATGTGAACCCCACAGCTGCTCATCAGCCACACCCAAACATGATTAGGTTTGACATTTCAGTGAATGCTTAGATGCTGGGAAATGGAAAACGGAGATTTATTCAAAGCATCAGAAGGTAGGAGTGGAAAAATGGATGGAAACCTGTTCTGACCCCCCTTCCTCCGTTGCCCACACAGCACACACACTCCGGAACAGTACAAGGGAACAAGGTTTATTATACCAACAGACAAGAGGTTTTGTGGCAGCAAGCCACCAAGACAGAACTCACAAAGGCAGAACACACAAAAGCAGCAATCCAGCTTGCCAGGATCCCAGACTAGAGTTGCTGTCAAAAGTCCTTTGTTGATTGCTACGCAGAGCCTCTCCAGAGTCAAACCTTTTATAACCTAAAAAAGGCGTCTCCCAAACAGCACCTGAGAGCTCTTTACTGCCTATAATTACGCCCACGCTCCTTGCGTTTGTGGGCGCGCCGGAAACGGGCATCTCGAAACGCCCTACTAAGTCCTGAGTCACTATCCTCTCCGCTGCTCCAAGGCAGGGCATCGGGAGTCCTCCTCCTCTTGCTCTCACCGCTGCTCCATGCCTCTGGCGCCACCTGGTGGCCGACCAGACTCTCGGATTCCTGCTCAGCCTCCGAATCCTGTCCAGGATCGCACATCTCCTCTGGAGCTGACTCGTATGGAGTATCACTCTCAGAGTCTGGTGACAGCGGCACCGGCTGGGCCACAACACTATCCCTCACCGCAGGGCCCTTCCCCCGGGCCTGATGCTCGGGATGCAGTCAGGAGGGAAATTGTCCATGATAGGCCCGCACCAAAGCTGGAGCATGCACAGCCGTCGCATCGGTCCAGGACCCCCCGTCCGAGTCCTCGTCCGCCCAGTCGACTAAATACTGGAACCGACCCTTGAGCCATCTCGAGTCACGGATCCGGGTCACTCTGTGCAATGGCCGTGCGTGCACCTCAGGCGACGACGGCAGGGGTGAAGAGGGACATCGGAGAGGACAATCCGACCGCTCAGGGATCAGGAGCGAGCGATGGAACACCGGGTGTACTCGCATCAAGCGCGGGAGGGTCAGGCGATAGGCCACCGGATTGATAACGGCCTCCACAGGGAACGGCCCCAGATACCGGTGGTCCAACTTCCTCGTAGGCCGGTGGGACGGAAGATGCCGCGTGGACAACCACACGCGATCACCCACGGCCAATTCCGGCACCGCACGGCGAGACCTGTCCTCCACCCGCTTGTAATCCTCCTTCACCTGATTCAAGTAGCGGCGCACCATCTGGTGAACCGCCTGAAGCTCAGAGAGGAAATCCTGCGCTGCGGGGACCGGAGAGTCCACGGGGGTGAGAGGGAAAAAACGAGGGTGGTACCCGACGTTCGCCATGAAAGGCGTCGTCCGTGTGGAGGAGTGCTGCAAGTTGTTGAACGCAAACTCCGCCACGGCGAGGTACTCCACCCAATTGTTCTGCTGCTGGTTCACGAAGCAGCGCAGATATTGTTCCAGAATCCCAATCACCTTCTCCGTCCCTCCATCGGTTTCGGGATGGTGCGCCGAGGACAGACAAACTTGAACGTCAAGAGCCGCCATCAGCCCTTTCCAGAACTGGGCCGTGAATTGTGTACCACGATCGGAGACGACCCGGTCAGGTAGGCCGTGCAGCCGGAACACGTGCTGGATGAACATGCGGGCGGTGGCGCGGGCTGTCGGCAATCTCCGGCAGGGGATGAAATGCGCCATCTTGGTGAGCATGTCCACCACCACTAGGACCGTAGTGAAACCGGACGACGGAGGCAGTTCCGTCAAGAAGTCCATGGACACGGCTCCCCAGGGTCTGTCCGGGGTCGGCAATGGCTGTAGCAAGCCTGGAGGAGCTCCCGTCGCTGATTTGGCCTGTCGATACTGCACACATGACATGACGTACGTCTGCACGTCGTGTCGTAGGCGAGGCCACCAAAACGTACGGGAAACCAGGTGCAAAGTTTTGAACAGGCCAAAGTGTCCCGCTGCTGGAGTGTCATGACATTGGGAGAGAACCAATCCACGGAGCGGTCCTGCAGGCACGTAGAGCCAATCCCGATACCTCAAAAGGTCCTCGTCAAAGGTCCACGGGGATGTCAGCCCTACCTCTGCCCGCCATTGTTCCACCCACTCGTCGTTTCGCTGCGCATTCCGTATCAACGACCGTAAATCCACGGGTTCCTGGATTGCAGCGAAGGACTCGACGGGTAGGACCGTCCGGGGGGGCAGTGAGTCAGCAGGGTTTGAGTACTCCGGCTTTCTAGATAGGGCATCCGCCCTCTGGTTCAAGGCACTGGGGATATACGTGACCTTGAAGTGGAACCGGGCAAAAAACAGAGACCACCGGATCTGGCGCTGATTGAGCTTCCGCGCTGTTGTCAAAAACTCCAGATTCCGATGGTCTGTCCGGACTTTGACCTGATGCCTGGCCCCCTCCAGGTGATGTCGCCAGGCTTCGAACGCCGCCTTGATAGCCAGCAACTCCTTCTCCCAGATGGTATAATTGCGCTCGGAAGGATTGAGTTTCCGAGAGTAATAGGCGCAAGGGAAAAGGGTGCCATCAGGGGCGTGAGCCTGCAATAACACCGCCCCCACTGCGATGTCGGACGCATCCGCCTCGACTACAAAGGGGCGATGGTGATCAGGGTGTTTCTAGATCGGCTCCTTTGTAAAAGCGCACTTCAAGGCCACAAACGCTTGTTGTTCCGTGGACCCCCAGTGAAACAGCACTTTCTTTTGCAGGAGCCGAGTGAGGGGCGCGGTCAAGAAAGCAAAGCCGGGGATGAAGGACCGGTAGTAGTTGGCAAACCCGATGAGTCTCTGAACGTCTTTCATCCGTCGAGGAGATTGCCAACTTCGTAATGCCTCCACCTTGCCTGGCTCCATCGCAATTCCTTCAGGGGATATACGGTGCCCCAGGAACTCGATGGTGGTCTGCCAGAACTGACACTTCTCCAGCTTGGCAAACAAGCGATGCTTTCGAAAGCGCTGCAAGACCTGACGCAAATGCTGTTGATGATCCTTCCGAGACGTAGAGTAGATCAAGATGTCGTCCAGGTAGATGACGACAAACTGATCCAAAAGGTCCCAAAAGATATCGTTCATAAAATGTTGGAAGACAGCTGGGGCATTGGTCAACCCGAACGGCATGACCGTATATTCAAAATGTCCGTATCGGGTGCCAAAAGCTGTCTTCCATTCGTCCCCCGCCCTGACTCGAACCAGATTGTAAGCTCCACGTAAGTCCAGTTTTGTAAACACCACGGCCTCCCGGAGCCGCTCCAACAACTCGGGAATCAGAGGCAACGGGTAGCGATTACGGATCGTGATGGCGTTCAAGCGCCGGTAATCGCAACAAAGTCGTAGATCCCCGGTCTTCTTTTTGACGAACAAAACCGGGGCAGACAAGGGCGAAGACGAAGGCTGGATAAAACCCCGGGCCAGGTTCTTGTCAAGGAAGTCCCGCAATGCGGCCAACTCCGGTTCAGACATGGAGTATAGGCGGCCCGTCGGGAGTTTCGCATCAGGTACCAGGTCAATGGGACAGTCGTAAGGCCGGTGCGGTGGCAGTTGATCCGCCTCCTGCTCGCTAAACACGTCCGCGAACTCCGCTAAATCCGGCGGCACTGTCACCTCGGCCGAACTGGGCACCTGAGCCGCGCAAACATGACAGGTATGGTCCACGCATTGCAAGGACGGGAACGAGATGCGGTTCTGCGACCAGTGGATCTGGGGATCGTGCGCCCGCAGCCAAGCCAAGCCCAACACCACGGGGAAATGCAGACCCGAAGCCACGTAAAATTGAATGGCCTCCTCATGCTCCCCGAGGATCAGGCACAAAGGCTGCATGGCGTTCTTGATGGGCCCAGACAGAAGCACCCGGCCGTCAATGGTCTCCACTCTCATCGGAGGGTCTACCGGGCACAGAGGGACGTGATATTTCGTGACAAACGCTGCATCCATAAAATTCGTGGTAGCCCCGGAATTGACCAAGGCATGGGCTGGAATTCCCTGCGGACTACCCGACAAGAGAATGTGCGCTGCAAGAATCAGATGTTGTGGAGGCCCCTCCGCCTCTGTTCCGGCCTGTGCCCGACCCGAAGTCTCCCTCAGATTGGGCTTTCCCCGTTTCCCGAGATGGAGGTCCGTCGTTGAGGGGGGGCCGTAGACCGTGCAACCCCTCTACCTCCCTTCTTGGGGCAACCCGTAGCCAGATGTCCCGGATCCCCACAGTAAAAACACAACCCCCCTGCACGCCGTCTCTCCATCTCCGTGCGTGACAAGTGGGGTCTGGCTGCACCCAACTCCATGGGCTCCTCTCGTGGGACAGGAGTCTCTCGTGGAACTGGCACTCTCAGCACCTCCCGGGACGCTCGGCGAGGCCTCCGCCTCTGCAGCCGGCCGTCAATCCGGAGGCATAGATGAACCAACGCGTCAAACGTTGGAGGCCTGTCCACTCTCACCAGCTCATCCTGCAGGTCCTCTGACAGGCCATCCTGAAAAGCATCCATAAGGGCTGGCTCATTCCACTCAGAGTCCTGACTGAGCAGCCGGAACTCGGTAACGTAGTCCAGTAAAAAACCACGCCCTTGGTGCAACTCTTTCAGGAGTCTGGTGGCTGTTTCTCCTTTGATGGGGTCCTCGAACGTCAGCCAAAGATGAGTGCAAAAACCCTGGAAGTCATCCAGCAGGGGGCTCGGCTGAGTCAGCAAAGGCGTAGCCCACCGTGCTGCTGTGCCTGAGAGCAAGCTTATCACAAAGCCCACCTTTGTCTGGTTGGTGGGAAAGTCCTCCGCTCTCAAGGCAATGAACAACCGGCATTGGCCCAGGAACGCCGGGAAAAGTTTCGGACTGCCATCAAACTTATCCGGCATGGCCACTGGGCATTTCCTTCGTTGCTGCTGGGGGGGTGGGGGGTTGGCAGGAGCAGACAGCTGTGCAACTTGCGCTGTTAGCAAGGCAAGTTGCTGTGCGAAGAGAGCATTCTCCGCCTGAAGTTGCTCCATCATAGCTGAATGGAGATACATTTGGGGTAGCAATCAATCTGTTCTGACCCCCCTTCCTCCGTTGCCCACACAGCACACACACTCCGGAACATCACAAGGGAACAAGGTTTATTATACCAACAGACAAGAGGTTTTGTGGCAGCAAGCCACCAAGACAGAACTCACAAAGACAGAACACACAAAAGCAGCAATCCAGCTTGCCAGGATCCCAGACTAGAGTTGCTGTCAAAAGTCCTTTGTTGATTGCTATGCAGAGCCTCTCCAGAGTCAACCCTTTTATAACCTAAAAAGGGCGTCTCCCAAACAGCACCTGAGAGCTCTTTACTGCCTATAATTACGCCCACGCTCCTTGCGTTTGTGGGCGCGCCGGAAACGGGCATCTCGAAACGCCCTACTAAGTCCTGAGTCACTATCCTCTCCGCTGCTCCAAGGCAGGGCATCGGGAGTCCTCCTCCTCTCGCTCTCACCGCTGCTCCATGCCTCTGGCGCCACCTGGTGGCCGACCAGACTCTCGGATTCCTGCTCAGCCTCCGAATCCTGTCCAGGATCGCACATCTCCTCTGGAGCTGACTCGTATGGAGTATCACTCTCGGAGTCTGGTGACAGCGGCACCGGCTGGGCCACAACACAAACCAAACAAAGAGAGAAGCAAACTAAACCTCAGGAGAAATTCCTTAATAGTGAGAAGAATTTACCACTGAAAGGACTTATCTCCAGAAGTTAATGTAGATGCTGTTATCACTGGAGTTTTTAAAAAAGAGATTGGACAGACAGATGCCTGAAATTATATGGGGGTCTCCTGTTTGAGCAAGCAGTTAAATTAGAGGACCTCCGAGACTCCTCCCAACTCTGTCATTCTATTCTTTTTAAACAAGTCTGTTGGAAGAAATGTCCTTCTGGGTTCAGTTCCAAGTGGGGAAAAAGACACTGGATTCATGGAAGTTGCTTGGAAAGATGGTTTATTGGTGATGGACAGGACCACATGGTTTGAGGTCCTGGAGGAAAAAGGGAAGAGATGCTGAGAATACCGTGGTTTTATGCCCTCTCTGGGCTTTTGCATTTGAGCTTGTATTCTGAGTGGTTGTCGAACTCCCATGATGCCATGTAGTGGTAAGTCTATAGCCTGTCCTGAGACCCATGCTTGGTTGACTCTTGCTGGGTGATGATATAATGAAAGAGCTTTGAGTAATTCCTCCCCTGGCTCTGCCTGAAGGAGGTAGATGTGAATTATTATTTTTTTAAATATATTTTTATTATTTTTACATTTAAAACAATGCAATACCGCGGAGTCGGAGTGACCATACATTCACATTATGTACAGCCAGTTTCAACCATTAACAGTTAATCTACTTAATACATTGTCTGTCCTTCTGTCCAATCACAATATATACATTTGTTCCAGTCTTGTCATCTTGTCTTATACCAATCATAAAATCTATTCCATACCTCAAAATATTCTGATTCCCCTTTATTTTTAAGTTCAAGAGTGAGCCTATTTGCTTCTGCACAGACCAACATTTTTCTGATTATATCAAGCTCTGATGGTGTATTTTCTTTTTTCCAATACTGTGCATAGGTTATGCGCGCTGCAGTTAGTATATGTAAAATTAAATAAAGTGTACCTTTCTTAAACCCCTCCGGTATTATGCCTAGGAGAAAAGTTTCTGGTTTAAACATAATTTGTTCTCCCATCATTTGTTCTAACCATGATTGAATCATTTTCCAATATTTTTTTGCCTCATTGCACGTCCACCACATATGGTAGAAAGTGCCTGGTGTTTTTTTACACTTCCAACAATTTGAATAGACTGACTCAGGCGTTTATGGCCCATTGACAAAGGTGATGGGGGTTTGAGTTTCTGCCTCCCTTTTAGGGGAAATACTCTGTCCTTTTAATATTTCCTAAAATATTCATTTTCGTAGGAGGGAGGTGGGGTGCTAACTTCCTACAAGTCTGAGCAAAATCTGGGGCTGCAGATCAGTTGAAGCAATTTCCTCCATTGAGAGGATTGGTGGTGGAGGAAAGAAATAAGCAGTGGAATGCATAGGTATATATTTTCATGTACAATCCCCCTCCCAAGTTACAACTTGAATCAGCATCAACAAAGATTAGAATTTGGAAGAAAAAGTTTGCAGGGAAAAAAAAATCTGTCTAAACAACATGCAGGGTAGCCATAGTTTATAAAGAATTTGGGTCATACTTTTCCTCACTGGCATAAGCCTATTTTTTTAAAAAAAAACAAAGAGAGATAATAAGGGGAGTCTTTAATCAAATATAAAAAGGCCCAATTAGTTTGCCAAGTTTGTGTTGGATGACCCCAATTAATCAGGGGTTTCATACACAATATTTTTCAGCACGTGTTTAGCTGCAAGAGAGGGCTCCTCGGTTGGGTGCAGCTTATTTTATTGGGGAAAAAAATTGTCCACTTGGAAAATGACAAATTTTAATTTCCAGAAGCTGTTGGATCCCACATTCTTTTTTGGCTTGGACCTAATCCAATTTTTGGATTGTTCCTCTCATTTCAGTACATTGTACTTCAGATCCTCCCAGAAGCCATGTAGAGCTTCATAGAAAAGTTTTGATCAGAGTTTAACAGAATAACAAAATAGAATAACAGAGTTGGGAGGGACCTTGGAGGTCTTCTAGTCTAGTTCAATCCCAGGGTGGAGACCCTGTATCATTTCAGTTCAATCTCTTCTTCAAAACCTCCAGTGATGGAGCGTTTACAACTTCTGAAGGCAAGCTGTTCCACTGGTTAATTGTTCTCACTGTCAGGAAATTTCTCCTTATTTCTAGGTTGAATCTCTCCTTGATCAGTTTCCATCCATAGCTTCGGGTGCTTTGGAGAATAGTTTGACTCCCTCTTCTTTGTGGAAGCCCCTGAGATATTGCAAGGCTGCTGTCATGTCACCCCTAGTCAACAAGCAACAGAATTTCATTTTTAATGCGAGCTGGTGTGCTCATAGTTAAAAAAAATGACAATAAAATTATCTTATCTCATCCTGTCCCATCCCACCTTACACCACCCCACCTAATCCTATCCTATCCTATCCATCCTATCCTATCCTATCCTATCCTATCCTACTTTACCTTACCTTACCTTACCTTACCTTATCTTACCATATTCAATATAGAATATTGGATAACAAATGGTTATCCAATATCTTCTTAAAAACTTCCAGTGTTGGAGCATTCACAACTTCTGGAGGCAAGTTATTCCACTGATTAATTGCTCTATATGTCAGGAAATTTCTCCTTAGTCCTAGCTTGCTTCTCTCCTTGATTAGTTTTCTCATTTTTTGCTTCTTATCCTGCATTCAAGTCCTTTGGAGAATAACTTGACTCCCTCTTCTTTGTGACATCCCCTGAAATATTGGAACCCTGCTATCAAGTCACCCTTGTCCTTCTTTTAATTAAACTAAACATACCCAGTTCCTAACAATCGTTCTTCATATGTTTTAGCTTCCAGCCCCCTAATTATCTTTGTTGCTCTTCTCTGCCCTCTTTCTAGAGTCTCAACATATTTTTATATCATGGCAACCAAAACTGGATGCAGTATTCCAAGTGTGGCCTTACCAAGGCATTATAAAATGGTGTTAACACTTCGCATGTTAATCTTCATTAGATTTTATTTTTGTTTTTGTTTGTTTGTTTAAGTAGACTGGAATTTGAGAGTGGTGTGGTTGTTTATCTCTATGTCCCTTTAAACTGAGAGCAAAGAAGCAACCCATGTAGCTTTCTTGTCAGTGACATGAGTTATTGCTCATTGCCTTCTTTCAGATGTTTAAAAATTCAGTCTATTCAACAGCCCTGTTATGTCCTGATAACTGAAGGGTTGAAGGACCATGTATAACTCCCATTTACCCTTACTTTGTTGATTTACAAACATTTGTACGCCAGCAGTTCTCAGAATTCTAGACGGCTTGCAGCAGACACAATAAAATATCCATAATATATTCAGAAAAGTAAATCCCATTAAAAACTAATAAATACCATCCGTAAAAAAAACCACAAAAAACCAGGCAGATCTGAACATTAACTCCGGAAGGCAATTGTTTGAATCGTTTTTGTAAACCACCATCAGGATAGAGCTGCCTCTGATCTCAGGAGGCGAACGATTCCAGAGAGATACTCGCAAACCATTTCATTCTCTGTTAGTTTTCTGAATGTCCCTCAAGATGACAAATCACTTCCAGGGTGCAAGACAGATGGAAGGCAAGCAAACTTCCAAATTTAGACCCTGCTTGGATAATCACTATCATCCCAAAGAGTACATTGCTTTACTTTTCATTGCATCTTCAGCCAAGATTATATGCTACTTTCATGGAACTATACCTTAGCCCTCCCCTCTTGTATCTCTATGTTCCTGTCTTTATCTCATTCTCATGCTCTACGTCCATGATGGCGAACCTTGGGACATCTGTGGCACACAGGTGGCATGTAGACCCCTGTCTGCAGGCATGCGAGCTGTCGCCCCAGCTCAGCTCCACCATGCCTCCCATTGGCCAGCCGATTTTTGGGTCTCTGCCATGCATGTGCAGGAAGCAGGGTACATGCGAGAGACATATGCATATACACAGAGAAAAAGGGAGAGAGAGAAAGAGAGAGAGAAAAAAAGATAGGGAGGGAGGGAGAGAGAGGGAGGGAGACAAAGAGAGAGAAAGGGAGAGTGGGAGAGGGAGAGAAAGAGAGAGACTGTTCCAATGATAGCACCCAAAACTGATCTCTAGTATCAATTTATTGGGATGTATGACTCCGAGGGCAATTGACATTTAGCACATTTCTCTCTGTATTTCAATTAATCAAAACACTTGTGACCAATTAATTTTACTCAATCTGTTAAAACAAAACATGAAGCACAAGAGGTCTCCATCTGTTTTCTTTTCTTTCTTAAAACAAACAAAACAAATGAGTGCCAGCATTTATTTGTGTATTAATTTATTCTCCATTGATAAAGCTTCTGGGTAATAGTATCTCTTATTTTAAGGAAATAAAACTATCTGGACTCGTACGGAGATTGTGTTGACGGTGCTAAAGGTATCTTCCTTTTCTGGCCGTTTCCAAACTTCCCTCAAAACATTTGCCTGTCTCCCAGAGTTTGCCCAAATTTAGGTTCATTGCATAGATGGCAATTATCTAACCAACACATTCTTTGCTGTCCCTTTCCCCATTTGCCTTCCATCTTCTTCCCCAACATCAGGGTCTTCTCCAAGGAGTCCTCTCATTAGATGGCCAAAGTCTTTGAGCTTCAACTTCAGGATCCTTCCTTCCAAAAGACAGTCAGGGTTGATTTCCCTTAGGATCGACTGATTGGATCTCTTTGCAGTCCAAGTGTCCCTAAACGTGTCTTCTCCAGCACCACCATGTGAAAGCATCAATTCTTCAGCGCTCAGCCTTCCTTGTGGTCCACCTCTCACAGCCATGCATTGCTACTAGGAAAACCAGAGCTTTCACTATGCAAGCTGTAACTGATTCAGAGGTATCAGAAGTAACTGATTCAGCAGGATTCAATAACTTCTCTTTATGTACAATATAACACATGAAGTAAATATACAATACCAAAAACAGTTTTTTCCAACGTGGTAGTAAATACAAGCAAAACACAGGCAGAGTAGAGAACAGTTTCAGTTCAGAGCAGCAGACTAGTTTTGAGCTCAGCACAGACTCAGAGCTACAAAGCTAAAGCCACCCCCAGGCTCCTAGCTGTCTCCAGAAAAAAACTGTTCCAGTTTCCAAACAGCCCTCATTGACTGACCTAATTGCTATGCCTATTCATTGGCTGACCTTGTGACCAGGTCTCTGCCAAGTCATGAACTCTCATACTCAAACCTTTGTTGACAAGCTGATGTCTTGTCATATGCTATGGAGCAGTGTATAACTGATGTGGTAAGTCAAAGACTTCCCAAAAGATCAAGTGAATGTTATTGTTGTTCAATCACTAAGCCATAGCTGATTCTTCACAAACCCATGGGTCACAGCACACCAGGCCCAGAGGTGGGTTCCTATCAGTTCGCACCAGTTGTGCCAAATAGGCAGTAACTTGGCCTGCCATGCCCCTGAACTGCATCTACATGGAGGGAGGTATGCAGTGGAGTACCCCAAGGCTCTGTTTTGGGCCCAGTACTCTTCAACATCTTCATCAATGATTTGGATGAGGGAATAAATGGGGAACTCATCAAATTTGCAGATGACACCAAGCTGGCAGGAATAGCCAACACTCCAGAAGAAAGGCTTAAGATACAGAAGGATCTTGACAAACGTGAACACTGGGCACTATCTAATAAAATGAAATTCAATGGTGAAAAGAGTAAGGTTCTACATTTAGGCAACAAAAACGAAATGCACAGGTACAGTATAGGTGGTACCTTGCTCAACAGTAGTAACTGTGAGAGGGATCTTGGAGTCCTAGTGGACAACCATTTAAATATGAGCCAGCCGTGTGCAACAGCTGCCAAAAAAGCCAACACAGTTCTAGGCTGTTAATACCACTTTATAAGGCCTTGGTAAGGCCACACTTGGAATACGGCATTCAGTTTTGGTTGCCACAATGTAGAAGAGATGTGGAGACTCTAGAAAGAGTGCAGAAAAGAGCAACAAAGAGGATTAGGGGACTGAAGACTAAAACATATGAAGAACGGTTGCAGGAACTGGGTATGTCTAGCTTAAGAGAAAGAAGGACTAGAGGAGACATGATAGCAGTCTTCCAATATCTCAGGGGTTGCCACAAAGAAGAGGGAATCAAACTATTCTCCAAGGCACCTGAGGGTAGAACAAGAAGCAATGGGTGGAAACTTATCAAGGAGAGAAGCAACTTAGAACTGAGGAGAAACTTCCTGACAGTTAGAACAATTAATCAGTGGAACAGAAGTTGCCTCCAGAAGTTGTGAATGCCCCAACACTGGAAGTCTTTAAGAAGATGTTGGATTTCTCTGAAACGATATAGGGTTTCTTGCCTAGGCAGGGGCTTGGACTATAAGACCTCCAAGGTCCCTTCCAACTCTGCTAATGTATTGTATTATTGTATTTTTTAAAAACTGTGTATGTATGTGTAGCGCGCATGAAGCATGCATATGAAGCCTGTCCCTGAGCAAATCGACAGTAGCAGCAGCCAGTACCCACCTATGACCAGGTCCCCATGTCCTCCATCATCAACTGGATTTTGCTCAAATTTATGTTCATTACATTTGATGGCACTATCTATGTAACCATCTCATCCTCTGCTGTCCCCTTCTCCTTGTTGGTTCCCATACCGGGAGTCGAACCCAGGCCACCTGGATAAAGACCAGGAATCCTAACCACTAGAACTAGAAACCATTTTTTGCATTGGACCTTCAGGCCTGCCACAATTAATACTGTGGGAAAATGGGAGGGGGAAATCGTATGGAGTATGGGAGATATCTAGTCTAAATAACATTCCTTTCTCAGGGAGTCAAGGACATCTTGCCCTGCACCTGGAGTGCTGGGACTGGGCAGCATCTCCAGTTGGGATGGTGCTTGGACCATGTGATGGACATGTGGGTGCTGGGCAGGGACCTGGACTTTCAATTGGGCACATCTGGGGAAACCCAAATCTGAAAGCCTCCAGGTTTCCCCCACCCAATTGAAAGTGCGCACTCACATGTGTGCATGCTCACATTTGTGAACCAGTAGGGAAAGAAAGTGAATACCGCCCTTAAGGCTTACTCACCGTTCATTGTTCATTGCCAGCAGTTCAATCCTGACTGGCTCAAGGTTGACTTGGCCTTCCATCTTCCCTGTCAGGGGAAAAAACGCCTGATATCTGAGATCAATGGACCGTGGCTGATTTCCTTCCGCATATCTTTTGAGATATTGAGAAAAATAAAAGTCTTTAAAAATATTCTAATTAATAAACAAACTTTAATACAAAAATAATAAAAGTAAATGAAACAGAAAATAACTTATGGTTACATTTTGATAATGAAAGCTACGTTTGCCAAGTTGGCTGCCGAACAAAGAAGAGAAGAATTTTGGAATGTGTAACGCGTGCTCAATAAATCACTTTCAGATAAGAACCTTTTTTGTTTTATGACCTGCGCAATAAAGCTTTCTTAGTTTAACTCTTGAATGTCAGTTTAGGCAGTTCAGGCCTAGCAAACTTTTTAACATCGTGACATTCCCAAGGTCAGTAAAATGAGGACTCTGATTGTTTGGAGGCTGACTGGAAAGACTTTGGAAACATGGAGGCTGATTGAAAAGATGGTTTAATGAAATTAAACCATCTTAGGGACTGGAGGCTAAAATTTATGAAGTTGCAGGAACTGGATATGCTTAGCTTAAGAGAAAGAAGGACTAGGGGTGACATGATAGCAGTGTTCCAATATCTCAGGGGTTGCCACAAAGAAGAGGGAGTCAAGCTATTCTCAAAAGCACCTGAGTGTAGAACAAGAAGTAATGGGTGGAAACTAATCAAGGAGAGAAGCAACTTAGAACTGAGGAGAAATTTCCTGACAGTGAGAACAATTAATCAGTAGTACAGCTTGCCTCAAGAAGTTGTGAATGCCCCAACACTGGAAGTCTTTAAGAAGATGTTGGATAGCCATCTGTCTGAAACGGTATAGGGTTTCCTGCCTAGGCAGGGGGCTGGACTAGAAGACCTCCAAGGTGCCTTCCAACTCTGCTATTGTATTGTATTGTATTGAAATACTGGGCTTGTGAATCAGAAAAGTCGGCAGTTTGAATGCCTAGCACTGCGTAAAGAGTGAGCTTCCATTACTTGTCCCAGCTTCTGCCAACCTAACAGTCGAAAACACATAAAAATGCAAGTAGAAAAATAGGGACCACCTTTGGTGGGAAGGTAACAGTGTTATGTGCACCTTCGGCATTTAGTCAGCCACATGACCATGGAGATGTCTTCGGATAGTGCTTTCTCTTTGGCTTTGAAACGGAGATGAGCACCGCCCCCTAGAGTCGGGAATGATAAGCACATATGTGCGAGGGGAACCTTTACCTTTTAGGAGGATGCTGACTTTCTACACCCCCTTCCTATAGCATGCTGATTAGGAGACAAACTCGAGAAACCAAAGTTTCAGGGGGTGGAACAGCGAGGCTGGTGTGCCAAAATCAAGTTGATGCATCTACTCCTTTAGATTGCTAATATGCTCACAGTTAATGCAGGCCTGCAGCTATGATAAGTTCCTGAGTAGTTATTGTCCGTTGGCGGAGACCGCTGCATAAAAATCAATTTCGGGTTTTTTTTTTCAACTTCTCTTCCTTCCTTTCTTCACTCAATTACCTTATTGACCTGCAAATGAATGCACTTATTTACAAAAAAAAGAAGAAAAAAACACACACCCAGGAGGAAATGTGCTGTTTTCTCTTTTTGTGTATAATTTGGGAGCGGCGGAACAAAACCAAAGCAGAAATCGGACTTGTTTAGCTGATCCCTGCCACTAACGCATCAGAAAAAAAATAGATGCCCCCATCTGCCCTCTTCCTGAACGATGGAAATGCGGCGGGAAGGCAGACCTTCATCAGCAGACAATGAGCTCATCTCGCCCTTTGCGGTCGTTTGGGTTTCTGGCCTGTTTTGTTTTACGTTGAAGTTGCAGTTGGGATCAAAACAATAGGAAACGTTCTAATGCCACGATTGAGCAAATCAGCTCTTTCCAGTGCAATTAACGCAATCCTGTCTGCCAGCAACACGCCATTGTGGATGACCCGGGCATTTGACGTGGGCATTTTTGAAAATTGGCAAAAAGAAATTGCTAGAGAAAGCCTGAATTATTTTTTCCCCCTAAACCTATATTTATTTATTTATTTTTAAGAAAAGAAATGACTGAAATTTCCTTCAATGGTTTGATCATTGCCCATGGCTATGGCTGAACCAGGGGAGAAAATCAACTAACATCCCCTTTCTAGTTCCCCATGATTCTGCATCCTCGACTGAAGATGAGGAGGTCAGAATGGATTGACTTTGAGTACTTAAAGGGGCCGTCCCTCGCAGCGACCTAGGGGAGAACAGGTCACATGCAAAGCAGAACATAAACATTGAATAATAGTCTTGGCAGGGACACTGGAGGTCTTCTAGTCCAACCCCTTGCATGGTATGGCCTGTTGACTGCTGGCTCCTCCAGCAGCCAAATCAGAGGAGAAGGAAGGGGCGTGGGAGTCGGGGTTAGCATCAAGGCAACCTGAGAGCTCAGAGGGGGAAGAGGAAATGGAGCTGGCTGACAGAGAGAGAGAGAGAGAGAGAGAGAGAGAGAGAGACAGAGACAGAGACACAGAGACAGAGAGAGACAGAGACAGAGATGGAGCCTGGGCCGTCTGTCAGCCCTCTGATGGAGAGTCAACAGCCCCCAGGTCTGGAGGTGGCTGATGAGGAAGAAGAGGAACAGCTGAGTCCACTGCATGACGCATGGATGCACAGAAGGCAGAGGAGAGGAGAGCAGTGGAAATCCATGGGCAGATCCTTGGGATAGAAGAGCCACCGCTGCTAGTGAAGCCCTACTCTAGTTCTGGGGATAAAAGGCAGGGGTCTGAGATGAATAGATGTGGCAGACAATCATTCATCTTCCTGCCAGATGGACCTGTTAGCCTGTGGTGAGATAGAAACTCTTGGCCAGGGCTACCGACACTCCTAATAAAGGAACCTTTCAGTTCTCTTCAGAGAGTTTGTTGTGTTTGGGGAGCTGGGTCGAAACACTTTACCTATGGCGATTCTCAGTCATCCAGGTCATGGTTGTCCCAAAGCTACTTTTTCAAGAGAAAACTGGCCTTTACTTAAAAACATAAAATGATGGGGGACCCACAACTCCTGAAGGCAAGGCATGCCATTGGTAAATTGTTCTCAACATTATGAAATTTCCAGGGGTGGGATTGAAAAATGTTAGCAATCAGTTCTCTGCCTGGTGGCTGTGTGGACATGGCCATTTTGGGCATGGCCTACTCTGCCTATTGCACCATGGTGGGGAGTTTTTGTTCTCCCCAGGCTCCAAAGGGTTTCCTTGAGCTTCCAGGAGGGCAAAACCAGCCTCCCCTGGGCTCCAGAGGCCCTCTGGAGGCCGGAAATGGGCCCATGTTCTGACTTCTGGTACTTCCGGTAGGCCTGTTTTTTGCCTCCCTAGGCTCCAGAGGCTTTCAGTGAGCCTCCTGGGCTCTGGACGCCCTATGGAGGCTGAAAACGGACCCATTTTTTCACCCTCCCCAGATTCCAGGGTCTTTCCTGAGCCTCCAGGAGGACTAAAGCGGCCTCCCCTGAGCTCTGGGGGTGGAGGGTGGAAACGGGCTCATTTCCAGACTTCTGAGAGGTCCATTTTTTGCCCTCCCACAGCCTCCCTGCAGGCCCTGGCATAATGAGCGAGCCACGTGGAGACTCCTGGGAGGGTGTGGCAGGTGGGCTCAGACGGTCCTTGCAACAACTTGTTCTATGAACGAACTGGATGCAAAATTAACATCCGGTTTGTCCGAATCGGTGCGAACCGGCTGAATCCCACCATTGGAAATTTCTCCTTAGTTCTAGGTTGTGCTTCTCCTTGATTATTTTCCACCCATTGTTTCTTGTGCTTTGGAAAATAATTTGATCTCCTCCAGGCCTCTGTTGCTCTTCCAACTTTTAGCTTTTTTTTTCTTTTGCCAACAACCAACTTTTTTCTCAGCCCATTTTATCATACATTCTTTCACCTGTTCTTCTCTTGGAAATTCCAATAAAGTATTATACATTTTAAGAATTATGTGTTTATCATTTGTGAACAATACTATTTCAAGCAGAGTCTTACAGTGTCCAATCCTAAATTATTTTGCCTACTTTAAATCTTTTTTAACAATTGAAATAAGAGAACTTGATGTCTCTATCCCTCTGCCACCACTTCTTCTCTTGATTTTATTTTACATTTCTCTTAAAAAATACTAAGAGCTCACAGTAAAGTAGTGATTTGTGCAATGCACTTGTCAAATCTGTTCAAGAAAACGGCAGACATTTTGCAAACAAAACTGACTCAAAGGCACTGAGACAGAGGGAAGGAGAAAATATTTACTATTTGGAACTATAAATATCCAAAAGGAAACATTTTCATGGAAATAATCAATGCTCAAAGTTTATGTATAGAGGAACATATATTATTATTTAGGGAAGCAGATCAATCTTTTTTGTGTTATTTTTTTTGCATTAGTTACATTTTTACCAGATAAGTATTTTTAAACAAGTACATTCCACCTGCTAAATTGAGAAAATGTTAAATTATATGGTATACATATTTCTTACACCATACTGGAAATTCAGTTGTTTCGGGATGTCTATGAATATTTCTTCTCAAAAATAAACCTTGGACTTTTTGCTGAGGGGAAAATTGTACCAATTTTAAAACATGTGGACTTTAAAAAAACTGGTAATAATTTTCGAACCTTGCCCTTCCCTACCCAATACTTAAAGGTAAAGGTAAAGGTTTCCCTCACATATGTGCTAGTCATTCCCAACTCTAGGGGGCAGTGCTCATCTCTGTTTCAAAGCCAAAGAGCCAGCGCTGTCCGAAGATGTCTCTGTAGTCATGTGATTGGCAGGACTAAATGCCGAAGACGCATGGAATGCTGTTCCCTTCCCACCAAAGGTAGTTCCTGTATTTCTACTTGCATTTTTACATGCTTTCAAACTGCTACGTTGGCAGAAGCTGGGACAAGTAATGGGAGCTCATTCGGGTACGCGGTGCTAGGGATTCGAACCGCCGAACTGCTGATCTTTCTGATCAACAAGCTCAGCGTCTTAGCCACTGAGCCACCCCGTCCCATATACTTAGAGATATTTAAAAGCAGGAGTCTAAAAATTTGCCTGAAAGAGGCAAACCAGCTGTAAATAAAAGACAGTTTTCCTTCTTATCAGGCATAGTTAACTGGCTCTATCAGTGATTAGGCTGTAATGTGAGCATAACTCCTCCAATTAGCTTGGAAAAATAAACTAGAAAGTTGTTTGGGGCTATACCACTTCTCGTCTACCTTTTCTACATGAGAAGATTTGAGAGGCAACCGCAAAAATTATCTTATCATACATTTAGGGGAAAATAATCCTCTGCTAACAAAACTCTGTACAGTGTTGGGGCAATAGTGTTACACAGGACAATAGAAGTAAAAGATTTAGGTACATCCATAGTCAGGGGTGGGATTCAAATAATTTAACAACTGGTTCACACAGGGTCAGTGGTGTTGTGGGAGGCATGGCCCATCCCCATCCTCCAGCTCCACTGCACATGTACACCCCCTACAGTCCGACCTATGCATAGTAAACAAAATTGTCTGCTACAATGTCCTATTGTCAATGACTACATCAGCTTCAACCTCAATAATACATAGGCAAACAGTTGATACAAACTCAAGGTAAACGGCTCCAAACTCGATTGCAGAAAATACGACTTCAGCAACAGAGTGGTCAATGCCTGGAATGCTCTACCGGACTCCATTGTTACATCCTCAAACCCCCACAGCTTCAACCTTGACCTCTCTACTGTGGACCTCCCCCAATTCTTAAGAGGTCCATAAAAAGGGGAGTGCATAAGCACACCTACATGCCTTCTGTCCCTATCCTACTGTCCCCATTTATTTGTACTCATTTCATTTGTTCATGTCCATGTTTACACATATACCTGTTTGTCAGTGTTCCAAATACCATGCAAAAGTAAATCAGAGTCCAGAACAGAATCATCCTTAAAGTTCCAATTTAATAATACAGGCATGTTGGCATTGTGCTATGAAATTCCAACTGTGATTTACATCCTGAGAGTTCACCCAGTTGAAAGTTCATGATCTATCCCCTCGCCGATAAATCAATCACATGCCCCAATCCTTTTCTTCCACGCTGGCATCTCCACCCAGTTTCTTCCGGTCAAATGTCGAGGTGCGGAGACAAAAGATGACCTTGGCTTCTAGAAAAGAATCACAACAACACATTCCACAATCCTACTCCTTTCCATTCCCCCCTCCCAATTACTACACTAATGAAACAGCATAGGAATTTATAAGAAAGTGTGGCAGGCCAAAGATTCTTAAAGGAACCTCTGCAGGCCTGACACCTGTTATCTTGTACACATTTGACAAACTAAAGAGAATAAATAAATAAATGTGGGATGAGCGTCCCGAAACAGCCAATCTGACCCTGGACAAACCGGTTGTTAAATTAACCCCCCGCTATGAAATGGGTCCTGGAAACAGAGCACCTGTCACAAGGGAAGGAGGAGAAGCAGGGAGAAGAAAGAGAGAAAGCGGCCTTCTCCTTCCCTTAAAGTTGCTGCTCCATTATCCATTTCTCCATTGCAGCTCAGTGCCCAGAATCCACTTTGACAGCAGGGAGAGATAATATAACAACCGGTTCGCTTGAACCGGTGCAAACCGGCTGAATCCAACCACTGTTCATAGTAGATAATGACAAAACGAGCGAAGGAGGTGGCCAGGCAGCTGTGAAGGGCAACAAAATTCTGGCATGCATCACTAGAGGGATCACCAGTAGGAATAAGGAAGTACTAATCCCCCTTGTCTAGGGTTTTATTCATACCCCATTTGGAACCCTGTGTCCAGTTCTGGAGACCTGACTTAAAAAGATATATTGATAAAAGATGGAGCAAATCGAGAGATGGGGAACAGAAATGGCACAAGGTTTGAGTCAGGGGTGAAATCTACTTACCTTGGCTACTGGGTCTCAAATGTGAGCGTGCATGCGCAGAGCATCAAAAATAGATGTGATGATGTCTGGGCGGGTGGGTGGAGCCTGCTACTGAACCCACCTGCAAAGGTAAGTAGAACAGTGAAGGGGGGGGGGGAAATCCACTGTGTCACATGATTTAGATTAGGTAGAAAGCAGGAAATCATGCAGGAAATCAAACGTCACAGCTGACCGACGGAAATACCGGCTTGCCCAAACCGGTAGCATTTTTTATTGGTCCGAACCGGTCGCATTTCACCCCTGGTCTGAGGGACAAAACATATCAAGAGAGATTGGAGCAATGGAATATGAGGAAAGAATGGAGGACAGAAGGCAAAGGGATGACATGATGGAAACCTTCACATATATCGCAGGTGTGAGTAAGGTTCTACAAGCAATATTTTCAATATTAAGCAAAAATGAAGAACGCAGAGACATCACCTCAAACTGTCAGGAAGGAAGTGCAAAACCTATGTTAGAAAGTCTCTTCCTCTTCCTCCTTCTCCTCCTTATTTCTTCTCATCCTCTTTTACAACTTTGGAGGATGAGGAAGATACAAAAGTATTTTGTATCTGTGTATTACTGTGAAGTATGACTTGTCAGAAAGAGTAGTGGAAGCTTAGAACCAACTTCTGACGGAGGTAGTAGGTCAATGACCAGTAATCGAGTTCAAACATGCTTGGGGTAAGCATATGTCCATCTCTTAACAAAAATATTAAAAAATGCAAAAGGAGGACTAGGGGCAGTGGTGGGTTGCAGGCGGTATGCCCTGATACGAGTGTACTGGAGCCAGCCCAGAGCACCGGATACCATTCCGGTACGGTGCTCCAGAGGGCCACCCGCCTGCCTGCTCTCCTTACCATGTTTTAAAGCTGTCGGCGCTTCCGTGCATGCATAAAAGGCGTACAGTGCCTGTGTGACGCTCCGCTGAGCAGCTGGAGCATTGTGGAGGCTTGTGGAAGCGTCGTTTCCAGCTACAACGCATGTGGGTAATGCCGGGGCCATTCCAACCATACCGGTTGTAACAGAATCCGGAACCCACCACTGACTAGGGGTGACATGATAGCAGTGTTGCAATATCTCAAGGGTTGCCACAAAGAAGACGGAGTCAACCTGTTCTCCAAAGACAGGAGAAGAAGCAATGGGTGGAAATTCATCAAGGAGAGAAGCAACTTAGAACTAAGGAGACATTTCCTTACAGAGAGAACAATTAACCAGGGGAACAGGTTGCCTCCAGAAGTTGTGAATGCTCCAACACTGGGAGTTTTAAAGAAGATGTTGGATAACCATTTGTCCAGAAGAGTATGGGGTCTCCTGTCTGAGCCAGGGGGTTGGACTAGAAGGCCTCAAGGACCCTTCCAGCTCTATTCTGATTCTGAGAACTTTGCTTATATTGTTGGGACAGTGAGAAAACGTATGGTTCAAAAGATTACACTACGCTGTAACATTAAAGATATTTTTTTATAAAATGTTGGTATAGGCTACCAGAGAAGATATAAAGACATAGAGACATTTTGTTCATGTGCATGATAACTGCAGTCAAACAATCAAACAGTCAACAACAGTCTAATCAAGGAACCACCAAGAACATCCCCACCATCTATGACAGGGAAGCCACTAGTATATAAACAGAGAGCAAACCAACACTCCTTCCTAAACATTGATGATGTTCCCTAGTTGGATAATGAAATGTCTGCGTGAAAACAACAAAGTTCAGAGAGCACCAAGGAACTCACAGTTCAACCCTGAGCTACAAATATTCTCTTGAATTGACCTCTCTTCCTTTCTACCTCACACCTGTCTGTCTACCTATCTTAATATTAGACCAACAGTCAAGCAGTAAACAACAACCTAATGAAGGAACAATCAAGACCACTCCGAGGAACGCTGAGAGCAGAGGCTACTTGTACATAAACCGAGAACAAACCTCACTCCCTTGTAGCACTGATGATGTTACATAGTTGGGTCATGAAATGTCTGCAAGAAAACAAACAAACTTCAGAGAGCAAGGACCAGAGGTGGTATTCAGCCGGTTCGGACTAGTTGACCTGAACTGGTAGCGGAATTCATGGGTGCCCCCCCCCACTTGCTCCGGCTCTATGCCATCCTATTTAGGCACGTATTTGAGACTGGGCACATGTGGGGAAGGCATACGTGCAAGCAAAGCACATGTGCGGAAGTCTGGGCGCATGTGCGGAAGGGGCATGGGCACCCGTGAAGTGAGCAGGTGCATGCATGGTGAACAAAATTTGAAACCCATCACTGGCAAGAGCCCCTCATGTTCCCAACTCTGAGCTACAAATATTCTCATCGATTGGCTAGATTCGGTCTATTGTGTGTAAGGAAGTAAAGAACTTTGGCTAGATTGTTCCACATTCTTCTTGGACTTAACCTGACTTTAGCATCTCTCTGTCTCATCTAGTTGATTTTAGGCTCTCTGCTTCATTAGCAAAGAGGTTCACAAGCCTCAAATGTAGCCCCCAGGCTCCTCCAAGACTTGTCACAAAGTTCTAACTTTTAAGATGATTAAAAGGGAAACTCATCAAGTTACAGGGGGAAGGAGGGTATTAGCAGTAGTTAAATAATTTACGTGTCATCTAGTTTAAATTCAGTGAGGAAAGATTTAGAGGTTCTGTTCTCCCTTGCCCCAAATGAGCATACACTCTCTAAGTCTCTCTCTAATTTTCCCTAACTCAGCAAACATTATTTTTTTGAATTCGCCCCACTGACATCCGAAACATAACTCCACACCTTCCAAAATGGCTTTCTTCTAATCTATTCTATATACAATATATGGGGACACAGTGGCTCAGTGGCTAAGACGCTCAGCTTGTCAATCCGGAAGGTCGGCAGTTTGGCTGTTTGAATCCCTAGTGCCATATAATGGAGTGAGCTCCCGTGACTCCATTATACCTTTGGTGAGAAGGTAACAGCGTTCCGGGTGCCTTCGGTGTTTAGTGATGCCGGCCACATGACCACAGAGACATCTTCAGACAGCGCTGGCTGTTCAGCTTTGAAACAGAGATGAGCACTGCCCCCTAGAATTGGGA
The DNA here is from genome assembly GCA_029891615.1 of Natrix natrix natrix. NCBI lineage: Eukaryota > Metazoa > Chordata > Lepidosauria > Squamata > Natricidae > Natrix > Natrix natrix. The sequence continues at coordinate 812,353 of JAKRSK010007079.1, read as the reverse complement.
ACAACTAGCACATGTGTGTGAGGGGAACCTTTACCTTTATTCTATATACAGTATATACATGTATAAAAGCAAAGTACCACTCACTCATCATGAAATCTCCAAAACTGTAAAGCCTACAAACGTGAAATTCAACACCTATGTTTCTCTTGGCTTCTAAGTGCTCACTAACAAAGGATTTTTCGAAATGGCCATCAGATCATCAGTATTTGTATGCAGTATTATATTAACGTGCGTCGATTGTAAGGAGTTAGACATTCTACTCCCCCTCCCCACCTGAAAGGAACTCTGTTCCAACTTCCAGTTGCCTTTTATGGGCGTGGCCAGTGTATGACTCATCCGGCCTGCAGGCTGGGAGTTTAGACATTCTACTTCCCTTCCCCACCTGAAAATAACTCTGTTCCAACTGCCAGTTGACTGATATTAACACACTCTGATGCTAAGGAGTTACACATTCTACATTAATTTTCAAGGTTTAGGTGTCAATTTATCAAGCCCAATCACTAAGTTTCATAGTGAAGCATGGGTATCCAGCTAGTTTACTATAGATCAGTGGCTCCCAACCTTTTGGGCACCAGGGATCTGTTCCATGGTAAGAGGTTTTTCTTTGGATTGGAGGATGCATAATTACACTTGATGCCCTCATCCATCATATGGGGCTTCATTTGTTTGAGGGACCCGGTTTCTGGCATGCCACAGACTGGTGCCAATCTACAGACTAGGGGCTGGGAACCCCTGTTATAGATTGTCCTCAACGTACGACCACAGTTCGAGCCAGAATTTCTGATATGAAGCAAAGTGTTTGTTCACTTATCTGAAATGGTATACTGTAGGTGAGCCACAGTGGTGCAGTGGTTAGAGTGAAGTACTGCAGGCTACTTTCTGCTGACTGCCGGCTGCCTGCAATTTAGCAGATCGAATCTCACCAGGCTCAAGGTTGACTCAGCTTTCAATCCTTCCGAGGTGGGTAAAATGAGGACCCAGATTGTTAGGGATCAATATGCTGACTCTGTAAACCACTTAGAGAGGGCTGTAAAAGCATTATGAAGCAGTATGTAAGTCTAAGAATCGCTATTGCAATTCTCCTGCTTGAGCAGGGGGGCTGGACTAGAAGACCCCCAAGGTTCCTTCCAGCTCTATTCTATTCTTCTTGCCTAAGAATAGAAACTGATTTAAGATTTTTTAAAGTGAATCATGGCCAATTGTACAACTGTTTTGCCACAGTTGTTAAGTGATTTTCTGTCATTGTTAAGCGAATCTGTCTTCTGCCCATTGGTTTTGCTTATCGGACACCAAATGGCATGGTTGCAAATTGTGATCACATGACCCCTCGGATGCTACAACTGTTGTAAATACATGCTGGTTGCGAAGTGTCCGATTTTTTTATCACGTGACCAGGGAATACTGTGATGGTCATAAGTGCAAGGACTTGTCGTAAATCAGTACTTTGCCACTTTGAACAGTCACTAAATTAAAGGTTGCATATCAAGAGCTATCATATCTTGGCTTGAATTAACTGAGATAATTATACAAAGCTGAGATTTTTTTTCCTTCTTAGATACAAATTCACTGAACAAATGTCTCACTTAACAACAGAAATTTTGGGCTCAATTGTGGTCATACATCAAGGACTAACTGTACTGTTTGCAAAATTAGGCAGACTTTGATTGTCTCCTGACAATATACACTGTTTGTAATATATAACCTTCACTTTTAAAATCTTTATTATTATTAAAGGTAAAGGTTCCCCCGGCTCACACATACATGCTAGTCGTTCCCGACTCTAGGGGGCGATACTCATCTCTGCTTCAAAGCCGAAGAGCCAGCACAGTCCAAAGACATCTCCATGGTCATGTTGCCGACATGACTAAATGCTGAAGGCGCACGGAACCCTGTTACCTTCCTACCAACGGTGGTTCCTATTTTTCTACTTGCCTTTGTACATGCTTTTGAACTGCTAGGTTGGCAGAAGCTGGGGACAAGTCACGGGAGCTCACTCCGTTATGCGGCGCTAGGGATTCGAAGCGCTGAACTGCCGACCTTCTGATCGACAAGTTCAGCGTCTTAGCCACTGAACCACTGTCCTCTTTTTTATTATTTTTTATTTTTTATTAATAATAGTTGTATTTTTATTTTATTTTATTTGTTGTTGTTGTTTAATACCCCTTATTTATAATGCTAGTCTGTGACTGTAATAAAAATGATTATTATTATTCAGGTAGGCATCCACAAGCCAGATACCAACCCCTACCTCAAATTTGATCTGCTACTTGCATCTGATTTTTCTTTCTTCCCATTGTGTTAAATGAAACTTCTGTTTTCATTGGTAACATATTTTTTAGGATTATTATTCTCGTGGCCCCATTAAGCATTCCCTACCTTCACTTTAGCCTTTGTTGCAGTGGTGGGATTCAAATTATTCACTACCCGTTTTGTGGGCAGGAAGGATACTGCAAAATCCCCATTCCCTCCCAACTCCTGAGGGAAGGATATTGCAAAATCTCCATTTCCTCCCCACTCCTGGGGAAAGGATACTGCAAAATCCCCATTCCATCCCCACCCCACTAACCTACTTTCCAGCTCTGTTCTCCTGTGCAGAGCAACAAAAGAAGACCCAGCTGATCAGTTGGGACTCAGGAGGCAGCAAATAGATTGGGGGCGGGGCCAGCCACAGATGGTATTTGCCGGTTCTTCAAACAACTCAAAATTTCTGCTACTGGTTTGCCAGAACCGGTCAGAACCAGCTGAATACCACCTCTGCTTTGTTGATATCTTAATGGAAGCCGTGAAATGTAACCATGGATCATGTTAAAGGAGACGGTGAAGAAATTACCGACCAATGGATGACTTGGCTTAAAAGACACCTGGGAAGTTCAGTGGGATAAATTTTTAATAAGCAGATGAAGCATTCGGTGATTTACTGATAATCCCTGCAAGGGGACCCGGAAGAGGCTAAAAGAACAAAGGTTTATAGTCCCTTTGGAGATGTGTTCCATCTACACATCAGCCTACAATTAATGGCCATTTTGACTATGGTTCTCTAGCTGGACTTTGGTGGATTAATTCAGTAAATAAAAGTGACAGAGCTTTATCCCCTGACAGGCTAATGGAAAATAGCTGCACCTGTTATTTGTGAATCATTGTTTGCTAGGCCACATTTTTCTTACCCAGGCTCCAGCTAATAAGAGAAATGATGGCACGGATTGCTTAAATTTCATTATGAGCCCCACAATGATGGTTTGTTGCTTTTGAGGGGGGTTTGCTGTAGGCCACAACCCAGGAGGGAACCTGGATCAGCTTTTGAAGATCCTCCGGATAGGAGAATAATCAGTGGTTTGGAGGGGGGGTTCAAATTAAAACTGATCTAAGAACAATTAATAACAGTGGCTCAGTGGCTAATACGCTAAGCTTGTCAATCAGAAAGGTCGGCAGTTTGGTGGTTCGGATTCCTAGCACCGCATAACGGAGTGAGCTCCCCAAACTTGCAGTTCGAAAGCATGTAAAAATGTAGAAAATTAGGGACCACCTTTGGTGGGAAGGTAACAGCATTCTGTGCGCTTTCAGCATTTAGTCATTCTGGCCACATGGCCACGGAGACATCTTTGGATAGACCTGGCTCTTTGGCTTTGAAACGGAGATGAGCACCGCCCCCTAGAGTTGGGAATGACTAGCACGCATGTGGGAGGGGAACCTTTACCTTTATCTTTTAATCATCTCTTTGTAGGCCATTGGTTGACATTGCATGTCAAGTTGTCTTGAAGCTGCAAGAGAAAACAGCATTGATTCAATAGCATTCATTTGAGACAACACCTTTGGACCTACCCAAAAGTTGACTTCATACCTCCATATATTCATGCATTCAATCTTCCATGAATCCATGCTGCCATGCAGTCACCCACCAATGAATCTCCTTTGCTGCCCCTTTTCCCTCAACACGATGGAAATAATTGAACAGAATTTATCAGCATAATAGATTTGGAAGGGACCTTGGAGGTCTTCTAGTCCAATCCCTCCTTGCTGAAGCAGGAGACTCTATAACATTTAATGCATTTATTTAATTATTAAAGATTGAATAATACTCTTATTGATCAACTTTTTACAGAAGTTCAAATGAAAAAAAAAGCTCTTTCTTTCTATCTTAGTTGACAGATTGGTACTTTCCAGAAGGATCACAGGACTCAATTCATTCACCAACCTTGTCCAGCTTTTATAAACCCACTGGAGGAAAATAATCAGTGGTTGGGGGTTTCCAAATTAAAACTGATCTGAGAACAATTAATAATTACCTAAGCACCTCCTTATAGGGCACTGGGTTGACTGCATTTCAAGTTGTCTTGAAGAGATACCTGCATGGATTTCATAGCATTCATTTGGGACGACACCTTTGGTCCTATCCAATGGGAAAAATTGACTCCATGCATCTCTCCATGCTGACATGCGTTTGAATTTCAGTAGCTCAGGTTGGTAATTAGGCTGTTGGTTTGAGTTCTGAGCTTGGCAATTTGGTTGCAAACATTTCGTCACCATTCAAGGAGACATTGTCAGTGCATTTTGAGTTGTGCTCATCTCTAGAAGACCTGTGTACTGACAGGCGAGCATAACTCAAAACGCACTGATGACGTCTCTTTGAATACTGATGAAACATTTGCAACCAAATTGCCAATCTTGAAGCTGAAACCAAAAGCCTATCCATCCAGGCATCTATCCATGCATCCATGAATTGTACGCCGCCCCGAGTCCCTTGGTGGAGAGGGAGCAGCCTATAAATCGGATTAATAAATAATAAATAATAATAAATGTAATATTAATATTCCATCTTTCCATCCATGCATCCATTCACCTACCCACCCACCCACCCAGCCACCCATGTATTTCATTTTCTGTCCCTTTCTTACAACATGTTGGGAAGATTTCATAATATTCTTATTAATTAACTTTCAAAAGAGGGAATTATTCTTTTCCACTTAGCTGGCAGATTTGATAACTTTCCAGAAAGATCACAGGAGTCAACTCAATTGCCATTGCTTTCTCTCGTGTCATATTGTAGTTGCTTAGATTGCTTTTCTTCAGGTTTTGTGTTCGGATGCGAATCGCAGTCTTTGATTGCAAGAGGAGATGTCTCTAATTTTTACGTAATGTATCTGGGCTCCTGACATCTACATGACCACTGGATGGCAACACAAAGAAACAAAAATACTCCATTTTGGCAGTGCAAACATAATACGAAAGACCTCTACATGAGATCAGGACCATACTCACACAACCTTATGACTTGGTTGCTGAATAACCTGGTTTTGCACCATAAGCTGAAGCATATGATAAACAAATGACTCGCCCTCCCAAAATATTAAGCTATCAAGCCACTCATCAGTCTTCACACTAATCAAATTTTGCACGCTGCACGAATGCAACTGCTGAGTTAAATCTCCAGTGTGAACATAGCCAGTGTTACTGTCAACAACCATGGCAAAGAGCATCCATCAAGTAGCTCACGGTAAGGCAGATTCATATGTCAATTCATTTTTTTAAAAAGAAAAGGTTCAAATTCATTTCAAACTGTTGCACCGGGTTACAGAGGCCTAATAATCAGCTGGGTGAAATGCAGTGGTGAAATCCAAACTTTTGTACTACTGGTTCTGTGGGTGTGGTGTGGCTTGGTGGGCGTGGCAAGGGAAGGATAGTGTAAAATCTCCACTTCCTCCCCACTCCAGGGGAAAGATACTGTAAAATCTCCATTCTCTCCCCACTCCAGGGGAAGGATACTGTAAAATCCCCATTCCCCTCCCCACTCCAGGGGAAGGATAGTGTAAAATCTCCATTTACTTCCCACTCCAGGGAAAGAATACTGTAAAATCTCCATTCCCTCCCCACTCCAGGGAAAGGATACTGTAAAATCTCCATTCCCTTCCCACTCCAGGGGAAAGATACTGTTAAATCTCCATTCCCTTCCCACTCCAAGGAAAGGAGACTGCAAAATCTCAATTCCCTTCCCACTCCAGGGGAAAGATACTGTTAAATCTCCATTCCCTTCCCACTCCAGGGAAAGGATACTGCAAAAGCTCCATTCCCTCCCCACTCCAGGGGAAGGATACTGTAAAATCTCCATTCCCTTCCCACTCCAAGGAAAGGATACTGCAAAATCTCAATTCCCTTCCCACTCCAGGGGAAAGATACTGTTAAATCTCCATTCCCTTCCCACTCCAGGGAAAGGATACTGCAAAATCTCCATTCCCTCCCCACTCCAGGGGAAGGATACTGTAAAATCTCCATTCCCTTCCCACTCCAGGAGAAGGATACTGTAAAATCTCAATTCCCTTCCTACTCCAGGGAAAGGATATTGCAAAACCTCAATTTTCACCCCATTATGGGGGTCACCCCGGGTTCTGTGGCATTTGCCAGTTCTCCAAACTACTCAAAATTTCTGCTATCAGTTTTCCAGAACCTGTCAGAACCTGCTGGATTTCACTCCTGGTGTAATGGTGTGTGGGAACTTCTCTTTTTAAAGTTCTACCAACAAAACTCTCTTGCATGTGTATCCCCCTCCCCCCAAGCTTTCAAGTCTCTTCAACTTTCTTTTAAAAAGTTGCATTTCACGTCTTCCATGTGATGCCCCTTGGGGGAGCCCAGGCTACAAAATCCTTAATTAAATTAATCAAAGGCAGGGACAAAATCTGTAGGGAGTATCGGAAAAGCCTTGAGTTTAATTAATCAGACACGGACACGTAGTTGAAACCCAAAATTTAGCTGTTGTGCTTCTCTTTCTTTTTCCTTTTTTCAAAGAATCCTGATGTGAATTTCAATTCCATTTCTCCCAATACTTTTTTCTTTCTTCTTCTTTATTGAATATTCTGAAAATTGTAAAAACTAGCTTCTTTTTTCTGGCAAAACTCTCGGCGTTGATATAATAAGGTTTTCTGAAGTGGCCAAATCTTGAAGCTTTTATATTCCTGAAGAACAATATTTTTCCTTGTTGGAATGATTAGCTTGATGGGGGAATGCTCACAAAGAAGTAAAGAAGGATAATTTTAGCATTTGCAAGGAGTTAGGCTTCCTCCCCTTCCCCTTTCTGGTCTCAGAGAAGTTCATTTTCAGAAAGTATTAATGCATTTCATGATTAAATTAAGGAGTTAAATCCATAAAATAAACGGACGGATTTAATCCAGAAAATATTTAATGATTAGGGTGTCAGGAGGCTAAACCATGTGTAGAACGATTGAGGGAACTAGGTTGGTGTAATCCAGGCGTCAGCAACCCTGTGGCTCTGAAGCCGCATGTGGCTCTTTCATCCCTCTGCTGTGGCTCCGTTGCTCAAAATATGCACCACAACCGCCAATGTGCGACACCTGCCGGCACGTGATTTATTGAGTCTTTCAACCCCTGGTAGGCCAGCCATGGATAAAGCCAAGAAAAGAAAAGTTTCAGAAGAAAACAGAATGACAGAATTACATATACTTGTTTTGTGGCCTCTCAGTCAATAGTCAGGCACGGGAAAGGCTTTTTGGCTCCCGGTGTTTTCTTTTCTGTGGAAAATGGGTCCAAATGGCTCTTTGAGTGTTTAAGGTTGCCAGCCTGGTAGAGGGTCTCCTGCCTGCGCAGGAGGTTGGACTAGAAGACATCCAAGGTCCCTTCCAACTATTCTATTCTATTCTATTCTATTCTATTCTATTCCATTCCATCCCATCCTATCCCATTATTCTATTCTATTCTATTCCTATTCTATTCTATTCCATCCCATTATTCTATTCTATTCCATTCTATTCTATTCTATTCCATCCCATCCCATATTCTATTCTATTCTATTCTATCCCATCCCATTCCATTATTCTATTCTATTCCATTCTATTCTATTCCATCCCATCCCATCCCATCCCATGCCATGCCATGCCATGCCATTATTCTATTCTATTCTATTCCATGCCATCCCATTATTCTATTCTATTCCATTCTATCCCATCCCATCCCATCCCATTATTCTATTCTATTCTATCCCAACCCATCCCAACCCATCCCAACCCATCCCATCCCAACCCATCCCATCCCAACCCATCCCAACCCATCCCAACCCATCCCAACCCATCCCAACCCATCCCAACCCATCCCATCCCAACCCATCCCAACCCATCCCAACCCATCCCAACCCATCCCAACCCATCCCATCCCAACCCATCCCATCCCAACCCATCCCAACCCATCCCAACCCATCCAATTCCATCCTAACCCATCCCATCCCATCATTCTCTTTTCTTCTGTTTTGTTTTGTTTTGTTTTGTTTTGTTTTGTTCTGTTCTGTTCTGTTCCGTTCCATTCCATTCCAACCATTAGCTGAGAATATTCTTGTCCCTAGGTATTGCAATAAGCCAATTTAATTGGACCATCATGTGTCGATCTGGTCTTTTGTGCTGCCAATAATAACAACAACCCAAAGATGTTTTTTTTTTTAATCAAAACATGACACTATGATTTCATGGACCTGCTATGGTCAGGAAAGTGCATGACTTGACCTTGACTGGCTGATGGCTGCAGGATGAGAATCGAAAATCTGACACTTTCACAGCCAAAAATGTTCTTGAAGCTATGTGAAGGTTTTCCTGCTTCTGCTTTATTTACCAAGCAAAAATGAAAAACCAAGCAGGCTAGCTCAGAAGGCGCTCTAAACCCCTTGACTTTTTATGATATGAAAAGAAGGAGCCCCCTGAGGATTTTACTCTGCTAGTCATTGCTGACTCTAAGGGTTGATGTTCATCTCCATTTCAAGGCCATTGAGAGAGCACTGTCCCAAGACATTTCTGTGGTCATGTAGCCAGCATATCTGTGTTCCTTCTGCGCCAACTCGGAAAGCTCAAACTGCCCAAAGAGCTGCTGATTCTGTCCTACAGAGGAATTATTGAGTCCATCATCTGCACCTCCATAACTGTCTGGTTTGGTTCTGCAACCCAACAAGACGGTCACGGACTTCAGAGGCTAATCAGAACTACAGGAAAAACAATTACTATCAACCTGCCTTCCATTGAGGACCTGGACACTGCACCAGTCAAAAAGAGGGCTGTGAAAATAACTACAGACCCCTCACATCCCGGACATAAATTATTTCAACTTCTACCCACAAAACAACACTATAGAGCACTGCACACCAGAACAACTAGACACAAGGACAGTTTTTCCCCCGAATGCCATCACTCTGCCATCACTCTGCTAAACAACTAATCCCCACAACCCTGTCAAATTATCTATTAAGACTGTATTACTATTATTCTTCTCTTCCTTCCAAGTATCTATCTCTTCCCACTTATTACTATAACCATGTTGCTTGTATCTTTAAAATTTATATTGTTTTATTTGTTTCCTAGTATAATTTGATTGCTTATTAGTAATGTCAGGTGTGCAGTTGTATTCTTTTTTACTATCTTTGGCCTGCCACACTCTCTATTATTTCATTATGCTGTTTCATTAGTGTAGTAATTGGGAGGGGGGAATAGAAAGGAGTAGAATTGTGGAATATGTTGTTGTCATTCCTTTCTAGAAGCCCAATGTCATCTTTTGTCTCCACACCTCAACACCTGACCGGAACCAGCTGGGTGGAGATGCCAGCGTGGAAGAAGATTGGACCATGTGATGGATTTATGGGTGTGGGGATAAGATCATGAACATTCAACTGGGTGGAATCCCAGGAAGCTTTTAGATTTGGGATTTCAACAGATGTGCCAACATGTCTGTCTTATTAAATTGGAACTTTAAGGATAGCTCTGCCTTGGACTCTGATTTAATTCTGCATGATATTTGGAATGCTGGCATGTAACCTATGACTATCACTAGGTGTTGTATCTTATGATTCTTGATGAATGTATTTTATTTTTCT
>JAKRSK010007079.1:655000-797500 GCA_029891615.1 Natrix natrix natrix | reverse complement strand
TATTCATAGAGCTGGAAGGAACTTTTGGAGGTCTTCTAATCCAATCCAATCCTATTCTATTCTATTCTACTCTATTCATAGAGCTGGAAGGAACTTTGGAGGTCTTCTAATTGAATCTCCTGCTCAAGGCAGGAGACTATATACTGCCCTAGTCAAATAGTTGCCCAGTCTCTTCTACGTTGAATCTCTCTTTAATGATCTTCCACCCATTGCTTCTTGTCCTGCCCGTTGGTGCTTTGGAAAGTAAGTCCATTCTGTCTTCTTTGGGATAGCATTTCAATTACCAGCAGGCAGTTATTAGGTTCCCTCTAATGTAAGTGGTATATAATTTGCACTTTCCCAAAGTGATTCTGGTGACTCAAACACAGCATGAAATCAGGGAGCAAACCCCAAACTTCACATCCCCTCGCTATAGGAAGAGAAGACTTAACTGGAAGAGACGAAGCCTCATCCAGCAGACTGAATGCAGAATGCCCATTGCCAATTCTCTGCCAGCCTTTGCAAATATTTTTTAAGGCAATTAATTTGAGGACTTTTATTACACTGATTATTAGCATCTGATTTGATTATTAGACAGAGTCAAGCCTCATTAAAACATGCCTCCGAGACTTTGTTAGGGCTGATTTCTTAAATGTTTATTTAAAACAAAACTAACAACCCAAGCCATCTAAAGCCAAAAGCCATTTAAGGAAGGGAGGAAGATTACTTCTGAAATACTACAGAGCCCAATCCTGCTTTGCAGGAAGGAAGCATCCCTCCCTTTTCATGGACAATCAGGGACAGAATCATCTTTCCGTCTGTATTTTTTTTTTTTTTTTTTTTACATCTTGATGCTAAAGAATTGCTTTTTTTAATGAATCATATGGCTCATATTAGATCTGGGTACAGCTTTGAAGGATGAGTTAATTCAAGAAATCCTCAAGTAGGACAGGACAGGACAAGACAGGACAGGACAGGACAGGACAGATAGAGATGAAGGGTAAGACAAAGCAAGACAGGACAGGACAAAACAGGACAAGACAGGACAGGACAGACGGAGAGGAAGGATAGGACAAGACAGAATAGGGCAAAACAGGACAGGACAAACAGGACAAGACAAGATGAGACGAGACAGGACAGGATAGGACAGGGCAAAACAGGACAAGTCAACTCAAGACAGGACAGGACAGACAAGAAACACAACACACACAAGACAGACCAGACAAGACAAAACAGGATAAGACAGGACAGGGAGACAAAGCAAAGCACTACAAAGTCTAACTCAACATCTTCCAGGTGGGATGAACTGCGATTTCTCCCGTCATATTAAAAAAATATAAAAGCCAATATGTAAAACTGTCGATTTTTTGGGGGGTGTGTGGGTGTTTTAAATATCGAGAATGTTCCATCTCTGGTGGTTTTTAAGAAGACATTGGACAACCATTTGTCTGAAATGGTGGATGATTTCCTGCCTGAGCAAGAGGTTTGACTAGAAGACCTCCAAGGTCTCTTCCAACTCTATTATTCTGCTATTCTGACACTTCGGTATCAAAAAAAACCTAGAGATCACATCTCTTATATTCCAGGATGAGCTACAGGAATGGGAAGTATTCAATATTCGTCTCCTTTCTTCTATTCCTCTGCATGCATTAACCTTCATTTTATTTGATGAGCCAGTCTGATTTGTGTATTTCTGTGTATATCATGAATAATTGCATTAAGAAACAACCCTCCATTGTATCTTTTCTGCAGCCGATCCCCACATCCTTAAAATATTTACCATTTGTAATGCATAATAAATATGGACGAGGCAGTGCACAATCTCTCCGTCGCGTCCTATAACCTCTCGCAGCCCATACAATATTCAGTTCTTCAATTCGGCATTGGCATTGTGTTATCTCAGTGTGTGATGACGAGACAAACAGCCACACTGGTGTGCTCCAGTCACTAATCATGTCGCTTTTGATTTGATTAGCATAGAAATGCTCCGGGATTTATACAACAAACGGGGAAACGCGTTAAAAATACTTGTCAGTGTCCTTACAATTTATCTTACAATTTATCTTGGAGGAGGAGGAGGAGGAGGAGGAGGAGGAGGAGGAGGAGGAGGAGGAGGAGGAGGAGGAGGAGGAGGAGAAGAAGAAGAAGAAGAAGAAGAAGAAGAAGAAGAAGAAGAAGAAGAAGAAGAAGAAGAAGAAGAAGAAGAAGAAGAAGAAGAAGAAGAAGAAGAAGAAGGGAAAGAGTGAGAAGGAGGAGGAGGAGGAAAAGCAGAAGCAGAAGCAGCAGAAGCAGCAGAAGCAGCAGAAGCAGAAGCAGAAGCAGAAGCAGAAGCAGAAGCAGAAGCAGAAGCAGAAGAAGAAGAAGAAGAAGAAGAAGAAGAAGAAGAAGAAGAAGAAGAAGAAGAAGAAGAAGAAGAAGAAGAAGAAGAACAACAACAACAACAACAACAACAACAACAAGAACAACAAGAACAACAAGAACAAGAACAAGAAGAACAAGAAGAAGAAGAAACAATGAGACTGAGGGAAGAGGCAGATGTTACTGGTATTAGAGAGGGAAAATTAAGCAGCCTTTAAAAATCAATCAAAGCAGAGAATTTTACTTTTGCAAATTATAATAAAGTCCCCGGCTTACCAAATATTCCTTTCATGACCCAAGTTGCAACTCCACTGAGAGGGATCGTGGAGTCTTAGTGGACAACCAGCTAAATATAAGCCAGCAGTGTGCACCAGCAGCCAAAAAAGCCAACACAATCCTAAATACAATCAAGATCAAGTGAGGTACCAATACCAATCTATAAAGCCTTAGTAAGACCACACCTAGAGTACTGCATCCAGTTTCGGTCACCACACTATAAAAAAAGAGGGAAGGCAGGCAGGAAGAAAGGAGAGGAAAGAAATAAAGGAAAGGAAAGGATAGGATAGGATAGGATAGGATAGGATAGGATAGGATAGGAAAGGAAAGGAAAGGAAAGGAAAAGAAAGGAAAAGAAAGGAAGGCCTTTTTCAAGATCACCTAAAGATATACCATCTTCACAAATGCTTCGGCTTTAGAAACTTCTTATCAAGCAATGAGACAGACAGACAGACAGACAGAGACAGACAGACAGAGAGACAGAGAGGCGGAGGGGGGATGGAAGGAAAGGAAGAGAGAAAGAAAATTGGTAGAGAAAAATGTCTAATCCTCTAACTGTAACTCAGACAAAGATCTTTGAGTCTCATTGAGTACAGAATGGTTCTATATCTATATCTGTACCTGTACCTGTACCTATACCTTTATCTATATCTATCTATATCCATAACTATATCTATATCTATCTACATATCCATATCATCTATCTAATTCTACATCTACATCTACATCTACATCTATCTATCTATCTATCTATCTATCTATCTATCTATCTATCTATCTATCTATCTATCATCTATCTATCTATCTATCTATCTATCTATCTATCTATCTATCTATCTATCTATCTATCTATCTATCTATCTATCTATCTATCTATCTATCTATCTATCCTCTCTCTCTCTCTCTCTCTCTCTCTCTCTCTCCCTCTCCCTCTCCCTCTCCCTCTCCCTTCCCTCTCTCTCCCTCTCTCAGCAGAAGAATCAAAATAAATGTTGGTACATTTTCTGTGTTTGGAAACCGAACTTCCAAATCTCCTCCATGATCCCTGGGTTAGGAGAAGCGCCAGCAACTAGCATGACTTATTGTGTCTTTGTGTGGGGTGGTGACGGTGGAACATAGTAATTAAAAGGACAAAGGCCTTCGCAGGTTGCAACGGACCTCTTTTAAAAACCATGCACTGCCTTCCGGTGTAGTGTAAAAAGGTTAATTTGGAGAGCTGCGTTCCCCCACTGTTTCCTCCATCACAGACAGAACTTTTGGCGCAAACCCTCTAGAGGACACCTGCTCAAGGAACTCGCATTGTTTCCTTTGGCTGATGTCAACGCACCTTTGCAAGCCACAAAGGTTTCCGCTTGTAAATAATTACTTTATCATCATTTTCTAAAAGCCTCGGAAGGGGGGGGGGATATAAAGAGTCCCATTTATCATCCTTCCCAGGCTTGCTGTCATCCCACATCATGAACTTCGGGATCCGGATGAGTAACAGCTCTGTCCTTGGATGACCTAACTTTTTATTTTAATGTTATATTTTTAAATGACTATATTTTTTTTCCTCCTGTTTTTGGAGAAAAGGGACGTCAAACTCTCGGAAAGAGAAGACAGGAGCGGCAAGACTGTCATGAATTTTTTTTTCTTTTTTTTTTAAAAAAATATATACTGATGGGAAGAAGGCGCAGAAATAAACAACAATTTACCGACGAAAAACAGTGACATAAGGTGGAAAATAATGGAATATGGGCGCGAGGCTAAAGCATGAGACAATGATGTCTAGTTGACAGATTGTTGTCATTCAACTCTCGGGGGGGTTTGTCGCAACCTTCCAATCGCGAAGCAGGACTGAACATCTGGTAGTCAACCGGCGCGGAAGCTCAATTCTACTTCCCAGAGACAGCGAAACGAGAGAGTCCTCAGGCGTATAACCCCCTGCCTCCTCCTTAGCACTCTTTCTGGTGAAGGAACTTTTCTTTTATGTCTTTCTTTACAAGCCAGAGTTTGTTTCTTGGCTGTGGTACATGCCCGCGTAAGATAGAGAAGAGGCTGTGTTGCTGAGGGTTGAAATGAGGGAGTCCTTGGTTCACTTTCTTCCTCTCCCTCTCCCTCCCTCCCTCCCTCCCTCTCTCTCTCTCTCTCTCTCTCTCTCTCTCTCTCTCTCTGAGATGGGTTGTTTTCCCGCAGAAGTTTCATGACCCAACTAGGTAACTTCATCCATGCTAGAAAAGAGTGGGGTTTACAGAGAGGAGGAGGAGGAGGAGGAGGAGGAGGAGGAGGAGGAGGAGGAGGAGGAGGAGGAGGAGGAGGAGGAGGAGGAGGATTATGGGGGTCCTTGGTGCTCTCTGAGCTTGGGTTGTTTTGCAGATGTTTCATGACCCAACACGGTAACTGCATCTGTGCTAGAAGGGAGTGGGGTTTTTGGAGAGGAGGAGGAGGAGAACTCTGGGATCCTTGGTGCTCTCTGAGCTTGGCTGTTTTCCTGCAGATGTTTTATGACCCAACTAGATAACCTCATCCGAGTTAAAAGGGAATGGGGCTTTGTGGAGAGTGCAGAGCAAATATGATTCTTTCTAAAGCTTCAGCATTTCTTCTTTGTATCATGTTGACCAGGACTAGACACAAGTATAGGTGGTCCTCGGCTTATGACCACAACAGAGCCTGTGGCTAAGCGAGAGAGAGGTTGTGAATTTTGCCCCATTTTACAACCTTTCTCACCCCAGTTTGTTAAGGGAATCACAACAGTTGCCAAGCACCCAAATTTTTTATCACGTGACCATGGAGATGTCGCCATCGTCATAAGTGTGAAAAACAGACTTAAGTCACTTTTTTCCCATGCAGTCACTAAATGAACTGTCGTAAGTCAAGGACCAACTGCGTTCCAATTGTGGACTCACTAACGCAGTATAAAATGTTGGCTTTTTTGGCAGCTGCAGCCAAATTGTTGTCGATAATTCCAATTTTTTTTTCTCTTCCTTTCTTTGGTTACTGGGTCAAAAAAAAACCAACCCAAAACTCTGAGATTTCACAATTTCCACAACTGGCATTTTGCACTTCAGAGATTTGATTTGATACAGTAAATAGACTGATTAGGTCCTGCCTCATTTATCTCTATTTCCATCCCTTTCCAACGCTGTCAGCCCTACCGTGGTTTTGATAAGGCCACGTCCTCCGTTCCCCTTTCTATCCGTTGTCTCCAGATATGGCCTCTGATTTCAAGCTATTCCCCTTTTTTTCCCATTTTCTGTGGTAAATGTACCAAATTGCCCCCCGTCCCCTGTCCCCCCCTCCTAGCCTCCTCTATATCTAATTTGATCCAGGCTGACATCACCGAGATAATAATAGTTTCCCCTTTAATCACTGCCTGCTTCATACAGATTGGGAACAGAAACGAGATCCTGTGCATCATTTGATACACGGTTAATAACAATTTCTTTTCAGGATTTCGGTATGGTTTGCTTCGAGGCAGCCTTTGATCTATTTCCCACCCCACCCCCCAATGCTTTTAAGAGAAGATAAATCCATCTTATTACAGAAAAAGGACACAAGCTTTGTTTGGATGAGATTTTTTCAGTCGCCTTTAAAACTCAGCTGAGAGTTTGCTGATGGGGTAAAGGTAAAGGCACATATGTGCTAGTCGTTCCCGACTCTAGAGGGCAGTGCTCATTTCCATTTCAAAATCCGAGAGCCAGCACTGTCCGAAGACGTCTCCGTGGTCATGTGGCCGGCATGACTAAACGCCGAAGGCGCACAAAATGCTGTTAGCTTCCCACCAAAAGTGGTTCCTATTTTTCTACTTGCATTTTTTACGTGCTTTTGAACTCCCAGGTTGGCAGAAGCTGGGACAAGTAACGGGAGCTCACTCCATTGCATGGCACTAGGGATTTGAACCACAGAACTGTCGACCTTTCTGATTGACAAGCTCAGCCTCTTAGCCACTGAGCCACCATTTCTAATTGATGGCAGTCCAATCTCTTCTTGAAAATCTCAATTGATGAAGCTCTCACAATTTCCAAAGACAACTTCTGTTCCATTGGATTTCACTGCCAGAAAATGTCTCCTTATTTCTAGGTTGAATCTCTCCTTGATCCATTTCCAACCATTATTCCTTGTCTGGTCTCCGGGTACTTTGGAGACCCCTTCCTCTCTGTGGCAGCCCCTCAAATAGTGGAAGACCTCTATCACATCTCCCCTGGTCCTTCTCTTCAGTAGACTAGCCATGCCCAGTTCCTGCAACCGTTCTTCATATGTTTTAGTCTCCAGTCCCCTAATCCTCTTTGCTGCTCTTCTCTGCACTCTTTCTAAAGTGTCAACATCTTTTTGATAGTGTGGTGACCAAAACTGGTTACAAAACTGTATTCTAGGTGTGGTCTTACTAAGGCTTTATGGAGCATTATTAACACTTCATGTGATCTTGATTGAATTCCTCTGTTAGTGCAATTTTGGATTGCATTGGCTGCTGATGCACACTGTTGGCTCATATTTAATTGGTTGTCCACTAAGACTCCATTAACATCCATCTCACAGTCTTACAATACAATACAATACAATGGTAGAGTTGGAAGGGACCTTGGAGGTCTTCTAGTCCAACCCCCTGCCTAGGCAGGAAACCCTATGCTGTTTCAGACAGATGGCTATCCAACATCTTCTTAAAGACTTCCAGTGTTGGGGCATTCACAACTTCTGGAGGCAACTTCTGTTCCACTGATTAATTGTTCTAACTGTCAGGAAATTTCTCCTCAGTTCTGAGTTGCTTCTCTCCTTGATTAGTTTCCACCCATTGCTTCTTGTTCTACCCTCAGGTGCTTTGGAGAATAGCTTGACTCCCTCTTCTTTGTGGCAACCCCTGAGATATTGGAACAATGCTATCATGTCTCCCCTAGTCCTTCTTTCTCTTAAGCTAAACATACCCAGTTCCTGCAACCGTTCTTCATATGTTTTAGTCTCCTAATCTGAGATTATAATCAAATGAAACTAAGAAGCTCCATTTGTTTCCCCTTCAACAACCTGGAACTGCGCCGCCTGCGGTTCAATCTAAGCACAGTACACAAAACTGTCTGCTATAACCTCTTGCCTGTCAATGACTTCTTCAACTTCAACCACAATAATATATTATATATTCAACCACAATAATATAGATGCAAACTCAAAATAAACCATTCCAAACTTGATTGCAGAAAATACGACTTCAGCAACAGAAAATACGACTTCAGCAATGCCTGGAATGCTCTACCTGACTCCGTTGTTACATCCTCAAACCCCCACAGCTTCAACCAGTGATGGGATTCAAATTTTTTTACTACTGGTTCTGTGGGCGTGGCTTGTGGGTGTGATGTGGCTTGGTGGGCGTGGCTTGGTGAGCATGGCAGGGAAGGATGCTGCAAAATCCCCATTCCCTCCCAATCAGCTGAGGACTCGGGAGGCAGAGAATAGATGAGGGCAAGGCCAGTCAGAGCTGGTATTTACCAGTTCGCCAAACTACTCAAAATTTCTGCTACCGGTTCTCCAGAACTTGTCAGGACCTGATGAATACCACCTCTGGCTTCAACGTTAAACTGTCTACGGTGGACCTCGCCCTATTCCTAAGAGTCCACAAAGGGGGTCTGCATAAGCATGCCAGCATGCCTGCTTTCCCTGTCCTACTGTCCCCATTTACTTGGATTCATTTCCTTTATTCACGTCCATGTTCATACTTATACCTGCTATCCTATTATTATTGTGTGGTTAATCTTTGGTGAGATTCACAGCCTTTGGGGCTGGTTGGTAGCTCAACAGCTCGAGTCCTAACCGAGGACCTAGGAACTGTTAAGGTAACGTCGAAGGATATAAGCTGTTCCAAGTAGGGCGGTTCCATTATTATTATTATTATTATTATTATTATTATTATTATTATTATTATTATTATTATTATTATTATTATTATTATTATTATTATTATTATTATTATTATGTTAATCTTTGGTGAGATTCACAGCCTTTGGAGCTGGTTGGTAGCTCAACAGCTCAAGTCCTAACCAAGGACCTAGGAACTGTTAAGGTAACGTCGAAGGATATAAGCTGTTCCAAGTAGAGCGGTTTCCTATTATTATTATTATTATTATTATTATTATTATTATTATTTATTATTATTATTATTATTATTATTATTATTATTATTATTATTATTATTATTGCTGTTATTATTATTATTATTATTATTATTATTATATTATTATTATTATTATTATTATTATTATTATTATTATTATTATGTTAATCTTTGGTGAGATTCACAGCCTTTGGAGCTGGTTGGTAGCTCAACAGCTCAAGTCCTAACCAAGGACCTAGGAACTGTTAAGGTAACGTCGAAGGATATAAGCTGTTCCAAGTAGAGCGGTTTCCTATTATTATTATTATTATTATTATTATTATTATTATTATTATTATTATTATTATTATTATTATTATTATTATTATTATTATTATTATACGATTGTATCACAGCGGCCAATTGTTTCGCTGGATTTGGCATTGATTACTAGTTGGGCCTCACCCAGGGGCCTAGGACGTCGTAACGTATTTTCGTAATATACGTGCAGATCCAAGCAGTGCAGCTTTTTGCATTTGACTGATGGTGATTTTGTCAATTTTTAACTGTTTTAAATGTAATTCCAGTGTTTTTGGAATAGCACCCAGTGTGCCGATTACCACTGGAATTACCACTGCTGGTTTGTGCCATAATCGTTGGATTTCAATTTTTAAGTCCTGGTATTTCGCGACTTTTTCATGTTCCTTCTCCTCGACCCTGCTATCACCTGGTATTGCGATGTCTATGATTGTAACCTTCTTTTTCTCAACCAGTGTGATGTCTGGTGTATTATGCGCTAGTATTTTGTCTGTTTGTATACGAAAATCCCACAGGATCTTGACTATCTGATTTTCGGTGACTTTTTCAGGCTTATGTTCCCACCAGTTTGTTGTTTTAATATTATAATTTTTGCACAAATTCCAGTGGATCATTTGTGCTACTGAATTGTGACGCAATTTATAATCAGTCTGTGTGATTTTTTTACAGCAGCTGAGTATGTGGTCAACAGTTTCATCAGCCTCTTTGCAAAGTCTACATTTGGCATCATCAGAGGATTTTTTGATTTTGGCCTTAATGGTATTTTTTTGGATAGCTTGTTCTTACGCAGCCAGGATTAGTGACTCTGTTTCTTTCTTTAATGAACCTGTTGTTAACCATAACCAAATTTTTTCACTGTCCACTTTATCTTTTATTTTTTCCAGAAATTGACCATGTAAGGCTTTGTTCTGCCAACTCTCCATTCTTGATTTTATCACATCTTTTCTGTATTCTTGTTTCGTCTGTTGGGCCTTCAGTAGATTTTTGTTCTTTACTTCGATTAATAGATGTTCTTGACTTTCTTTTAAATAATCAGCCAGTGCATTTTTTTCTTCTTCAACTATTTGCTTCACTTACAATACAATAGTAGAGTTGGAAGGGACCTTGGAGGTCTTCTAGTCCAACCCCCTAGGCAGGAAACCCTATACCATTCCAGACAAATGGCTATCCAACATCTTCTTAAAGACCTCCAGTGTTGGGGCATTCACAACTTCTGGAGGCAAGCTGTTCCACTGATTGATTGTTCTAACTGTCAGGAAGTTTCTCCTCAGTTCTAAGTTGCTTCTCTCCTTGATTAGTTTCCACCCATTGCTTCTTGTTCTACCCTCAGGTGCCTTGGAGAATAGCTTGACTCCCTCTTCTTTGTGGCAACCCCTGAGATATTGGAACACTGCTATCATGTCTCCCCTAGTCCTTCTTTCTCTTAAGCTAAACATACCCAGTTCCTGCAACCGTTCTTCATATGTTTTAGTCTCCAGTCCCCTAATCACCTTTGTTGCTCTTCTCTGCACTCTTTCTAGAGTCTCCACATCTTTTTTACATCGTGGCGACCAGAACTGAATGCAGTATTCCAAGTGTGGCGTTACCAAGGCATTATAAAGTGGTATTAACACTTCACGTGATCTTGTTTCTATCCCTCTGTTGATGCAGCCTAGAACTGTGTTGGCTTTTTTGGCAGCTGCTGCACACTGCTGGCTCATATTTAAATGGTTGTCCACTAGAACTCCAAGTTTGTCAAGATCCTTCTGTATCTTAAGCCTATCTTCTGGAGTAAACTATATCAAGGGCATTCCTCTGGTCCACTAATTTTGTCACATTATCAAAGAATGCAATAAGATTAGTCTGGCATGATCTGTTTTTGACAAATCCATGTTGACTTTTGGCTATTACTTTGTTTGCTTCTAGGTGTTCGCAAATTCGTTGCTTGATTATTTTTTCCAGAATCTTTCCTGGTATTGAAGTCAGGCTGATAGGTCTGCAGTTTCCTGGATCTATTTTTTTCCTTTTTTTGAAGATGGGAACCACATCAGCTCTTTTCCAGTCCTCTGGTAGTTCCCCGGTGTTCCAGGATCTCTGAAATATATAATTCAGTGGTTCTGAGATCTCGTCTGCTAGTTCCTTCAGAACCCTGGGGTGTAAACCATCGGGTCCTGGTGATTTGAACTCATCTAGGGTAGACAGGTGTTCACTTACCATTTTCTTCCCTATTTCAATTTGTGTTCCTAATCTGATTTTTGTGGTGCTGCTTTTGACAGGTTGGACTGTTTTATCCCTTTGTGTAAAGACAGATGCAAAACATGAGTTAAATAGTTCTGCTTTCTCCCTGTTGCTTGTCACCTTCTTGCCACTTTCTCCTAGCAATGGACCAATTGTTTCTTTAACTTTTTTCTTGTTTTTAACATTGTAATAATCCTCTGCCACCTGATTTTCGGGGTAGGTATAGTCTATCAGTGTCACCGCGTGGATGTAAACTGTAGTGCATTGTCATTAGTTTCCTTGTTTTTCGGTCCAAAATGTCCAAATCAGCTTGTGTCCAGTTAACTATACCAGCTGTGTATCTTATAACTGGTATTGCCCAGGTATTTATGGCCTTGATTGTATTTCCACCATTTAATTTAGATTTCAAAATTTTCCTAACTCTGTTGGTGTACTCTCTCCTGACAATAGTTTTTACTTGTCCATGTTTGATGTTATCTAACTGCAAAATGCCTAAGTATTTGCAGGCTTCATTTTCATTGCATTTAATTAGTTGGCCATTGGGCATTTCAATTCCCTCACATGTAGTGATTTTTCCCCTTTTTATGGATACAGTGGCACATTTTTCCATGCCAAACTGCATTGAAATATCGGTGCTGAATACTCGGACTGTGTTTGTCAGTGATTGGATTTCTATTTCTGACATTATTATTATTATTATTATTATTATTATTATTGTTGTTGTTGTTGTTGTTGTTGTTGTTGTTGTTGTTGTTGACGACAAATTAATAATAAATAAATAAATAATAAATGTTTATGTTCATACTTATACTTGTTATTTTGTACTTGTTTGACAAACAAACAAACAAACAAACCTCAAGGTTTATGGAGACCAAGCCATAGACTTCTCTGAAGCTTCTGTCTCCCATTGATATTATCTAAATGCATTCAATTCCCTCAATCATCTTTTGTAGGGCCTCATTTCGAGTTCCTTCATCACCTTTCTTCCCCTACTCCAAATCTATTTCTAATGGTCTGTCTAAAACCTTCTCAAATGAAGAGCCCAGCGGTTTTTATTAATCTTACTGAAAATTCCCTAAAGTCTTGCAATGGCTTTCAGCTTTTTCAGAACCCAGGGACAGTTCGGACAGTTGGTTCTCACTCCAAAAGAGAAATGAGCATGTGGCCTAGAATTTCCTTACCCATGAAATCTCTCCTTTCCGACAAAGAAATCAGTTTTCCTGTTGCAAATGCTTAATTTGCAAAAAAATATAATGGTAGGGTGGGAAGGTAGGTAGGTAGGTAGGTAGGAAGAAAGGTATTAAGAAAGAAAGAAGGAAAGAAGGTCAGGAGGGAGGAAAAGGAAGGAAAGGAGAGAGGGAAAGAGGGCAGGAAGGAGAAAAAGGGAGGGAGGAAAGAAAGAGGGGAGGAAGAGAAAAGGGAGAAGGAAAAGGGAGGGAGGCCTGAATGAATTAAGAAGGAAAGAAGGGAGGGAGGAAAGAAGAGAGGGAAAGAGGGAAGGAAGGAGAAAAATGGAGGGAGGTAGAAAGGAAAGAAGAGAGGGAGGGAAAAGAAAGAAGAAAAAGGGAGACAGTAAGGAAAGAAAGAAGGGAGGGAGGGAGGGAAAGGAAGGAAAGAAGAGAGAGAAAGAGGGAAGGAAGGAAAATGGGAAGGAGGAAGAAAGGAAAGAAGGGAGGAAGGACAATAGGGAGGGAGGATGTTGTCTTGACTTAATTCACACAATATCCTAAGCATAGCTTGCTTTTTTTCCATGGTTTACACACACTGTAAACCCAGAAAATGTTAATTTAGTGATTAAGTTGCATATTAAATAAATGTAGTCTTTCTATCACTCTCTTCTCTTTGCATCCCCTGTTGGGTGAGCAACAACAAATCTCTTTCCAGGGCCTCAGCTTGCCAAAACCTAATTACTTTCCGAAGGATTTTGAGAATCACCCATGGGTCATAAGTAAAAGTTTGTCCATCCAAAAGGTTAAATTCTCCACTTCATCCCCTGATGGAACAGAGTCTGGCTCTGCATTCCGTATTGAATATCCCTCAATGTTTGTTTCTCCCTTTCCATTCACAATGTTCTTTCTTTCTTTCTTTCTTTTAAAACAAAAAACAAAATTTACATTCGAAAAAGCAGGGTACTTTCTCCTCAACAGATTTTGGAGTCCCCTGGTTTGAAGCATCAAATGCAAATTCTCTTTCAGACTTGCAAATGACATCAGTTAGAGCAAAGACGAAGGTGGCCAAGGTGTTTCTTAGGAAGTCACCTGTCTGGGGCCTCTAGCAACTGAGACCAGAGTTCATGACGGCCTTCCAAAAATTGCCGATAACTTTCAAAAAATGCAACCATGTTAAATGAACACTCTGTTTTGGTCCATCATACAGGCAGCCAGGATTTCAGACTAGATTAAGCCTCTTTTTAAGCTACCTATCAAGTCCTTTCCAGTGGTGAAATTCAAATTTCTTTACTATCGGATCTGTGGGCGTGGCTTGGTGGGCGTGCCGTGGCTTGGTAGTTGTGGCAGGGGAAGGATACTGCAAAATCTCCATTCCCTCCCCACTCCAGGGGAAGGATACTGCAAAATCTCCATTCCCTCCCCACTCCAGGGGAAGGATACTGCAAAATCTCCATTCCCTCCCCACTCCAGGGGAAGGATACTGCAAAATCTCCATTCCCTCCCCACTCCAGGGGAAGGATACTGCAAAATCTCCATTCCCTCCCCACTCCAGGGGAAGGATACTGCAAAATCTCCATTCCCTCCCCACTCCAGGGGAAGGATACTGCAAAATCTCCATTCCCTTCCCACTCCAGGGGAAGGATACTGCAAAATCTCCATTCCCTCCCCATTCCAGGGGAAGGATACTGCAAAATCTCCATTCCCTCTCCACTCCAGGGGAAGGATACCGCAAAATCTCCATTCCCTCCCCACTCCAGGGGAAGGATGCTGCAAAATCTCCATTCCCTCCCCACTCCAGGGGAAGGATGCTGCAAAATCTCCATTCCCTCCCCACTCCAGGGGAAGGATGCTGCAAAATCTCCATTCCCTCCCCATTCCAGGGGAAGGATACTGCAAAATCTCCATTCCCTCCCCACTTCAGGGGAAGGATACTGCAAAATCTCCATTCCCTCCCCACTCCAGATTATCCAGAACCTGCTGGATTTCACCCCTGGTTCTTTCATAAGGACCCGGGATCAGTGGCGTATGCAGCCATTCGGACTGGTTTGGGCGAATTGCACACCCACCCACCCTGGTGCTATTCTCTCCTGGTTAGCCACATTTTCTAAGCCAAGGGCATTCCTCCAAGCTGCATCCACGAGCAAAGCACATGCTCAGAAGGCTGTGAGCATGCTCACTTTTTCAGTGCGTGGTGAACCAGTGGTAAAATTATGTGAAAACTACCTCTGCCCAGGATAGGTAGATATGGATGTTAAAGATCAACTGCCTTTTGTAGTTGACTGATGGTGAATTTGCCAAAGCCAATGCTATTTAAATGGTGCTCCAGTTGTTTTGGGATTATACCCAAGGCACCTATTAATATTGGTACAACCATTGTTTTTTTTGGGGGGGGGCACAGTCGTTCTATTTTGATTTGCGTGTATCCATATTTTATTACCCTCTCCAGCTCTTTCTCTTCTCGTTTGCTGTCTCCAGGTATGTGATGTCCACTATTCAGACTTTTTTTTTGTCTTTCTTTTTGAGCCTTGTTTTATTTCTAAAGTCTCAGAGCAGTTTAGCTTCTTCGTTTTCCATCGTTTTCCCTATTTTATGGTCTTACCCAGTTCTTGCTTGCAGGCCAATGGTATTTCTTGCAGGTTTTCTAAGGTTTGCATTGGCCAATGCAAATGGTATTTCTTGCAGGTTTGCATTGTTGCTATTATTATTATTTATTTATTTATTTATTTATTTATTTATTTTGTTGGAAGATGGGCTTGTGTTTATCGTAAGTGGTTTTAAATTCAGTTACTGATGACTGACCAGCTACCTGGGCTGGAAGTTGGTTGCAAGATTCCACTATTTTTTCTATGCCCCCAAGGCGCTGTTTCAAGAGGCAACTGGATTTTGTGGTTTCGCTTCTCATCCAAGAAGCTTCTTCAACTCTGACTGCAAGGGGAAACCAAACAACCACTTTATAAACGCATGGCACAATATAGGAGAACAAACCAATCAGGAGTAGAGTTCAGCAGTCCATCTGCATTTAAAAGACGATGGCCACTTTTTTGAAGGCAACAAAGTCCACATTTTGGACAGAGATGAGAGAGGGGTCAAAGAGGTCATCTATGTCAAAATTGAACAGCCCTCTCCACAGAGGGAGGGGGGATATGACAACATCTATCTCCAGTTTACAACATAGTCTTTTCAGCAGTTCCAAGAAGGCTCCACACCCATTTGCACAACTCAGGTGACCCTGAGGACACAGATAAACCATCAGGTGGCCTCAGTGACTTTATAAAAGGATGCCAAATGACCAGCTGTCTGCAAGGAATATAAATCCTTCTATTGCCAACCATCCAGTCAGAGCTGAAGAAGCTTCTTGGATGAGAAGCAAAATGTCTTCAAATAAAAACCAGAAAGTCCAGTTGCCTCTTGAAAAAAAGCACCTTTGGGACAAGCAGGACCTGGATGACTGAGAATCTCCATAGACATTACTTCTTTCTTTGAAGTCATAATTTCTAACTTCACTTGCTTAAGGTATCCTGCCTCATTATACACTTCCTTTCTTAGCATAATCCCTCCACCTATTCACCCTTGTCGGAAGAAATGTCCTTCTGGGTTCAGCTCCAAGTGGGGAAAAAGACACTGGAGACACGGAGGCTGCTTGGAAAGATGGTTTAATGGTGGACAGGACCGCAGGGCTTGAGCTCCTGAACAGAAAAGGTGATCACATGCTTCAAGAGGTTGGGTGAAGAAGAAAAAAGTGTGGAAAAGGGGGCTCACGGAGAGTTCCTGAGTTTTTTATACTTGCTGTTCGGCCCCACCTTTCTGTTTCCTGTTCCTGTGTAAGAAATGTATTCTGATTGGTTGTCAGACTCCCAGGGACGGGGGTCTTAGCTAACTTTGTAGGTTGTGTGCCTTTTGAGTTCCAAGCTTGGTTGAGTTCCCAGATGCCATGTGGTGAGTTTCTGCGGAGGGTTAATCCTACCTTTGTTATGTAGAGTAGACTAGCTCAGGCATTTTAGTGGCCCGTTGACAAAGGTGGGGGCTATTCAGAGTGAGTTTGTTTCTTGCCTTTCTCCATTTCTGATCCAGGGAAATATAATAGTCTGCCTTTTCAATATTTCCCAGAATATTTCATTTTTCTAGGAGAGGGGTGGGTTTTAACTTCCTACACCCTACTCTAACAACTCCTCCATCACAGCTAAAAAAGCAACATGTCTTCACCAGGAAGAAAAGTGGAGGACAAATGGGGGGGAAATGAGAGTTTGGGGAGTGCGTGGACAAGGTAATGTGAAGAGGGAGTTGGAAAGGATATACCATATTTTTGGAGTATAAGATGTACCTTTTCTCACCCAAAAAGGGGGTGAAAATCTAGGTCCATCTTATACACTGAATACAACATTTTTGGCTTCCCAAAACCCCATCCTGCACATCCCATGTTTTCGCAAAAAATTGACATGCAGAGGGTTTGGGAGGCCTGCGAAGTGGTCCGGGTGGCTGAGGAGGACAAAAACAAGCAGAAAATGGCCCATTTCTTGCTCATTTTTGCCCTTCACGCCCCAGGAGCACTTTGCTGGCCTCTCAAACTCTCTGCATGCCCCATTTTTCACAAAAAAAACGAGGCCTGCAGAGGGATTGGGAGGCCTGCAGAGTGCAAAAACTTTTTTAAAAAAAATTACCTCTTCAAAATCTTAGTGCGTCTTATACTCCGGTGCATCTTATAGTCTGAAAAGTACGGTAGTCCCATGGCTTCAACTTCTAGTATTTTTTAAAAAAAAACCTGGAGGGAAGAATTACTGACCATGGATTTTTCATGAGTTGAGAAAATATAGATTTCTAATTTAATGGCCTTAGAGTTTTGTTTTAATTATGGGGAAATAATTTGAGGGAGATTGGTAATAGGAAAAACTTGGAGACCTTTTTGTTCTTCCGTGCAGTGAAGGGAACCTCATTAGAGAGGATTTTCTTCGTTAGCAGGGCTTCCGGGTTAATGAGCTGTGAGTGATAATATATAGTTGTAATCCCTCATGGCTGTAACAAGTTGTATTTTATAAACTCCTTAATCTCCACGGTGGAAAAGAAAAAAAGGTATGGAACATTCGACCAGGGGACAGAACTCGTTTGCAAAGCCTCTTGGAATGGCCAAGGGTTTCTGAGTTGGAAGTGTGAAACACAACGGTTGCCTCACAAGTTCGTGAAGGCCAAAGGCCAGGTTCCCAGGAACGGATGGGTGGAAGGAAAATCCATCTGGTTCAGTTCATGGGTGGGATCTACCGGTTTAACAACCAGCTTGCTTTGCTCGCGCATGCACCTGATGCGCGCTGCATCAGAGGTGGGTTCCTACAGGTACGGTACGTTTCGGCCAAAGAGGTAACAACTCTGGCGGACAGGTGACCGCACCGGTTCTATCCTCAGTGGTGCCATCTTGGTTTTCAATTCTGCACGTGTGCAGAAAAATGTTATTTTCCCCCTTTTTTAATGTGCGCATGCGCAGACCGTTTTTAGTGCAAATGTGCAGGCGCATGGAGCAACATTTTTCAGGCACCGAACTGGAAGTAATGGCGGCAGGAATCCACCCCTGGCGCACATGCACAGTTGATGGAAAACTCACCTTACACATTGCTACTGGCGAGAAAAACAACTGAGGCATGGTAATCCACTCTGCCCTGCCGGCCACCTGGGCTTTGGAAAAGGAAATATAGGGGACTATATAGCACAAAGTCAGAGTGAACCAGTTCGCTCCCAACTAATAGTCAGAGCTATCAGTTTCCCTGAACCAGTCCGAACTGGTAGAATCTCATTCCTGGTGCAGTTCCAAGCTGGGAGAAAGACACTGGAAATAACATGGAGGCTGATTGGAAAGAAGGATTCTGTTTTTTTGATGAACATGTGGTTCTGGGACAGCTGGCTAGATGGTTGAATGAGTGGATGGATCTTTATAGGTTTCTATGACTTTGAAGTTTGGGTGTCATGTCCCCATCAGAGTCTGAATCTGTGGAGGAAGATGAGCTGGAACACGAGTAGATGGAGATCAAGGGGGCGGCTTCATTGGCTTGGGAGGAAAATGGGGAGGAGTGAGGACCTTTTGGGATGGCTTGTAGGTGGGGAGGAAGGGGGCAGGACGACAAAGAGAGGCTGAGCAGCGAACATGAGAGACAGAGCTCAGGCGATGAGCAAGGACCACCCCCTCCGGATCCTCGAGCACGGAGAGTGGAGAGAAGGCGAGAACAGAGCAGACTAACCCAACTACTCAGGGGAAGAGTGCCCCGCCCCTCTTCACAAGGCACACCTGGGGACTGAGATTTAAGGAGATGCTGTGGGGAGAGACATTTGACAGGAACAAAGGCTGAACTTATGAAGTGTTAAGTGCTGAAGTTTGAACTTTCCTGGACCTTTTAGAGGGTTATTGGAGGACCTGAAGGTTTATCTGTGTTTTTATTAGCTATACAACTTGGGATGCCCACGCTTTGAGTGGCGTGGGAGTAGGAATGGATTTCCAGATCAAAAATTGCAGACTACAGGAACCAGGAGCACAACTCAGGTGACCCTGAGGACATAGAGATACCTCCAAGTGCTTCAACGACCCTCTAAAAGGATGCAAATGGCCAGCTGTCTGCAAGGAATATGTAAATCCTTCTATCCTTCTATTCGCCACTATCCTGTCAGAGCTGAAGAAGCTTCTTGGATGAGTTGAAACATCTTCAATAGAAAAAACAAACAAACAAGAAAGTCCAGTTGCCACCTGAAAAAAGCACCTTTGGAACAACCATGACCTGAATGACTGACAATCTCTACAGACAGTGAGGACAATCAACTCATGGATGTTATCTTTGAGGTTTCTTAAGATGTTGGCTATTTTTTGGCCAGTGTTGAAGGTTGTCTCGATATTGTGTTTGTGGAGAATTTTGCTGATTTTTTCTGTGGTGCCTTTGATATAAGGGAGGAGGGTGATGCCGTTGTCCTGTTCTGTGCCCAGACAAAATCCAGCTAGAAAACCAAGGAGTCTACGAAATGCCATGCAAAATCGGCCCTGCAACATACATAGGACAAACGAACAGGAGAATAAATGCACGCATCGCAGAACACAAGAATACAGTAAGAAAAAAAAGAAAAAAACTTCCTCCCTTTTCCAGCACCTTAAAGCCTCAGGACATGAAATTAATTTTGAAGGAACCAGGTTAATGTCCAAAACTGAACACTTCAACAAGAGAATAATTATGGAAGCTATCGAAATAGAGAAACACCCCCACAACATGAATAAACGTGACGATATCTCCTGCCTACCAGACATCTAGAAACCAGGCCTAGTCAACAAATGAGCCCCTCCCACCACCCAGGCCGTTACAACATGAAACAACAACGGACACACAGCCAGCACCAATCAACACCAATCTACCAATCATGATACAACCACACAACCAATCATTCCACTTACTGAAACAAAGCCAGCACTCCACCCCGCCCCCAAGATTTATAGAAAAATGGCAGCTCTGATCACACTTTAAGCCCAAAACCCAGCCAGAAGATGGCGAGTGAGACCTTGCTGAAACGTTGCCAAGACAATCTCAATCTTACATGGGGAAAGATCCGAATACAACAAGATCAGCATTCCTACACCTGTGAAAATCTACGAAAACAATATATGTATGCATTGTGTCACAACCCCTGGTATGCCCAAATATGGGAGGGAGCATACTGCTTCCCTTTTCTGTCTTCAGCTCACCCTAGGAGCCATCCAGGCAGAAAGCCATTTTTTAAAATGTTGCCTTTGTTACATTTGTGTTTTATTTATTTATCAGCAAAAAGGCAACATATATATCAGCTAAGCCAGGGAAATAGGTATGTATTTGTGTTACAACCCCTGGTATGCCCAAATATGTCAGTTTATTTATCAGCACAAATACAACACAAATATAAAAAGGCAACATTAAAAATAAAAATATGGTTTTCTGCCTGCATGGTCTTCTGTGATAAGCCGAAGGACAGAAATGAGGGAGTAGTGACCTTCCTCCCATATTTAGGCATACCAGGGGTTGTAACACAAATACATACATACATACATACATACATACATACATACATACATACATACATACATACATACATACATACATAATTTGTGTTGTATTTGTGCAGATAAATAAATAAAGGGAGACTAGTATAGATCTATTTCAAGCTATTTAGCTCTCATCAGCTAGCCATACCCTTACTGGGTGGCTAAGACTTCTGCCTAAGATATAACACAGCCCAGGTTTGAATCCCAGTAAGGGTATTGCTAGCTGATGAGAGCTAATTAGCTCGAAATAAATCTATACTAGTCTCCCTTTATTTATTTATCAGTACAAATACAACACACACACACACACACACACACACCACACACACACACACACCACACACACAATATATATATATATATATATATATATATATATATATATGTTGCACACACACGATTAGTTATGTAATGTGGATTAGTAATGGCAAGGCGGGAGAAGTAGAAAGTAAAGAAAAAGGCTTCAATAAATGAAAGATTTCCATACATTTCAACCAGATGTTTGATGTATGATTATATTTCTGGCTTTTCTTCATGAGTAGCAAAGAGAGACAGAGTGAAGAAGGAAAGCTATTTCACAAAATGCCAAATTGTGTATACAGAGCTGCATAATTTCGATGAAGAGTATTTAATTAATAGAATCATATTTCTATTGTTTCAAATGAGGAGCAGAATTTTGAAACACAGAGTATTCATATTTTGGATCAACTTGTCCTCCTTCCTTCCTCCCCCCCTCCCTCCCCCCCTTCCTCTTTCTTTCATTCTTTCTCCTTCTTTCCTTCCTTCCTTCCTTTTTCCTTCCTCCAACCTATTCTTTCTCTTTCCTTCCTCCCTCCCCTCTCTGTTCTTTTCCTCCTTCATCCAACATATTCTCTTTCCTTCCTTCCTTCCTCCTTCCTTCCTTTTTCCTCCTCCAACCCATTCTTTCCCTTCCTCCCTTTTCTCCTCCTTTCTCACTCTCTCCCCTCTCTCCTCCTTTTTCCTCCTTCCTCCAAAATATTCCCTCTTCTTTCTTTTCTTTCTTTCTCTCTCCCTCTCCCTCTCTTTCTCTCTCTCTCCCTCTGTTTGCTTTCTTGCTTGCTTGCTATGACTCATATTTGAACTAAGAGTCCAAAGAAGGGAAAGAACAAAGGAACGTGTGAAGGGAGCAAAGGAAGGATGGCAATATTTTAAAAGGTAGCCGATGTTCACCAGCAGCTGCAGGAAGACATTAAGTAATAGAACACAGTGATGTTAACAGCTCTCTTGGTAAGGGAGGTAAATGGAATAGACCACAGAATCCAGCGTATCATTAATCTATAGTGAATAATGACTTGGGTAGTGTAAGGAGATTAAAAAGGGCATTGTAAACATTTGTGGCTGTATAATATACAAATTAAAAATGTGTGAACGCTCACTGCTGCATAATCTCCAAATTAAAAAGTGTAATAGCGTAGCATTAATTACCGGCTGATCAATTCCTCCATAATTGCCGGCTTGTAGATGAACAATTATGGGTCTGAAATGCTATTTGAGAAAGAGACATTGACCTTGGTACCATAAGAAATGCTAATATGTTTGAAGGTAATATGGGCATACATCAAATCACTCTATCAGCATTTGCTGCAATGGTTCATATTAATAACTTCTTTTGCTTTTAAGGTGAGGGCACACAAAATGGATTTTTATGAGCACAGATCTTCAGATCGTGGTTATGTTGGCCTGTATCTCTGATGGCGAACCTATTCTCCAAAACACCTGAGGGCAGGACAAGAATCAATGGGTGGAAACTAATCAAGGAGAGAAGCAACTTAGAACTAAGGAGAAATTTCCTGACAGTGAGAACAATTAATCATTGAAGCAATTTGTCTCTAGAAGTTGTGAATGCTCCAACACTGGAAGTTTTTTAAAAAGATGTTGGATAACCATTTGTCTGACATGGTATAGGGTTTCCTTTCTAGGCAGGAGGTGGACTAGAAGACCTTCAAGGTCCCTTCCAACTCCTATTCTATTCTATTCTATTCTATTCTATTCATTCTATGTCCTGTTGTTGAATAAGCATTGGATTCCTCATGTTTATGACACTATTTAGCAACAAAACCTGCTGGATCAGGCTAACTGGGTATTTTCAGAATCTGTATTTCAAATAATCCTGCCCATCAATCACCTTTTAAACTGCCCATGTTAGTAATATGACATTGCAGATGAGGAACCAACAAATATGTCTAGTTTAATGAAAAGAAGGACTAGGGGAGACATGATAGCAGTGTTCTGATATCTCAGGGGCTGCCACAAAGAAGAGGGAGCCAAATTATTCTCCAAAGCACCTGAGGGCAGGACAAGAAGCAATGGGTGGAAACTAATCAAGGAGAGATCTAACCTAGAACTAAGGAGAAATTTCCTGACAGTTAGAATAATTAATCAGTGGCACAACTTGCCTCCAGAAGTTGTGAATGCTCCAACACTGGATGTTTTTAAGATGTTGGATAACCATTTGTCTGAAGTGGTGTAGGGTTTCCTTCCTAGGCAGGGGGTTGGACTAGAAGACCTTCAAGGTCCCTTACAACTCTGTTATTCTAAATTCTATGGCACATGTGTCTTGAATGTCTTGCCTTCAGAAGTTGTAGGTGCTACATCACTGGAGCTGAAAAAGCTTATTTCATTTCTCATCCAAGGAATTGTGATGGCAGTGGGGGTGGGTGGTCCTGAGTGGATGGTGAAGATGGGAGGTGGGAATGGAAAGGATCATATTTCTTTGCAGTCGTCTGGTCATTAACACTCTCCCTGAAAGCTCTTCAGGCCACTTGGGGTTTTTTCTATGCCCTCAGGGTCACAGATAGTAACAGGATAGTAACAGTGACAGAGTTAGAAGGGACTTTGTAGGCTTTCTAGTCCAATCCACTGCTCAAGCACGAGAACCTAGACTATTTCAAGCAATAGCTGTCCAAGCTCTTCTTAGAAAGCTCTTGAAAAAAGCAATTTTGGGTAAAAGTGAAGATGCCTTGATTCAATTCATTTCAGAATAGAGCTGGAAGGGACCTTGGAGGTCTTCTAGTCCAACCTCTTGCTCAAGCAGGAGACCTACACCATTTCAGACAAATGGTTACAATACAATAATACAATAGTAGAGTTGGAAGGGACCTTGGAGGCCTTCTAGTCCAACCCCCTGCCTAGGCAGGAAACCCTATACCGTTTCAGACAGATGGCTATCCAACATCTTCTTAAAGACTTCCAGTGTTGGGGCATTCACAACTTCTGGAGGCAACTTCTGTTCCACTGATTAATTGTTCTAACTGTCAGGAAATTTCTCCTCAGTTCTAAGTTGCTTCTCTCCTTGATTAGTTTCCACCCTTTGTTTCTTATCCTGCCTTCAGATGCTTTGAAGAATAGTTTGACTCCCTCTTCTTTGTGGCAACCCCTGAGATATTGGAACACTGCTATCATGTCTCCCCTAGTCCTTCTTTCTCTTAAGCTAGACATACCCAGTTCCGGCAACCGTTCTTCATATGTTTTAGTCTCCAGTCCCCTAATCATCTTTGTTGCTCTTCTCTGCACTCTTTCTAGAGTCTCCACAACTTTTTTACATCGTGGCGACCAGAACTGAATGCCGTATTCCAAGTGTGGCCTTACCAAGGCATTATAAAGTGGTATTAACACTTCACGTGATCTTGATTCTATCCCTCTGTTGATGCAGCCTAGAACTGTGTTGGCTTTTTTGGCAGCTGCTGCACACGGCTGGCTCATATTTAAATGGTTGTCCACTAGGACTCCAAGATCCCTTTCACAGTTACTACTACTGAGCAAGGTACCACCTATACTGTACCTGTGCATTCCGTTTTTGTTGCCTAAATGTAGAACCTTACTCTTTTCACCATTGAATTTCATTTTATTAGATAGTGCCCAATGTTCAAGTTTGTCAAGATCTCTTATCCAATCTCTTCTTTAAAACTTCCAATGTTGGAGCATTCACAACTTCTGGGCGCAAGTGGTTCCACTGGTTAATTGTTCTCAATGTTAGGAAGGTTCTCCTTAGTTCTAAGTTGCTTCTCTCCGTGGTTAGACTCCATCCATTGCTTCTTGTCCTCACTACCATTGGAAGGTACCATCTGAAGTTACAATAGCACTGAAAAAAGTGATGTGGCCGGTTTTCACACTTACAACCAACGTTCTTACGAAACACCCTTCTCAAAACTTCCATGATCTGAACATCCCAGTTTCCTAAGCTTGTTCCTTGTCTTAGTCCTATGTAAATGTGGCCCTACAAAAATTATCCTTATGTTTCCCAAACGCCCGATTATCCCAAAGTGTTGGCAGCCTTCCAAAGCCATTCAGATAAACGATGCTGTACTGTATATGCAATTAAGAACAAATGCGTTATCAAGCTAATATATATGTGCCCTGATTCCTTTTAAATGTATGTGGAAGCCTATTAATTTATTGTCGAATAGGTATCTCGATTAAAACCATGGGGGATAAAAAAAACCTGAATAACTATGTTTGCCCAAGAGACTTTCTTATTTCTCATTTCTATTCCTTATTCATCACACTCATTTTCTTAGAATTGATGTTAAGGACATCAGGACCAGATGATAAAGCTTTAGTAACAAAAACGAAATGATGAAGCCAACGGAATACTTACTTATGGCAACTGTGTAAAGATCTCAAGCAGCTGGAACATTCTCAGTTCCTCCTCCTTTTGATACTCTTCAGTTCTTCCATCCCAATAGGGTTAACTTTATCTTAATTTTATTCTAATTATTTTAATTAAATATTAAGCACATAAAATTAATTGATCATGACCAGAATAAGTCGTTAGCCATTAAGATATGGAAATAATTGAAACCGCAGCATTTCAGACTGCGTTTTGGAAGCAAGCAAAGAAGGCGATTGGTGGGAACGTTTTTTTAAGAGCGGATAAGTTCTCGCCAGATGTTTAAAGGAAGCCAGCAATATTTCCTAAAGGGAGACCCATCTCTTCACACATCTGGAGGCCACGGCAAAGGTGGTTGTGCTCTTTAATGTATGTGAAAAGGACCTTGGCAAATGAGAGAGGGACAATGTTGCCTAAGCAGTGGTCAGATAAGAGACAGCACAGCCCACAGCTGTACAATAGGTAAAGAGAGAAACTCATGTTAGAAGAAATGTCCCTCTGGGTTCAGTTCCAAGTGCGGAAAAAACCACTGGAAACATGGAGGCCGATTGGAAAGATGGTTTTAATGGTGGAGAGGACCACGTGCCTTGGAGCTCCTGGGTGAAAAGGGAGATCACATGCTTCCAGATGTTGGGTAAAGAAGAAAAAAAGTGGAGATGCTGAGAGTTGTGGAGTGTTATACCCTCTCCTGGGCCCCACTTCCTGTTCCTGTTTAAGAAATGTATTCTGATTGGTTTTCAGACTCCCAGAGGGCCTTGGTTAACTTTGTAGGCTGCCCTGAGACCCAAGCTTGTTTGCCTTGCTGGCTGATGTAATCTTCCCAGGTGCCATGTGGTGAGTTTCCGTTTGCTAGATAGGTCCTCCTGAAGGAGGTACATCTTTGTTATGTAGAGTAGACTGGCTCAGGCCTTAATGGCCCATGGACAAAGGTGGGGGAGGATGAGTTCCTGCCTCCCTTTTAGGAGAAAATATTCTGCCCTTTTAATATTTCCTAAAATATCTAGTAGTGGGGTGGGTTTTAACTTCCTACACTCAGAAGGGACCTTGCTTAACTTCTCAGACTGTAGAGCTGTACTTTCAGATTTGCAAGATTCCATTAAGATAGCCTTACAGTAATAGAATAGAATTAGCTCACCCTCTCATGCCTCCTGCTTGATGTATCTGGGAAGGCTGACATAGTCTTTGTACAGTTAACCTCATTCTTCTGCCATGAAATATAGCAGGCTAAACAGCTGGAGGTTGCGTCCTTCCTTCCTTCCTTCTCTCTATTCCTCACTCCATTTCTTCCTTCCTTCCCTCTTTCCTCACTCCATTTCTTTCTTCCTCCCTCCCTCCTTCCACCCTCCTTCCTTCTCTCTTTTCCTCACTCCATTTCTTCCCTCCTTCCCTTTTTCTGTCTTTTCCTCTCCATTTCTTCCTTCCTTCCCTCTTTTTGTCCCTCCCTCCCTCTTTCCTTTCTTCACTCTTTCCCTCCCCCCATTTTCCCTCCTTCCTTCCTTCCCACTTCCTTCTTCTCCCTTCCTTCCTGTTCCTTCCTTTCCTCTTTTCCTCATTCAATTTCTTCATTCCTTCCCTTTTTCTGTCTTTTCCTCTCCATTTCTTCCTTCCTTCCCTCTTTTTGTCCCTACCTCCCTCCTTCCTTTCTTCACTCTTTCCCTCCCTCCATTTCCCCTCCTTCTTCCTTCCTTCCCACTTCCTTCTCCTCCCTTCCTTCATGTTCCTTCCTTTCCTCTTTTCCTCATTCAATTTCTTCATTCCTTCCCTCTTTCCCCCCCTCCTTCCATCCTCCCTCCCTCTCTCCTCCCTCCCTCCCACCTTCCCTCCCTTCCCTGAAGCTATATACATTTTCAATTAATATAAATGCTCTAACATAGAGCTCAACTCCTGATAGCTTCCAGCATCTATATTAGACTGGAAGTGATTCATTATCTTCTCCTAAACTTTTTCCCTTTTCCATTTCCAGACCCAGATCTCAGATTTCCTGATGGAACGCCTCTCTAAGAGTTAACAAGATGCAAACCCGCTTAGATGTTTCCAAGATCACCAAGGTCAGATAAACGGTACTCCCTGAAATTGATTCTTTTATTTGGAAGTAAATCCTACTGAGTTCCTTTCGACTGCCACATATTTCAGCGTCAGGCTACAGTAAAACAAGGCTACTGTAAAGCAGGTTAATTGAACTTCCAGGGAAGCTGCTGTTCAGGGAAGCACAGCTGCATTCAGGCCGGGAGGGTTACAAGTTGAGGCTCATTGAGAGTAGCTCAATAAATAGGAGAATATTAAAGAAGCTGCTCCCCCTGATCTAAAGAGCATGGAAAAATGCTCTCAAAGGGGAGTTTGTTAGCATGCTGACCTCAGTCTTTACAAAGCTTTTTGCAAGTAAGCAACTCGAAAGTTTTACCAAGACTTCACGGGAAGCGATGGAACCTCTCTAACCTGTTCGGGTGAGGCTACATTGGAAGATTGCATCCAGTTTTGGCCACCACGATAAAAAAAAAAGACAATGAGACTCTAGAAAGTTTGACTAACACAGTGCTTCTCAATTATTTTCTGTCATGCCCCCCCTAGGAAGAAGAAAACATTCCCCCCCCCCCGCGCGACTGTAAATAGTACCATTTGTCTATAACAATTATTGTTCCAAATCCAATTACAACTGCAATGATATGATATAATCCTTTCCTTGTAGGGTCCTATCAGCAGGATCAAACAAAAATACAGTCCAAATGTTTCCTATAAATAGGACATGTTATGAACTTTAATAGTGAAAAAAAATCTTTCAAAGTTCGAACCCTTTTAGATAAAGGATAACACCCACCAGATACAAGGAACTTTGAGATTTTCAAAAGACTTTTTAAAATGCTATTTCTGTTCCTTGGGATATCATTATGAAATTGAAGTTCATTCTCGTACTTCCCATAAAAAATATGGTTTCTGGATTTGATAGCAAAAGCTTTTGCTCCCGCTTCCCCTTGCCCGCCGTGGCCAGTTGCAGGGCGCGGATCCCGCTCGGAGAAGGCGGAGCGGCAGCTCCTCCCTCAGCCAGGAGCCAGCGGGGGCTGGTCGGACAGGCAACCTCATCGGTAAACTCTAGTCTGCCGCCGCCGCCGCCACCGTTGCTGCTTTCACCGCCAGTTAGCCCAGAGGCGGCAGGTAAGCCCGAAAGCAGCTCCGACGGCTCAGGGTGTGCGAGGGTTGAGCACCCCCTCGCAGCCGCCCGCTACTCTTCATCCCCAGAGCAAGCGAGGGTTGCAAGAGGAGATTTACACACGGGCTGAGCCCACTTGAAAGCAAACTGTTGAACGTTGTGGCGGGACCCCGCCTGTTGCTCCTGGCTCCTCGTTTGCACCCAGATGGAAAGGGAGCCTTCGCTCCCCCCTTTACGGAGCCTCGCACCCCCCCTGGGGGGCGCGCCCCACTATTTGAGAAACACTGGACTAACACAATAATAACAGAATGCTCTGTCCTGCACATTGACACAAAAAAAAAAATCAGAACACCAAATGCAAGTTGGGAAACGACCTCATGGATGACCCTCACTCTGTCAAGGACCTTGGAGTACTCATCTCAAACGATCTAAGCCCCAGAGACCACTGTAACAGCACTGCCAAAAAAGGCATTGAGAGTTGTTAACCTAATTTTGTGAAGCTTTTTTTCCGGTAACATTGTATTGCAAACTAGGGCATACAAAACCTTTGCCAGACCAATCCTCAAATACAGCTCGTCTGCCTGGAATCCGCACTGTTTATCAGACATTAACATGATTGAGCGGGTCCAGAGGTATTTCACGAGATGAGTCCTCCACTCCTCTACTCACAATAGAATCCCTTACGCCACCAGGCTCGAAATTTTGGGCCTGGACAATCTGGAATTGCGCCGCCTGCGGTTGGACCTAAGCATAGTACACAAAATTGTCTGCTACAACGTCCTACCTGTCAACGACTACTTCAGCTTCAACCTCAATAATACACGGGCAAGCAATCAATACAAACTCAAGGTAAATCACTCCAAACTCGATAGATATTTGCAGAAGCTCAGTTTGACATCTACATAATTTGGCCTTCTCATACTGAAAATAGCTGGCTGCTGCTATTAAATGCCAACTCTGCCTGCAATACGATCTTCCATATCCATGCTTTAATTAGGGATGAGAGAGCTGACCTGGCTTGCATGACTAAAACTGGGATGGACAGAGAAGGGCAGAGTTTGTTTATGTAAAGCTTGAAATGATCTCTTGAACTTGAACATTTCAACTCTGCAAGCTCAACAATTTCCCATTGGAATCCAACATTAATCAGCAACTAGAAATTAACGTTCACACCTCCCTTTAGATCTTGCTGCTTTGGGAGTTACCTTGGTTACCAGTTGATTGATGGATGGATGCAAATCAAGGTGCTAGTTAGTACCTATAAGAGCCTCCGTGACTCTGAATTTGGTTATCTGAGTGACCTGTCTGTCCTGCCAGATCTAAGAGGAGATCAATTCCACCCAGGTCTTGTCCCTATGTGATTGTCATCTGAAAGGGCTTTGGGATGGGCATTCTCAAGAGCTATCTTCTTTCTTTGGAAGGAAGAGGAGGAGGAAGAGGAGGAGGAGGAAGAGGAGGAAGAGGAAAAGAGGAGGAGGAGGAAGAGGAAGAGGAGGAGGAGAACATTATTTATTTATTGTGTAATGAATTGTACGCCGCCCCGAGTCCCTTGGTGGAGAGGGAGCGGCCTATAAATTGGATTAATAAAATAATAAAAAAAATAAACATCCTTGGAAGAAGAAACTTGCAAGAAAGAACTTTCATCAATTGTGAAGCTGACCTGACCAAAGGCATTTTGAAGTTTCGGTGTTGCCACACTGGAGCTGAGGGATAGGGAGGGGGGAATAGAGATAGCTGTGGTTTTGTAGCCAAAACAAAATACTTTCTCCTGGGAACCAAGGACATTCCCACAGGTGGCTGAAGAGAAGAGGAATGACATTTCCAGGCAACTGGATGACACTCTGATTGGACCATGTGACTGATTGTTTGGGGAAGCAGAAAACTCTTACTTTTAATTAGATGAAAATTGTGGGGGCCTTCAGAGTCTGTTTTCACCAGAACTGTGCCAATATGATATAATCCAATAAAACTATTATTTGAGGAATTTACCAAGTTTTGTTTCCTATGGAATTATTACTTGGAACCCTAACACTTTCATTCAGTCTAGCAGACATCTAGTCAATCAAAGAGTGAGGGTTAGGGTTCATCATCAGTTATACAGTAGAAGGGAATGGGCTTTACTCTCTGTTTACTATATATACAATACAATAATACAATAGTAGAGTTGGAAGGGACCTTGGAGGTCTTCTAGTCCAACCCCCTGCCTAGGCAGGAAATCCTATACCATTTCAGACAAATGGCTATCCAACATCTTCTTAAAGACTTCCAGTGTTGGGGCATTCACAACTTCTGGAGGCAAGTTGTTCCACTGATTAATTGTTCTAACTGTCAGGAAATTTCTCCTTAGTTCTAGGTTGCTTCTCTCCTTGATTAGTTTCCACCCATTGCTTCTTGTTCTACCCTCAGGTGCTTTGGAGAATAGTTTGACTCCCTCTTCTTTGTGGCAACCCCTGAGATATTGGAACACTGCTATCATGTCACCCCTAGTCCTTCTTTCTCTTAAGCTAAACATACCCAGTTCCTGCAACCGTTCCTCATATGTTTTAGTCTCCAGTCCCCTAATCATCTTTCTGCCCTCCCCAGCCCCCAGGAGCACTCTGAAATCCTCCTAAAGGCTATGCACGACTATTTTGATGAAGGGGCGGGGTTTCTTGAGGCAGAAATATGGCTAATATTTAGCCATAATATATGGCTAATATTTAGCCATAATATACATATGGCTGTCCTGTCATTCTTGGTGGGGGGTGTTCTTGTCGGTTTCTTGATTAGGCTGTTGTTTTCTATTTGATTGTTTTAATTGATTTATGATTGACTTGATCATGAATATAACATATTTTTTCGGAGTTTAAAATGCACCTTTTTCCCTCAAAAAAGAGGCTGAAAATCTGGGGGCGTCTTATACGCTGAATAGAGCATTTTCTGCCTCCAGAAACCCCGCCCCCTTCATCAAAATAGTTGTGCAAAGCCTTTAGGAGGATTTCAGAGTGCTCCTGGGGGGCTGGAAAGGGCAGAAATGAGTGAAAAACAGGCCATTTTTGCTCAATTTTGCCCCCCAGCCCCAGAAGCACTCTGAAAGCCTCCTAAAGGATATGCATGCCATTTGGGGGGGGGGGAATGGGCCCATTTTTGCAAAAAATGGGCT
The DNA here is from genome assembly GCA_029891615.1 of Natrix natrix natrix. Taxonomy (NCBI): domain Eukaryota; kingdom Metazoa; phylum Chordata; class Lepidosauria; order Squamata; family Natricidae; genus Natrix; species Natrix natrix. The sequence continues at coordinate 766,176 of JAKRSK010007079.1, read as the reverse complement.
GCTTTTGGCTCATTTTTGCCCACCCCCCAGAAACGCTCTGAAAGCCTCTTAAAGGCTATTCATGCTCTTTTTTTGGGGGGGGGAAACGGGCCCATTTTCACAAAGAATGGGCCATTTTGGGAAGGTCTGCAGAGTGCAAAAACTTTTTTTTAATTTGCCTCTTCAAAATCTTAGTGCGTCTTATACTCTGAAAAATACGGTAAACTATGGATCTCCAGGAAGAGACGATGACTTTTCCTTGTGTTTAAGTAAATATAAGTAGAATTCCACTGCTACCATTTGTAGTCTAGTTGAGTAGGTATGGGGCTAGGAGATCATGCCAAGTATATTTATCTCTGCCAACTTCTTTTCTTAAAAAGTTTTTCATTTATTTTTATTACATAATAAAACTTCTTCTGTGAACAGAGTGTTGTCCGAATTCCCCCTTTAACATTCCCACCAAAAAAACATAATTCATTTTACATTATATTTCCCTGGTTTCCAATTTTAGCCATATTATTTTTCTTCTCCTATTTTCCCATTTCTAGGTTTTTTTATCATGTACAAACAGCATACTTTTTCTTTCTCTTTAAAAATAAACAATTTATCATTTCTTTTCCATCTATTTTCCCTTAACAATATGAATCTTCAAATTTCAGATTTCAAGTTTTGTATCATCAACATAATGTAATTATCTAACAGCTTTAAGTTTCTTAATATAATTCCCACACATTCTAATTTAAAACATATTTTACCTTGTTTACAATGATTCTTTCTGCTGAGTGATATCATTCTGCTTATTCTCCTATTTCTAAATTTTCTTTTCTCTTTTTCTTCTTTTTGTGTTGTCACATCTCTGCCAACTTCTGATTTTTACACTCATACCTCCATGAAAGTGTGGAGAAGGAACACCTTACTCTAACGTTTCAACCCATCTAAGCTTTGGTTTAGATCAATAATGGAAGAAAGTACTGGAGAACATACACCAGACATGTCCCTGGAAGTGTCGAGGGGATCACAAAACTATGTCTCACTTATTTCGGTCATGTTAGGCAAGGGAGAAAGCAATTAATTTGGGAAGATTTAGTGGTAAGGAGAAACCCGGCCACCAAAGGATGTGATGGCTGAACACCATCAAAGATGGCACCAGAGCATAGAACAGCTCAAAGAAACAATGCAATATTGGAAGATGAGGAGAGACCTGGCCCATAGGATCACTAAGAATCAGACACAACAGAAGGGATGACAACTTCTTCTTCTAGCTTCAGTTGACCCTTCTAGCTAGAAATTAATCATTATTAATATATTGAATGTTTTAATATCAGTATATTGTTTTACCATTCATTGCCCCAAAACCATATGGATTGGGGCAACCTATATATTCCTTTTAGGAAACAAATCAATATATAACTATGGTGTGGTTTCTTCTTAAAGCAGCTCGGTGGCCTAGAGGTGAAGACACTCACTCACCAGCCCACTCAGAAGGTTGAGAGTTTGATGCTAGGTAGCGACAGATGTTTCTCTATCAGGGCACAAATAGAAAACATCTACTGTGAACCCTCTGTAGGTGTCAGGAAGGGCATCCAGCTATTAAAGACTCAGCTCCACTCCATCAACCAAGCTCCACCCTGATTGACCAAACAAAGATGGTGCTGTTTGACCTTCCCCAAAGGATACCTATTAAATTCCTCTTCTTCCTCCCCCTCCTCCTCCCCCCCTCCTCCTCCTCCTCCTTCTCCTCCTCCTCCCCCTTCTTCTCCTTCTCCTTCTCCTTCTTATTGCCATTGCTTAAGTCTTTCCAAATTCAAATTTTTAACTTCAAATTCCGTATCTCAGAGATAAAGAGTTGAAATTTGGCTGCATCACAACCAGAACATAAACAACGTAGCTGGATTCACAATGCCCCAGTGCAGTTCCTCCATCCACCCCTCCTGTTAATTGAAACTTTTGCCTACTTTATTGAACAATAAAAAATGACAGGAAGTATTCCCAGGTGTCCTTCAGTCTTTTTTAAAAAAAAAGAGAGTGGAAAAAATGGATAACGGGGGTCCCGGCAAAGGTGACATAAATTAATGCGGTGAGCCCAGCTATCAAACATTTTGATATGTGAATTTCCTGATATTTCTATAATGCCGTCTTATGATTGGAAATGTTATCGCTTCCATTGAATCAATAGGAAATGTTAAAGCTCGGCAAAACCCCAATTACAAAATAAAGCTGCAAGGTTAACATCTGGGACTGGGAGAGATAGAAACAATTTCTATTGTCATAGCTTTTTGACAAGTAAATGTCAGAAACATAACACCTTCCACCGAGCTTTGTGAAAAGCACATGTAAAAGAGTGATTGCAAGGCAGTCCCAAGTCAAATCACCTGTCAGCCTTGGTTTGACGTGGAATTACTTTTGTTTTATGCATCTATTAACCTTGAACTATCAGCATTTGTTTTAATGTTCTGCTCTGAAGTGACCTAAATATACTTCCTTAATGCACTTAACCGAAGCGGCAGTTAAAATGGAAGCTGAAAGGAAGACCAGCGTCTCACGCTGGTCACCTCTTGAAGCCCAATTCTGAATTAATTGAGTTTCGGGGTCAATCCTGCTTATCAGAGATTCTCAATGGATGGGCTTCCAGCGGAGTCATTTCTGTAGCTTCTCCTTTGCTCCCTTTATCTCAAAGTCTATTATAAAGACAGGAAATAAACATTGAAAGCCCGGCCTTTCAGGAAAATGAAGACACATTAAGGGCCTTCAAATCCATCACCTGAGGTTCATCAATATTTGCATATTTGTTCTCTCTCTGGCAAATTAGAAAGCTGTAGAAGTTTCTTCTTCTCCTTCCATGAGCTTGTTGAGGTCTACGTTCCAGTTTTTGAAAGGGACTCTCTACCACCACTTCGTGGTCCACCAGTGCCCCTTGCTGTACTTTTCCACTCTCGGTTCCATTCCTTTGTGCGTTGATAAAATACGATGACGACCCCATTAAGCGCATAAGTACATCAAGGTTCAACTTGTGCAATGATTTATGGTGATGCCTATGAACTAAGTCCTTGCTGAATCATAGTGATGATGATGAAAAGGACACTTAGTCTTTCAGTTTGTATGTTTCATTTTTCCCGATGGAAGAGACGTCTACCTGGATGGTCATACTTCTTCGAAAGTGTGAACTTCTTTGTTCTTTTCCTTGAAGACGTTTTGGTTCTCATCCAAGAAGCTTCTTCAGTTCTGAACCAAAGAAGCTTCTTGGATAACAAAGGTAATGACTTTAAGGGGGAGGGGGGGTCAAAGTCCAGTTGCCTTTTGATAAATATCTTTGGGAATTACAGGTTGTCCTTGTGTATTTTATGAACCAGGAACCCATAGGTGGTGATAAAAAGTTCCTTCTGAGAATCGGCTAGCATTTTGCAAGCCACAATAGCAACCGAGTGTAAAGTAAGAAAGAATTCATACAATACTTAGTCAGTGACAGAAAAGTGGTCCATCACTGGAGATTTTAAAGAAGAGATTAGACAACCATTTGTCTGAATATTATATGGTTTCCTGTCTGGATAAGGGGTTGGACTAGAAGACCTCCAAGGTCCCTTCTAACTCTGTTATTCTGTTAAGTAATAGGTGTAGGCTTATCAAAGACAGATCCAACCTAGAAGCAAGGAGAAATTTCCTATCAGTCAGAACAATTAACAATGGAAAGCTTTGCCTTCAGAAGTTGGGGATGCTCCATTATTGGAAGCTTTTAAGAAAAGACTGGACAGGCACCTGTCTGAAATGGTATAGGGTTTATTTCCTAAGCAGGAGGTTGGACTCGAAGACCTCCAAGGTCCCTTCTAACTCTGTTATTTGGGGGGGGGAAGGTTTGTATTTATTAGTTTGTCAAAATTGTACAAGGTATCAGGTATAAATATAAAAAAGGACATGAACGAAAGAAATGAATACAAATAAATGGGGACAGTAGGACAGGGAAGGAAAGCACGCTAGTGGGCTTATGCTTATGTTTCAGATAAGTTTAACATTGGTTCACTGCACACACCGAAATGTGAGAGTGCACACATCAGGTGCATGTGCGCAGCTTTCTGTGCATGCGCTTTGCTCACTTTGCCCTAAGCACGCGGCTTAGTAAACATGGCTAAATGGGATGGCATAGAGGCGGTGGGAGGCCCACCCACAGGTTGCCACTATCAGTTTGCCCGAACCGGTCCGAAACTGGCTGAATACCACCTCTGCTATATGGTCTCTCGCTTGAGCAGGGGATTGGACTAGAAGACCTCTAAGGTCCCTTCCAATCCTATTATTCAACATTGGTGAGTTTTAGTCATCTCTCCAACTTTTCGGAATCCCTCCTGCCTGTGAGCCATATCTGCTGTGAATTAAACATGCTTAGAATACAGGGCAATCCATTACTGAAAAGATAGGAAGCTCGTATTAAAATACTTGATAAAGTGAACGTTATTTTCTGTGACGTAAAGGAACTAGTGCCCCCTTAAAGTCTATTAAAGCAGTACCTGCATGGATTGGGGAAGCAGTTTGTATATTCACTGGCTCTCTGATGATGATAAAGGGATGAATGAAAATTGTTATGCTGGTTTTACGTTGATAGATGCGGGACCAAAAAGTCAATTGTTAACCAAATGCATGCAGGTCTAATGGAAAGAGCTGTGGACTATGTGCAATTGAAAGCATCTTTAGAAGCAGTGGGATTCACTTAGGTTTATCACTGTTCTGTCCCGTGATTCTAATAAATATGCAGACACAGGCTTGGCTGCCTGCCACGACTAATTACAGAGATAAAGCCACCCCTTGGCTAAGAGCCTAGAACACTATCTTCAAGAAACCAAGATTAGACTTACGGAATGCTTTCTCAACGGCTAGTAAAATGGACTGTTGTTTCCTGCAAAGATTCCCCTTCTGTCGCTCCATTTATAAACTCTTTGGGAGGGGCCACAACCTTAGCCAGCTGTCCCTATTTCCTTCTATGATATCTTCTCCACAGCTGCTCCCTTCTCCTCTCAGCTCTACGCACACGCACATCAGGGACAACCTCCCTCTGTTTCTCTTCACTGCTCCCTGATTCAGATGCCACCTGGTGGCCAAAAGGCCTCTCTAGTTCCTCCTCTGACTCCAAACATCCTCCAGAGTCTTCTTCATCCTCCAGAGCAGTCCCACAATGGTCTGAGCTGTCAGAGTCCACCAACAGCTCAGCCGGCCACTGCTGGGCCACAACAATCACCGGTTCGCAACTGTTAATGCATGTGCATGCATGCTTGCATCGCACGCACCAGTGGTGGGTTACAACTGGTGCACCCCGGTACGGGCGTACCAGTGCCTGCTGGGAGCACCAATTACCATTCCGGTACTGTGCTCTAGACGGCCCACCCGCCCACCCACCCTCCTTACTGGTATTTGAAGTTTTGGGGGCTTCCATGCATGTGCACGGAGCGTATGGCACCTGCGCTGCAGCGTCGGGGAGCGTTGCGGGCGGTAAGTATGCATGTGCACACTCATGTGGTGGGCGCCCAGGCCCGTTGCACCGTACCGGTTGCAACAAGATCCAGAACCCACCACTGGCACACACACACACAGTTTCCACACATGTGTGTGGCCTTCTGTGCCTGCATTTTGCTCACCTTTGCAGCCTGCACACATGCATGCCGTTCCGAAAATGAGACTTGGCCCTGGCTCCAAAACATCCTACGTAGCATCATTTTCGATGCTGCATGCAGCCATGTAGGCATGCAGGATTGTAGGCCATTGGTGCGAGCAAAGCACATGTGCAGAATGCTGCATGCATGCGTGGAAGGCGCGCTACTGGTTTGGGTGAAGCGGTCTGAACCGAGTGAATATCACCTCTGATTTGGAGGCTTTAGAATAGAGAAAGGCAACGTAAGTGAACGGAGTATTTATTTGGATAAAGACATTGGAGAAATTGGAGCAACAGTGAAATTCCAGATCGATCCTTAACAAAAGAAAACTAATATTGCTCTGAAAACAAAATAGCCATTTCAATAAATTCCTGACATTGATTTAGAACACTTCACCTGGGGGGGACGAGGGGAAACCTGTCAAACATAATTTCAGATAAGATACTGAGAGCCTGGAAAGAGTGCAGAAAAGAGCAACCAAGATGATTAGGGGATGGGAGGCTAAAATATGCATAGAACAGTTGCAAGAACTGGGTATGCTTAGACCTGGGGTGTCAAACTCATGTCATCATGGTTGCATCCCATGACATATCAGGAATTTCCCCCCTTTGCTAAACCAGCATGGGCGTGGCCAGCAGGCCAGGAGTTTGACAGCCCTGGTCTAGGCCAATAAAAAGAAGGACTAGGGGTGACATGATAGCAGTGTTCCAATCCTTGAGGGGCTCCTACAAAGGTGATGGGGTCAACCTATTCTCCAAAGCACCTGAAGGCAGGACAAGAAGCAATGGATGAGAACTAGTCAAGAAGAGAAGCAATTGAGAGCTAAGGAAAAAAATCCTAACTGTAAGGACAATTAACCCTCCATAAGTTATGAGGACTCCATCACTGGAGGCTTTTAAGAAGAGACTGGACAGCTACTTGTATGGAATCGTAGAGGGCCGTGATGGCAAACCTATGGCGTGCGTGTCAGAAATGGCATGCAGAGCCATCTCTCTGTGCACGCCAGCTGTCGCCCATTGCTCTTCTGGGTTTCGGTGTGTGCAATGAGCACCAGTAGCTGGTCTTCTTGTGCATTGGCACACCGGAAACTGGAAGAGCAGATCCCTGGTATGCATACATGCACTGGGAAGCTGAGCTCCCGGTTTCTGGTGCATCTTTGTTTACGCATGCACAACAGAAACTGGAAGACCAAGTGGCCTGCATGCATGAGCATGCTAGAAACCGAAAGCTCAGCTTCCCAGCTTTCCTGGTCTCTAGTGCTCTCCCACATGTACGTGTGCTCCTGTTTTGGCACTTGGTGCCGAAACGGTTCACCAGCACTGGTATAGGGTCTCCTTCTTGACCAGGGGGATGGACTAGAAGACCTCCAAGGCCCCTTCCAACTGTTAACATCTTCTCGGAAAGCAAAAATATTCCCTTATGCAGAATGTCATAGAAATTAAAGCGTACTTCACCTTTAAAAAGAATAATTTCAAAAAAAAAATGGTGTTATATATAGTTTTGCCATTAGGAGACATTTCACACATTACACTGCACAAAAATACACATTTATGATAAACTCCGAAGAAAACTGCAGGTCATCTCTCTCTCAATATAACATTCCTGCCTGATATCAGTGTTGGATTTATTGGTATCTGATTACACCGTTCAGATACATTTAAAGCAGACTGGATTAAAGAACTGAAAGCAGAAGGGAAGTAACTAGTGATGGTCTTCTGCTCTTTTCAATACCCCAATTGAAAAATTCTACAATCCATAGCAGATGTCCCAGCTTCATGCCTCAACTCTGATTGCATGCTCAATCTAACATGTATCTTCCAAAGTCAAGATGTGGTTAATATTTGGACTTTCAGTTACAGAATAACATTCGGAAAATTTTGATGGTATGTATCTATGTATGTATCTGTTTGTCTCTATCTATCCATCCATCCGTCCATTGGTTGGTCTATATATCTATATCTATATCTATATCTATCTACATCTACATCTACATCTACATCTATATCTACCTACCTATCTATCTACCTATCATCTATCAATCATCTAACTTCTATCAGCCAGCCAGCCACCTATCTATCTATCTATCTATCTATCTATCTATCTATCTATCTATCTATCTATCTATCTATCTATCTATCTATCATCTATCATCTGTCTATTTATCATCTATCTATCTATCTATCTATCTATCTATCTATCTATCTATCTATCTATCTATCTATCGATCTATCGATCTATCGATCTCTATCTCTATCTCTATCTATCATCTATCTATATCTATCTATATCTATCTATCTATCTATCTATCTATCTATCTATCTATCTATCTATTGATCTATCGATCTATCGATCTATCGATCTATCGATCTATCGATCTATCGATCTATCGATCTATCGATCTCTATCTCTATCTATCATCTATCTATATCTATCTATCTGTCTATCTATCTATCTATCTATCTATCTATCTATCTATCTATCTATCTATCTATCATCTATCTATCATCTATCATCTGTCTATCTATCTATCTATCATCTATCATCTGTCTATTTATCATCTATCTATTTATCATCTATCTATATCTATCTATCTATCTATCTATCTATCTATCTATCTATCTATCTATCGATCTATCGATCTATCGATCTCTATCTATCATCTATCTATATCTATCTATCTATTTATTATTTATCTATCTATCTATTGATCTATTGATCTATCGATCTATCGATCTTTATCTCTATCTATCATCTATCTCTATCTATCTATCTATCTATCTATCTATCTATCTATATCTATCTATCTATCTATCATCTATCTATCTATCTATCTATCTATCTATCTATCTATCTATCTATCTATCATCTATCATCTATATCTACATCTATCTATCATCTATCATATTTATCAGCTATCTATCCATCCACCCACCCACCTATCATCTATCTATCTACTCTCAAAGAGCCACAAAGGCCCTAACCATAAGCCCTGTGCTTAATTCTGGAGTTGACCGGAAATGTGGTCCCCCCACCATAGAGTTTCCTCCTAGCATGGCATCCTTTTTCCTCTGCCTGTCCTAACCGAAAGCCCTATCAATTGTAGGGGCCGACTGGAGACACGGAGCCACCGCAGAGGGATTAAAGAGCCATGGCTCCAGAGCCATGGGTTGCTTACCCCTGCTCTATACCTATATCTATTTATCTATCATCCATCCATCCATCCATCCATTCACTCACACACCTACCTACCTAGTGTACCTAACTACCAATCTAGCTATGTCCGTCACTATGGAGTCTCATGGCTGTTCATGTTTCCCAGGCTGCAAAGCCCCCTTCTAATATTTTCCCAAAAGTGTCTTCAACATATTGTTCTGAAAGTCAAAACAGGCGACCCTGAAAATAAGCTTGAACTTCTCCCCTCCTTTTTCTCAGGCGTCTCTATGCAATCCACAGAAATGTTGAGAAAAATATAAAAACTGCATACAACTCCAATTGTACTGTAGTAGGGATCATCTTGATATTTTTTTTAACTGTATCTAGGGGATAACCCTCTACTGTCCTTTGGGATTTCACAAAAGGGTGGGAGTCACAGCAGATGCAGAAATGTTCAAGAGACAAGGAGATGGGGACCTTCAGTCTGTTGGAAAGATTTGATTGTACCAAGGACAAGACACTGAGCTGCTGTACTTTCCACCAGCTCCCATCATAAAGATAAGCCTGAAGCATCACCAGAATAATCTCCAAAGCACCCTGAGGATCAAGTGAAAGCAGCTGCAGCCTCTTTTATAGGAGAAGTAAAACTCCAGAAAATTGCAGCACAGCATGGCTCTTGTTTGTTTCCATTTGTTCTAAGCCACACATCTTAGTGTGTTTCCCTTAATACGTGGCTTTGTTGCAAACGAGTTCCTCTAATTGATGGCATGTTTCCCTTTATTTTCGCCACAATATTTTCTGTGCCTTTTGAGAGAGAGAGAAAGAAAAATAGAGAGGATAGATAGACAGAAAGAAAGAAAGAAAGAAAGAAAGAAAGAAAGAAAGAAAGAAAGAAAGAAAGAAAGAAAGAAATATAGATCATAGAGAAGAAAGATGGATGGATGGATGGATGGATGGATGGAGAGAGAGAGAGAGATGATGATAGATAGATAGATAGATAGATAGATAGATAGATAGATAGATAGATGATAGGTAGGTAGGGAGGTAGGTAGGTAGGTAGGTAGGTAGGTAGGTAGGTAGATCATAGAGATGATAGACAGACAGACAGACATATAGATAAAGATAGAGATAGAGATGGAGATAGAGATAGGTACATGGATGATAGAGATGATAGATAATAGATAGATAGATAGATAGATAGATAGATAGATAGATAGATAGATAGATAGATAGATAGATAGATAGATAGATAGATAGACAGACAGATAGACAGACAGACAGACAGACAGACATAGAGAGAGGGGGGTAAATAGATGATAGAGGTGATAGATAACAGAGAGAGAGAGAGAGAGAGAGAGAGAGAGAGAAAGAAAGAAAGAAAGAAAGAAAGAAAGAAAGAAAGAAAGAAAGAAAGAAAGAAAGATAGAGTGAGAGAGAGAGAGGCAGGAAGGCAGGCAGGCAGGCAGGCAGGCAGACATAGAGAGAGGGTAAATAGATGATAGAGATGATAGATAATAGATAGAGAGAAAGATAGATCATAGATGGATGGATGGATGGAAGGAAGGAAGGAAGGAAGGAAGGAAAGAAAGAAAAAAAGAAAGAAAAAAGAAAGAAAGAAAGAAAGAAAGAAAGAAAGAAAGAAAAAAAAGAAAGAAAAAAGAAAGAAAGAAAGAAAGAAAGAAAGAAAGAAAGAAAGAAAGAAAGAAAGAAAGAATAGCACCACAACATCAAAAAAGATGCACATTCTAAGTAGCTTTTCATTGTTGCTGGATAGGTAAAAAATGTAGAGGTTTTTACTTAATGTAAATTGCACAAATTTATTCCTCACCTTTGCTATAGGACCATAAAAGCCGGTATGGCCAAGGAATTAGATAATGCAGGTTTAGACAAAGCTGTTGCTGTCACAGTGTAAAGCAATTTCCGTTGCCATAAAAGCAGGCACCATGCAACAGCCATCAAATGTGTACTGGTAGATTTGTGTAACACCATAAATGTGGAGATTGAGTTAAGCCAGCTTGGGTGTTTGTGCATGTACTGAATCTTAAGCTGGTTGAATTTGCGGAGTGCATTAAGCCACTGACACAAAGCAAGTTGACATTAACCAAGTTTCAGAAATTATGCAAAAGCCGTTGACAAAAAGACAACTTCTTTAAGCTTAATGTCTATGGAGATTCTCAGTCATCCAGGTCATAGCTGTCCCAAAGGTGCTTTTTCCAAAGGTAACTATACTTTCTTTCTTTTTTTCCTATCCTACTTATCCAGGAAACTACAGCCAGAACTGAGGAAGCTTCTTGGAGGAGAAGCGAAATCTCTTTCAAGAAAAACACAAGAAAGTCCAGTTGCCTTTAAAAAAAAAAAAAAACCTTTTCAGTCTTCTTTAAGCTTGGTGTGTGTCTTGTCCCCATCTGTGTGTTTCAGATTTGAAGATTCTCCAAAGGGATCAGTCTCAAATGACATTTCGGGAATCTTGCTTTCAACAAATCTTCCATAAATAAGAATAGAATAGAATAGAGTTGGAAGGGACCTTGGAGGTCTTCTAGTCCAACCCCCTGCTTAGGCAGGAAACCCCACACCACTTCAGACAAATGATTATCCAAACATCTTCTTGGAAACTTCCAGTTTTGGAGCATTCACAACTTCTGGAGGTTCCACTGATTAATTGTTCTAATGGTCAGGAATTTTTTTCTTAGTTCTAGGTTGCTTCTTCAGATTAAGATTACTTCAGATTAACAGAATTGGAAGGGACATTGTAGGTTATCTAGTCCAACCACCTGTCTAAACAGACCCTATCCCATTTTTGACAGATGGCAGTCGTCTCTTCTTGAAAGCTTCCAGTTATGAAGCTCCCACAACTTCTGAAGGCAAATTCTGTTCCATTGGTTGATTTCTCTCTCCTTGGCTAGTTTCCACCCATTGCTTCTTCTCCTGCCTTCAGGTGCTTTGGAGAATAGCTTGACTCCCTCTTCTTTGTGGTTACCCCTGAGATATTGGAAGACTGCTATCCTGTCTCCCCTAGTCCTTCTTCTCATTAAACTAGACTAGACTAGTTCCTGCAACCGTTCTTCATATGTTTTAGCCTCCAGTCCCCTAATCATCTTTGTTGCTCTTCTCTGCACTCTTTCTAGAGTCTCTACATCTTTTCTACATCATGGTGATCAAAACTGAATGCAGGATTACAAGTGACACTTCACGTCATCTTGACTGAACTTTCAGAGGCTCAATATAATACTATATAATATAATTACTTTTTTTCATTTTAAGTCCCTGTTTACAAAGAACAGGGAAAAGAAGCACATTTGTGCACTTTCCTCTCAAAAGACTTATTTTTACTTAACTTGTTTTTTTTAAAATGCAGTCTTTAAATTTTAAATTTACATTTGAATGTTTCTTTACAGTCTTCATAGGGAGGTAGGGTTAGGCTTAACCAGCGGTGGGCTGCTGGGGGTTCGCAGGGGTTTGGGAGAACCTTCAAATCCCACTCTTGTCTGGCCACGCCCATCCCGCCCTTCCCCTCCCAGGAGTCCTCAAGGGGCCCATTTCGGATGCAGGTAAGTACACGGTGCATACGGAGGCTCGGGGAGGGTGACAAATCGGCCTACCGGAAGTATCGGAAGAAATTGGCCTGTTTCCAGTCTCCAGAGGGTTTCCGCAGCCTGGGGAGGCCATTTTCTCCCTTCCGGAGGCTCGAGGAAAGCCACTGGACCCCAGGGAGGACAAAAACGCCCCCCCCTGCAGGGTGAAGGAGGCTGAATAGGCCACACCCACCATAGCCACACCCACCATAGCCACACCCCTGGCTAAATTTTTTTGAAGCCCACTCCTGGAGCTACTGTATTATTCAGAGTATAAGACACACCTCTCCCCCACAAAAGAGCGTGGAAATGATGTACACCGAATACAGTCATTTTTGGCCTCCCGAAGCCCAGCCCCCGCATCCCGTTTTTGCAACAAATGGGCCATTTTTCGTAAAAACTGAGGATTTTTTGCCTTCCCCCAGCCCCCCTTTGCAGGCTTCAGCAGGGCTGGGGAAAAGCAAAAATGCCCCTTATTTGCGAAAAAAATGGGGGATGTTTTTGCCTCCCCCCCCCCAGGCCTGCTGAAGCCTGCAGAGTGCTTCTGGGGGCCGGGGAGGACGGAAACCTTTTTTTTTTCTTACTTACCTCTTTGAAATCTTGGTGCGTCTTATACAGCTGTGCGTCTTATAGTCTGAAAAATACGGTAACCCTAAGCCTCCCATTCTACAGCTCCATCATCATTCTCCATACTTGCTCTTCTCTAAATATGCTCTAGCCAGAACAGCTGACTTTTTTAAGGTGTCTTACAATCGTATGAATTCTTCCAAACACTCTGAATTTTTGCTAACCTTCTACCCTACCATCCACCCCCCAACACAGCTATTTCTTCTGATCATGTTAAGCTACCCTATTCTACTCTGCATGGTGTCTCCACCTCCAGCATCGTGCAATATTGGTTGCTCTGAATTGCAGAAGTCTCAGGTCTGTTTGGCTATCATGCAGTGAGGAGATTTCACAACTGTAAGGTTGGATCTTTCGGTATAAACACCTCCTCTTGTGCCAAATCCATTTGATCGTCTCATGCTTGGCTGCATTTCAAGAACAGCCTTAGTTTAGCTTTCCTTGAAACAGTCTGTAGAGATTCTCAGTCATCCAGGTCATGGTTGTCCCAAAGGTGCTTTTTGAGGAGGCAACTGGACTTTCTTGTTTTTTTTTTCTTTTGAAGACATTTGACTTCTCATCCAAGAAGCTTCTTCAGCTCCGTACCAGTTGCAACGGGATCCAGAACCTAGCACTGGTTGCCTGCCACACCTATTCATCACTGCCCCCTGCCTTTTATCCCCAGAACTAGGGTGGGGTATTGCTAGCAGCAGTGGCTCTTCCGTATCAAGGACTGGCCCACAGATTTCCACTGTTCTCCTCTCCTCTGCCTTCTGTGCATCCACGCTTCAGGTATTGGACCCAGCTGTTCCTCCTTTTCCTCATCAGCCACCTCCAAGCCTGGGGGCTGTTGATCTCCATCTCAGGGCTGACAGACAGCCCAGGCTTCACCGCTGTCTCTCTCTCTTTCTCTCTGCTAGCTCCATTCCTTCCTCCCCCTCGGAGCTCTCAGGTTGCCTTGATGCTTGTTAGGTAAGCTCCCCGTTGGGAGAGCGAGTGTGCAGAGAAGCGTAATGAGAGTGGTATGGAAGAACACACAAACCAGCATACAGAGACACTGCAGTTAAAATAGGTTTTTACTTTCATGGAAAATAGAGGTATTCAGAGTTCAATTTACACACGGTTCAGTCAGTCAGTTATCCATCGAACATAGTCCAGTATCATATAATCAATTCAGCACACAAAGTTGCTAACAGTAGCAAAACTCACAGTAACTCACAATACGTCTAACAAGCAGTATTCACCGATCAGCATCTAACAAACAGAGAGCTAACAGTCATTCTGGCTCCCTCTTATGGCTGCTTGAGGTAACAGCAACCAATCACATTACAGCAGTACTTAAAGCTACAGTACTACCATCATGGTTTATATATTGCTGACCCAACTGTTAGCTTACATTCCTAACAATGCTGATCCTTACTCCCATGCCTCCTCCTCCTCATCTGGTTCGGCCACTGGAGGGGCCGGCTGCCGACAGGCCACAACAATATTCCTTGCAGACAGCTGGTCATTTGCATCCTTTTCAAATGCTTCAATGACCCTCTCTCAGCAATTTACAGAGTCAGCCTCTTGACCCCAAGAATCTGGCTCCTCATTTTACTGGCCTCAGAAGGATGGAAGGCTGAGTCAACCTTGAGCCAGTCAGGATCGAACTGCTGGCAGCCAGCAGAGTTAGCCTGCAATTCTGCATTCTAAGCAGTGTGCCACCACAATTCTATCTTCCAAAGTGTTAGTAAAAGTCTTTATTTTCTTATAAGGCACTAGAGATAGCAGTTGCTCAAACATAGGGAATGAAAAATTTCACAATGTTTGGTCCAAAAATAATTATTTGTTGCTGTCACGTAACCAGTTTTATGCTGACACATGATAGCATCATCAGTTATGGATTGAAGGCAGAGGTGAAATTCAGCAGGTTCTGACAGGTTCTGGAGTACCAGTCACTGAAATATTGAGTAGTTCGGAGAACGGGAGAATACCAGCTCTGGCTGGTCCCAGAGTAGGGAGGGGAATGGAGATTTTGTAGTATCCTTCCTCTGCCACACCCATCAAGCCACGCCCACAGAACTGGTAGTTAAAAAAAATTAAATTTCACCACTGATTGAAGGCATCTAAGATGATCTTCCTTGGAAGCTTAAAAAAATAAAGGAACCCAATCCTTTGACTTGTATAATGACTTTTTCCAGACTCCCACAGCTTTCTCATGGTACATTGGCCTTTTTTAAAAAAAAATGTGTTACATTCCTAATTTTTTGCCAATCAGTCACACACCCAACCTCAAAGCCTTAGATTCCCCCAGCTTTGTTTGTTGTGAAGAATCAGTGTGCAGATAGCACACCCAACTGGCCTCACAAGAAAACTGTCCAATCCAAAATAGATACTTCTGTCATTGTGCAAATGAGGGAGGGGGCACATGATGTAGACCTGCTTACAGATGGCAACAACAAATCAATCAGAATAGAGTTGGAAGGGACTTTGGAGGTCTTCTAGTCCAACCCCCTGCTCAGGCAGGAGACCCTATATCATTTCAGATAAATGGCTGCCAGTCTCTTCTCAAAATCTTCCAGTGATGAAGCACCCATAACATTTGGAGGCCAGCTGTTGCATTGGTTAATTGTCCTCACCATTAGGAAGTTTCTCCTTAATTCCAGGTTGCTTATCTCCTTGGTAGGATCCACTCCTTGCTTCTTGGTCTATAAAATAGAGTGGAGTGGAGTGGAGTGGAGTGGAGTGGAGTGGAGTAGAGTGGAGTAGAGTAGAGTAGAGTAGAGTAGCGTAGAACAGAGCAGAACAGAGCAGAACAGAATAAGAATAGAAAATATGGAATAGAATAGAATGGAATGGAACACAATAAGAAGGTCTTCTAGTTGAAATCCCTCCTTAGGCAGGAAACCCTATACCATTTCAGAAAAATGGTTATCCAATCTCGTCTTTAAAAACTTCCAGTGTTGGAACATTTACAACTTCTGAAGACAGGTTGTTCCACTGATTAACTAATTGTCAGGAAATTTCTCCTTAGTTTTGCCCCTTGCTTCTTCAGATTACTTCAAATTAACAGAGTTGGAAAGGACCGTGTAGGTCATCTAGTCCAACCCCCCATCCAAACAGACCCCACATCATTTTTGACAGATGGCAGTCCAGTCTATTCTTGAAAACTTCCACTGATGAAGCTCCCACAACTTCTGAAGGCAGGCTGTTCCATTGGTTGATTGTTCTCTCCTTGATTAGTTTCCATCCATTGCTTCTTCTCCTGCCTTCAGGTGCTTAGGAGAATAGCTTGACTCTCTCTTCTTTTTGGCAGCCCCTGAGATATTGGAAGACTGCTATCATGTCTCCCCTAGTCCTTCTTTTCATTAAACTAGCCATGCCAGTTCCAGCAACCGTTCTTTATATGTTTTAGCCACCAGTCCCCTAATCCTCTTTGCTGCTTTTCTCTGCACTCTTTGTAAAGTCTCCACATCTTTTTTACATCGTGGCGA
The DNA here is from genome assembly GCA_029891615.1 of Natrix natrix natrix. Classification (NCBI taxonomy): domain Eukaryota; kingdom Metazoa; phylum Chordata; class Lepidosauria; order Squamata; family Natricidae; genus Natrix; species Natrix natrix. The sequence continues at coordinate 749,760 of JAKRSK010007079.1, read as the reverse complement.
TCAAAACTGGCAACTTCTGTTCCATGGGTTGATTGTTCTCCCTGACAGATTCAACCTCACTTCTAGGTTGAATCTCTCCTTGTTCAGTTTCCATCCCTTATTCCTTGTCTGGCCTTCGGGTGCCTTGGAAAATAGCTTGACTCCTTCCTCTCTGTGGCAGCCCCTCAAATATTGGAAGACTGAATAGAGTAACCATTGATTCTTTTATATCAGAGTCTAGGATACTCTCATGAGATTGTCAGAATTTTTCAGTCGCATACCTTTGGGTGTGCATTTCTCTTGAGTTCAGTAGAAAGGAGGGGAAAAAAGTATGCAATAACCTCATTTTTTTCCCTTTCCATTTCCAGTGTTTGGGCTCCACATCCCTTAAAAGAACATCACTTTGAGTGATTGGTTTGATGCCGACATGAAGAATATGCACTAAAAAACTCTTTTAGAAAGATTTATAATACTCACCTCAGGCTATTTTTAAGTCACCGTCAATCTTTATGGAAGTCGAGTTGAGATACATTTGTTTTGCAGAAAAAAAGCTGCAAGTTTCCATTACCTTTCATAAACCAAGATTGAACAAATGGCTCTCGCGGTGAAACCGAGGTCTGCTAAAATGATCAGCTTGGACATTGAATTGCAACCTGTCATTTTCGGAAAGGTCCATTTCTTAAGTTCTTTCATTAAAAAAAAACTTGATCGTTTTGCAAATGATTTAGAATTAAGGCTGAAACAAAAATATATCAAGGGCTCTCGGTTTGGCTGAGATTTTGAGCTGCCCTTACTCAGTTTATCTATGTAATCATCAAATTTAAGAGAACCAATTTGCTCTAGTGGCTAAGCACTGGCTTTGAAGCCAGGAGATCTTGAGTTCAAGTCTTGATTGAGCCATGAAAGTCAACTGGGTGACTTTGGACCAATCACCAGGAGACAGTGAATTCTAGTTCTGCCTTACTCATGAAAGTCAGGTGGGTGACTTTGGGCCAATCACCAGGAGACAATGAGTTCTAGTTTTGCCTTAGTCATGAAAATCAGCTGGGTGACTTTGGATGAATCACCAGGAGACGATGAGTTCTATTTCTGCCTTAACCATGAAAGTCAACTCTGTGTCTTTGGATGAATCACCAGGTGACAGTGAATTCTAGTCTCTCAGCCATGAAAATCAGCTGAGTGACTTGGGGCCAATCACCCGGAGACAGTGAATTCTAGTCCCACCTTAGCCATGAAAGCCACCATTGAGCCGGCCATTCTCTCTCAGCCCAATGGGTGTCACAGGGTTGTTGTGGGGAATATAGGAGGAGAAAGGCATGTTGGATAGGTTTGCCTCCTTGAGTTATTTGTAAAAAATAATAAAGGTGGGATACAATACAATACAATAGTAGAGTTGGAAGGGACCTTGGAGGTCTTCTAGTCCAACCCCCTGCCTAGGCAGGAAACCCTATACCGTTTCAGACAAATGGCTATGCAACATCTTCTTAAAGACTTCCAATGTTGGGACATTCACAACGTCTGGAGGCAATTTCTGTTCCACTGATTAATTGTTCTAACTGTCAGGAAATTTCTCTTCAGTTCTAAATTGCTTCTCTCCTTGATTAGTTTCCACCCATTGCTTCTTGTTCTACCCTCAGGTGCCTTGGATAATAGTTTGACTCCCTATTCTTTGTGGCAACCCCTGAGATATTGGAACACTGCTATCATGTCTCCCTTAGTCCTTTTTTCTATTAGACTAGACATACCCAGTTCCTGAAACCGTTCTTCATATGTTTTAGTCTCCAGTCCCCTAATCATCTTTGTTGCTCTTCTCTGCACTCTTTCTAGAGTCTCCACATCTTTTCTACATCGTGGCAACCAGAACTGAATGCAGTATTCCAAGTGTGGCCTTACCAAGGCCTTATAAAGTGGCATTAACACTTCACGTGATCTTGATTGTATCCCTCTGTTGATGCAGCCTAGAACTGTGTTTGCTTTTTTGGCAGCTGCTGCACACGGCTGGCTCCTATTTAAATGGTTGTCCACAAATGGGTGAAATAAATTAAAACTGAATTGTACATTTATGTAGCTGCTTATCTTTCTATTGAAAATAAGGATTGTAAATGAAATAAAAGTATAAAATACATCAAACCATAAAAAGCAAAGTGAAATCATGTTGAGGTTTTCCCCACCCCCTACCCCTCAGGCCCAAAAATGTGTGCAGTTACTCCTCAACCTATGACTGGTTGCTTAGAAAACATTCAAACTTACGACGGACCTACCCTGAGGAGATTTACAACACAGATGATGATGGTCCCAAAGGTGCTTTTTTCAAGAGGCAACTGGAATTTCTTGGTTTTTCTTTGAAGATGCTGATTGTCTTCTTCAGAGCTGAGGAAGCTTCTTGAATGAGAAGCAAAACATCTTCAAAGAAAAACCACGAAGGTCCAGATGCCTCTTGAAAAAGCACCTTTGGGACAGCCATGACCTGGAGGACGGAGAATCTCCAAATACATCCAGATTACGATGGTTCTACTGAAAACTGGCTTTGGTTTCTTTATTCCAACACTTTTGTGTCTATTCTGAATCCAAGGTAGACTGATCAAATAGACTCCTCCAGTTCAAAATAGACTCCTCCAGTTCAGAACTAACAGTGAGTGATTGAGCTCTCATAAAAGACAGATGGCAACATCTCCCAATCCCAGATTGTGTTACTACAGTCCCAATTGAAAAATAGATCTAATGTGTGACCTCAGTTATGAGCTGGGCCACCAATAACATGTATCAGGTCCAAGGTTGTCCAGGGGGTCATAAGCTTCTGAGTTGCCTTCAACTCCAGACCAAGGAAAAACATGTTGATATGTCACTGCACTACATCTTACAACTTCTTGAATCCTCATGAACTTATGCAAGGGTCCTTTTTGTAGACTTCAGTTCGGCATTCAATGCCATCATTCCAGAAATTATTCTCTCTAAACTGACTCAGCTAGCTGTGCCTGACTACCCTTGTAGGCGGATTGTAAGCTTTCTTACAGATAGAAAACAGCAGGCGAAACTGTATTACGATTATTCTTCTCATCTTTCCTATTAAATTCTCCTATTGGTATCTTATGATTATATCACTTTGTTGTTTGTATGTACACTGCGAGCTTATGCACTGCAGAGAAATTCTTTGTGTGTCCAATCACACTTGGCCAATAAAAAGAAATCTTAGCTTCTTTTCTCTTCTCTTCCCTTCCCATCCCCTCCTCTCCTTTTCGCTCCTCTCCTCTCCCATCCCATCCCATCCCATCCTATCCTGTCCTATTCTATTCTGATCTCTGGGATACCATAATCTAAGAAAACTTCACTGCTACCTGGTCACAGAATTGAGGAGCTCTGGCAGCCAAGTTTCTTTATAGCAGGGAGGTCAATTCCCAAGCAGAAATATTACAGAATTCTGGAGCTTCACTAAGAGGGTTTTACATTCAGTAATCTGTAGAGCTGATTCCAAAGTCTCCTGGAGGCCAATGGGCATATCTCCCTCTCTAACTTGGAATCTTGGCTGATGGCACCTGAAAGTCAGCTGGACGTATTTCCTAGAGGGGAACACATACATGCACAACCCATGTGTCAGCTCTACAAGTCATCTTTTCTTTTGGATCTTTGGCCTGCCACACTTTCTATTATTCTACTAGGCATTTTCTATGGTAGCAAAATGGGAGGGGGGAATTGAAGGTAGCCGTGGTGGGTTCCGGATCCCGTTGCAACCAGTACGGTGCAACATGGCCCGGCAGCCACCACATGAATGCGTGCAGTGCACATGAAAGCAGCACACCTTACCTCCTGCGACACTCCACAATGACTCCGTGATGCTCCAGCTGCTCGGAGGAGCATCGCACAGGCACCGTATGCTGCGCAGGCATATGCAGATGGCACATTTCCTTCAAATGCAGTTAAGGAATGAGGGTGGGAGGGTGGGTCCTCCAGAGCACCGTACTGGAACGGTACCTGGTGCTCCTGGCAGGCACTGGTATGCCTGTACCGGGGCGTACCGCCTGCAACCCACCACTGGTACGGAGTTAGATGATATGTAGCCATAACAATATTCTTTCTAGAAAGCCAAGGTCATCCTTTGTCTTTGCACCTCTGTATCTGACCGGAACTGGATGGGTGGAAGCTGCAAGCATGGCAGTGGGAGATTGGACCATGGGATGGACTTGTGGGTGTGGGGGCAAGATCTTGAACTTTCAACTGGGTGGGGAAAACCAGGAAGCTTTCAGATTCGGGTTTTCCCAGATGTGCCAACATGGCTCTCTCAATAAATTGGAACTTTGAGGACACATTTGTCTTGGACTCTGATTTAATTTTGGATGCTATTTGGAACCCTGTCTCAGTAATGGAGAACAGACAAGCCGTTTGTTAGGAAAATACCAGGTTATGCCCAAGGCAGGGGTCAAATGCATCATCAGTTTGGAGTCCTTTCACACTCACAAGAGATCTAAATCCTCCCTGAATTCCATTGAGTCTTATTTACCGCTAATTTGCTTTGACTGTTAGTAGTTCAGATTCTCGTGCAGAGAATTAGCATACAATGAATCTATATTCATCGAACTGCCTGGACTCCTGATTTTCTCTGCTTGACACCATTGTGGATGAAGGACTCTGCATTAGGACCAACATGTCTTTAAGCAGCAACGGGGAATATCCAGGGACATTGATACTCAAATAGCCGAGCCTTGGGGCAGAGACTTAATATCCTTTCATAATGCCTTGGTAAGACCACACTTGGAATGTTGCATCCAGTTTTGGTTGCTACAGCATAAAAAAGTTGTTGAGACTCTAGAAAGAGTGTAGAAAAAAAGCTTCTGGAGGATAAAATGTATGAATGGTTTCCAGAATTGGGTATGTCTAATTTAATGAAAAGAAGGACTTGGGGTGATATGACATCAGTAATATCTCAGGGGCTGCCCCAAAGAAGAGGGGAGTTCACCTATTCTCCAAAACACCTGAAGGCAGGACAAGAAGCAATGGATGGAAACTGAATAAAGAGAGAACCAACCAACTAAGGAGAGATTTCCTGACAGTGAGAACAATTAATCAGTGGAATGACTTGCCTCCAGAAGTTGTGAATGCTCCAACACTGGAGTTTTTAAGAAGAAAAGGTTTTAAGGTGTGGCTTGGTGGGCGTGGCAGGGGAAGGTTACTGCAAAATCCCTATTCCCTCCCGATCAGCTGGGACTCGGGAGGCAGAGAATAGATGGGGGCGGGGCCAGTCAGATGTGCCATTTACCTGCTCTTCAAACTACTCAAAATTTTCACTACCAGTTCTCCAGAACCTGCTGAATACCACCTCTGATTTACATCCCTTTTTGAAGTGATTCATAATATTATTTCCATCCCTTACTCCTTTTTTCTCTTTTTCTTTTTACTATTATCACAATTATTGGTGTGGAAACTATGTTTTGTTTGATGTATTGCTTTCCTTCTTGATCTGAATTTATCATGCTGACATATTTAATAATCAAGAACATCATCCACCTAGGAGCACATTTAGGATTTCTCTCTCTTTCTCTTTTAATACTGTGGAAGCATTCAAGAGATGAAAGTCAAGACGGGGTAATAACTGGATGAAAGTCAACTGAGGAAATATTTGAGCTGTAAACTAGTACAGGAAGTTTACATGAAGAAATCCCAGAGGACAATATGAAAATGAAATATGAAGCTGCTCGGGGTTATTTTTTGTGTATGATGGGCAGACATATAAATTTGATAAATAAATAAACTCCCTCTATATTGTTCAGGGACTGGCAGGGAGGGAGGGAGAGAAGGGTGGGAGGAAGAAAGGGTGGAAGGGAGGAAGGAGAAAGGGAGGAAGGAAAAGGAGGGAGGAAGGGAGGGAGAAAGGAGGGGAGGAGAAAAAGAAAGAAAGAAGGAGGGAAGGAAAAAGAGGGAAGGAGGAGGGGAGGAGAAAGAAAGAAGGAAAGAAAAAGAAGGGAGGAAGAAGGAAGGAAGGAAGGAAGGAAGGAAGGAAGGAAGGAAGTTGTCAGACCTGCAAGCCATCTTTTCTTTTTAGAGTTCAGGCCTGCCACACTTTCTACTATCTACGTTCTACTGTGGGAAAAATGGGAGGGGGATTATGTGGAGTTGGGTGATAAGTAGCCATAATAACCTTCTTCTTAGAAAGTCAAGGTCATCTTTGTCTCTGCACCTGGCCAGAACTGGATGGGTGGAATCTGTCTTTGTGGCAGTGAATGATGGGACCATATAATGAACTTGTGGGTGTTTGGGGCAGGATGTTGAACTTTCAACTGGGTGGGAAAACCTGGAAGCTTTCACATTCAGGTTTTCCCAGATGTGCCAACCTGGCTCATTTAATAAAGTGGAACTTTGAGGAATTTCTTGCCTCAGATTCTTATTTTATTTTGATTGCTATTTGGAACTCTGACATTAAGAAGGAAGGAAGGGCCACTTTGTCACTGAGCACCTGTACTACAAGAATCTCATCATGCTGTCTGCCTTCCCTTGAGAAAGTTCAGATATAGACCTGAGGGTTTGATCTTAAACATTTCCTCCTCTGGACACACTCCAACTTGGAATGTCTCTTTACTGGCCCAGAGAGTCTTTCTCTCCTTTGGCTCATTATTAAATTACATCATTCCTCGCTTTAAACAAGCAAGCCCTTCCTCCATTTCTCCTTCTTTTTTTGAGTTCTCAAGGAAATTTGTCTGAGTAGGAGTCTGGATAGATTAATGTCAGGTGCAAGTCACCAGAATCACTCTGTCAATAAGCCCAAATAGACACTTTCCCGCCCAAGATTTTTATTTTTTAAACAAATATATCAAATCAATATGTGAACATGTGGCACTTGGGTGTCTTGCATTTATTATAAGGAAAACTAATACATTTAATCATAATTATTACATTCAATAAACTTATATATTTCTAATAATAATGCACATTTATATTATGTTGCAATCTATCATTAATCAATTATTCCATCTTTCCCCTTGATGTTAGTTTTATTTTATTATATAAAAATGTATACATTAGTATTCCCCTTCTCTTATTTCCATCACTTATTCTACCTTTTAATCCTATCACCTTTTACTAAAATACTTTTTTCTTTCTATCCTATCTAATCATGTCACCCACCTTAAAAAAAAGAAAGACGTGAGAGAGTGAGAGAGAAATCAGAATAATGACAAAAAAGGAATCATCTATCCATTGTCTCTTTCCTGATTCAGTACTTAAATTTCTATGTTTTATGAGAGAGAGAGAGAGAGAGAGAGAGAGAGAGAGAGAGAGAGAGAGAGAGAGAGAGATCAGAACAACAACAAAAAAGATCTATCCATCATCATCCATAGACACTTTTTTATAGATCACCAATATTACAAGAATCTGACTGGTATGTCTGCCTTCCCTTGGCAGCTATAGACCTAAGAGTTTGATGTCAGACATTTCCTCCCCTGAACGACTCCAAGCTGGAGTTCCAAGACGGGTCTCCTTTCCTTCAACTTCCATCACAGTGGATGGGAAAAGATTGAGTGTCTTCAAAAGCAGAGGGGCTTTCAATCTGTGGACCAAATAATATCCCCTTTAGCTCTGAACAGGTTTGTACATTACAATTCAGAGGTGATCCACCAAAGGTATCCAGCAAAGGTGACAGTTGTGGTCTGGAAGATTTCTTCATAGGTTTATCTTGTGCATCAGTTTCAGCCATTTCTGGATTGGAAAAGACCTTATCATCACTCATGACTCAATTACCTTCTCTATGAATCACTGTCACATGTTCTACAAGGGAATGCCTTTCAAAAACAATTTGGAAGCTAATGCTAATATTAAGAAGTGATGGCCTTTGATTACGGCTGTTTGTCCTTATAACTGAATGATCCCACTATCCTAAAGTAGTCAACTATGTTGATTGTCAGTTGGCCTCCTTCATTCAATGTGCTTAAAGACCCCACAACAGTTCCAGATCCGGTTATCCACAGCACCAGCTTTTCCCATAGTTATATGAACAGTTCAGTCAGGCTCAAATCCTTCCAATTGCTCTCTATTCAAGACTGTCATCTGATGGGACCTAGGAAATGGACATGGTTGACAATTGTCCTCATACTTTGGAACTCCATCTATATGGAGACCCAGTCTACATTTTTGAACTGGGTTGAGAAGAGTAGATACAGGGCCCAATTTAGATATGAGGCTATTAGTGGGTTGGGTATGTTTTAGTTTCCTTTTGACCCTTGCAATGTGGTTGAGATTTGTTTCTGTTCTTTATAGCTGAATGTCAATGTTCCAACTGACGAACCCAACCAAAAGCAAACACAACTGAGATGTTCCAATCTTTTAGTGCAAAACATCGTATCTGTTCTGACCTAAGCTTCCCAAGAGCATGAAGCAAACTCCTTGTCCTGAAAACAACAACAACATCCTTTTATTAATTGACTGAGAATTCTGCTCATTCATATCCAGCAAAGTCTTTCAAGGGAGGATTTACAATCACAGACCTTATCTGGCTTGGAGAGCTGCCAGGCCAATATCTGCAGAACTTGGCCAGGAATCTCGGAGAGTCAGGAACCAATTAAGCAAACTAATTGTCTCCTGCAAACTCCACTCCCCTGTCGCTCCTCTTTTATTTCCTCTGGGAGGGGCCATTCATCATCCACCTGTGGCCTTTCTCTCAAGTCAATCACTGTTCTTTAGCTGTTCCCTTCCTCTGGCAACTCTGTGCACATGCTCCAACTGTTTGTCTGCCTCACTGATATCTGACTCCGAAGGCAGCTGATAACTGGCATACGGCCTTGGCCCCCTCTCTGCCTCTGACACAGAGCCGTCATTAGAGCTTTCCCCAGACTCCAGGACTGGCCCACATTCCTCCCCAACCTCCTCACTGTCTGACTCTGCTGCCAGCTCTGCTGGCTGCTAGTGGGCCACAATAGTATTGGCAAAGATGAGGCCAAAACCAGATCTAATATTTCCCACGCAAACCCATATAGTAAAAGTTCAGGACTTCCTTTCCTCCACCTATTAGACCAGGTTACATTGTCCAATGGGGACTTCTAGTATTTTTTTTTTAATTAGAATTTTTTTTTATTGTTTTAATTAAACAAAAATACAAAAAAAAACATTCTTCATTACATCTTGTAGAAAGCATGTTGATTGGTTACAAATGAATTTCGTGCATTACTATACATCCTTCATATTTTTAATTTACATTTTAAAATTGAAGATCTTTATGTATTTTACCATCAATATACCATCATTCTCATTTAGCTGTAATCATTTAAATATGCTTTTATCTAGAATCATTTGTATTTAAAGATACAACCACCTACTGGCATTCATTAGCTATTCCTATAAACCTCCAATAATTACCCTTTTATAGCACATTCCTTTTTTTCCCAACTCACTATCTAAGGCTTATATCTAATTGCTTTTACCAATGCCAAGACATATAAAAATCATTGAACATTATCCATTAACATTTTCTTATTGTTATTATAGTTATCTAAAGAAAAAAAAAACATTTTTGTCATTTATATCACATCTCCTCCCCACCAACCCAAGAAAAATTACATCTTTATAATAAAGTCTAAACAAAAGTTTGTTAGTAGAGTTTATAAGTGCCCAAGAAAAATTACATCTTTAGAATAAAATCTAGACAAAAATATATTAGTGAAATTGATAAATCTTTTCTCTAGGTCGCAATTTACAGTTTATATCCAAATTATTTTTACTAATTGAGATTATTACTTCATTATTATTATTATCATAATGAATTATTAATTAACAAAAAACATTTTAAAGAAAACATTCTAAAGGTGTCTAAGAAATCCTACTTATTAATCACCAAAGGTTAACTAAGTTTTGAGTTATCAACCTTCATCATCAGCCTGTGTCTTTCCAGGAACAAAACTGTCTTATCTCTTTAGCCAGTTGTTGTGTCAATTCTCTTATAAAATTCTCTATAAAGTTTTTAAAAACTTCTATCCGCACTTTTTTGCTTGAAAGATCTCTCATATAGTCTTGTTGCCCTTGAATTAGTATTAAAATTGGCATGTCTTTAATTATCCAATGTCATTCTAAAGCTGTTTCTCTTCTTAATTCCATCATCAAATCCATATCTTGACAGGGGGGGTAGAGCTCCAGATCATCAAGTATATAATAATAATCAAATTCACTTTTCCATGTTCCCTCCTTTCCACTTTCACTCATAGGTGCTCCATTATTAGGTTCATCTGTTATCTTGTCTTTATCTTCTATATCTTCACTCTCTTCTGTAATTTTTGAGGCTCCAGTCTCTTCATCTTTTGTTGAGCCAGACAATAATCTATCTAGCTTCTTATCAAACCTCTCAAATCCTTCCAATATCTTTAGAACTCCATCCAAAAAATCCTGGAAGCTTAGGGTTTCTTCATCTGTATATGAATGCATATTTTCCAGAAGAAAAGAAAAAGTTTGAAATCCACTGCCACTCTCGCCTTCAATATCTCTTTTATGTATATTTTTTTTGTTTTAAAATTGCTTAAACATAAGATCATTTTATTTTTTTCAAGAAGGAAAAAGAAATGAGGGTTCTATCTTTTCTTTTCTTTCCCTTCACTTGTCCTAAATATTCCACAAGGACACCTGCAAGAAAAACATTTCATGTCCTTGAGCCGGTATCAGTCTCTACAGACAAGCTGCAAACCCTCTAGTTACAATGTCAACAAACTCAGAGAAAATAGAGCAAAGGATATTTTGCTTCAAAAGGAGAAAAATAAAACAAGTTCTGGCGTCCGAATGGCAGATTCAACTTTCTCTTATTCATGTCAAGCTTAAGGAGAACAAAAATCTCCAAGTGTCTTTAATAAAATTTAATAATCAGTAAGAGGAAGGATTATTAAAGTGAAAAAAGTTTTAGATGAGCCAAAAAATAAAGGTAGCACAGATTAGGAGAAAAAATAAATTCATTCACTTAAGAGGAGAAACGGGAAGCAATCCAATCACTTCAATCCACAAAACGCTGTTACATAGAAGAGGAAAAAAAACTTTCTAAGGCAGTCCAATAAAGATAAATTTTGCTGCTTTATTTTTTACTTAAAGGACTAATTTATCTTTTTAAAAAATCTTTGGGCAATCATTCTCAAAGAAAAAAATCTCACCAGCTGGACTCACTTTCACTGTCTTCTTTCCGGAGCCGTCTCTGACTTTGTCAGCCTGGGGGCTGTCTGTTTACCGCCGGCTTGGAAAACTTCCCTTGGGTCAATCAGGGACTTTGCGGTGTCCCTGAGACCAGCAAGGATTTGTCTCCCTGTCACCGTCTCTCCGGGACGGTTTAGGTCCCTACGGACTGTGCAGCAGGTAAAAGAATCAATGGTGGTCTCGGACTATCGAGACCGCACGTTGTGTCATCGCGACGTCTGGCTCGTTCTCCTCTGGGGACTTCTAGTATTGTTGTGAGAAAGTCTTGTTTGGCTCTGGTAAACACCTGCCAAGATGTCCTTGGTTCCCATGGCTGGCATTTTGATATCTGGAGCTTTGTTCTATCTCCCCCTTTTTCCCTCACCCCCCACAGTTCATTGGCAAGCTGAGAAGTGATAATAGTTGCAACAGCAAAAGGCACTTTTTGAAGCTTGACACTGGATTTATTTATTTTCTATGAGGAAGTTCTCAACCACAATGTTTTGTTACCTGGTGGGAGATTTTGGGAATGGTAAAACAAACAAACAAACAAACAAACACCTGAGTCAATTAATCCCCCATCAAGGTCTGGGATATAGTTTGCAGAAACCTCGGTTATTAAAGTTAGTTCAGATCAAACCACAAGAACAAGAAGAAGAAAAAAATACTCAACCACCCAAGGAAAGCCTGCAAAACTGATGTCTCTTTTATAGCTTCCCTGAATGACCAATTTAATGATAATAGAAGGGGATTGTTTCTTCGTTATCATTATAATTATATTCCTTGAATGATAATGAAAAGCATGATTAAAAATCTCAATCATCTCCCAGAAATGTTCAATTGTAATATGCATCAAGGCAACTCTCCAAGGGATAAATAATGTTCATATAAATATTATCCATAACATCTCATAGTCTGCAGATATTAGCCAACTAATAATAGAAAGCAAGTCACCCCCAGTTGTGAGGACTCCAAGTCCCAACACCTCCGAACTGTAACTGAGAATTTTATTGAACACTATGTAGGACTCCCTGCTTCTTGTTCTGTGACAATAACCCTGATGGGTAAGTAAGTGGTCCTAACTCATCCTGGAAACTTACACAGCTGGGAGATGTAAAGACTAAAACCAAGGTATCCTCAAACCTATTCCAACACAATAACTACTATAATCTAGTTGTTGTTCAATCAAATGTGGATGGGGAAGTTGAGGCAGCATGAGATCCTCACCTAACAACAGCATTCTCTTGGCCTAACAACTGTAACTGGGATTACCAGAACTGCTATCATTAAGTAGTGCAGTTATGTGATGTTTCTCCAAATGATGCTTAGTAGCAGAAATTCCAGTCCCAATACGGGTCCTTAAGCATAGTACTACCTATATTCCTGTAAATTGGGGTGGATGAACAGAACAGAATAACAGAATTGAAAGGGACTTTGGAGGTCTTCTAGTCCAACCCCCTGCACAAGCAGGATGCCCTATATCCTTCCTGACAAAGGGCTATCCAGTTGCTTCTTAAAAACCTTCAGTGATGGAACACTCACAACCTATGAAGGCAAGCTGTGCCACTGGTTAATTTTCCTAGGTTGCTACTATCCTTGATTAGTTTCCATCCATTGTTTCTTGTCCTGCCTTCTGGTGTTTTAAAGAATAGGTTGGCCCCTGTTGTGGCCTGGTGTGGGAGTCAGGTCTGCATCTGGGCAACCTGAGAGCTCCGAGAGAGAAGAGGGAATGGAGCTGTCAGAGAGAGAGAGAGAGACAGACAGACAGACAGACAGACAGACAAATGCGGAGCCTGGGACATCCATCAGCTTTCAAATAGAGAGTCAACAGCCCCCAGGTCTGAAGGTGGTTGATGAAGAAGAGGAGGAACAGCTGGGTCCAGGATGCACAGAAGGCAGAGGAGAGGAGAGCAGTGGAAATCTATGGGCCGGTCCTTGGGACAGAAGAGCCACTGCTGCTAGCAAAGCCCCACCCTAGCTCTGGGGATTAAAGGCAGGGGGCAGAGATGAATAGATGTGGCAGACAAGTATCCATCTTCCAGCTGGACAGATCTGTTAGCCTGTGAGAGAAACTTTTTACTGGGACTGTTGGCACTCCTAGTAAAGGAATCTTTTGACTTCACTTCAGAGGGTTTATCATGTTTGGAGAGCTGGGTCAGAACACCTCCCTTCTTTGCGGCAGACATTGGAATACTGATATCATGTCCCTCCAGTCCTTCTTTTCTTTAAACTAGACATACCCGATTCCTACAACCGTTCTTCATATGTTTTAGCCTCCAGCCCCCTGATCATTTTTGTTGGTCTTCCCTGCGCTCTTTCCAGGGTCTCAACATCTTTTTTATAATATGGTGATCAAAACTTGATGCAATATTCTAAGTGTTGTCTTGCTAAGGTTTTATAAAGGTAAAGGTTCCCCTGGCATATATGTGCTAGTCGTTCCCGACTCTAAAGAGTGGTGCTCATCTCCGTTTCAAAGCGGAAGAGCCAGCACTGTCTGAAGACATCTCCGTGGTCATGTGGCCGGCATGACTAAATGTCGAAGGCGCGCAAAACCCAGTTACCTTCCCACCAAAGGTGGTTCCTATTTTTCTACTTGCATTTTTTACATGCTTTCGAACTGCTAGGTTGGCAGAAGCTGGGACAAGGAAAGGGAGCTCACTCCATTATGTGGCATTAGGGATTTGAACCACTGATCTGAGGACCTTTCTGATTGACAAGCTCAGTGTCTTAGCCACTGAGCCACCACACCCCTTAAGGTTTTATACAGCAGTACTAATGCTTCACATATTAGATCTTGATTTTCTCCCTCTGTTAATGCAACCTAGGATTGCATTGGCTTTTTTGGCTATTGCTGCACACTACTGGCAATTGTTTAAATGATTGACTGGATGAAGTAGTTGCCTTAAGGTAGATTAAACTTCTCTGTCTTATTGATGTTACTTTTACATCTGGTTCCATTTTATGGCAAAGTATGTGCTTTTCAGCATTATTATTTCAAACTGCTTTAAGAGCTGGGATAGTTTCGAAAACTCTATAAATGTAATATTTAAATAAGATGCTTTCCCTGGAGTAATTCTATTTTGGCATAGGAATGGGGCTTATCTTTACTCCAATAGGATCTGATTGCATCCACCTGTCAGTCCTGCAGCCATCTTTTCTTTTGGATCTTTGGCCTGCCACACTTTCTATTATTCTACTATACATTTTCTATTGTGGGAATATGAGAGGGGGGATTGTATGGAGTTAGATGATATGTAGCCATAACAACATTCTTTCTAGAAAGCCAAGGTCATCCTTTGTCTTTGCACCTCTGCACCTGACCGGAACTGGATGGGCGGAAGCTGCCAGCATGGCAGTGGGAGATTGGACCATGGGATGGACGTGGGTGGGGTGGGGGCAAGATACTTTCCTTTTACTTTTTATTTACTTTTGGATGCTATTTGGAACCCTGACACTCCCCTTACTTTACATTGATTCTACTATTTCCATGAATTGATTGATTTCTGTTGAATGAGTTTTGCCCTACAACCCAGAAGCTGCGCTTTTCAAATCAGAGAGGCATCTGCCCATTTTTTGGTGTGTTTGCCTAGGAAGAATACTAGCTGAGTCAGTTTCAATTTATGAGCCATTGTATCCTGCTAAATTGTACGGTAAGGGGGAAAGTGCACACCCGTGACAGTGATTAAAACTTTACAATTAAAATGGGGATATTAATCAGTATCACACCGAGTTAACTCAGGTGATTTGAGACAAGTAAAGTCAAATCCTTGGAATGGAATGTGAGCCAAGGAGAGGTTTTTTTCAAGAAAAGGTAGCGTGTGCTAAGGATACTCAAGGGCTTGGGTGCAATTTTTTTAAAAAATCTGCAAATGTTTGACAGAGTAGACTTTAACTTGGCAGATGTATCTGAGCCTGTTGACTTCAGATTCTGCCTCCCGATTCCCCCACTCCACAAGGGAGAGAGGGGGGGGGAGGGAAGGGAGACACACAGAGAGAAAGAACATGAGATGGATAGACGATAATAGATAGATAGATAGATAGATAGATAGATAGATAGATAGATAGATAGATAGATAGATAGATAGGATGATAGATGGATGGATGTAGGTAGGTGGGTGGGTGGGTTGATGGATGGATGGATGGATGGATGGATAGATAGATAGATAGATAGATAGATAGATAGATAGATAGATAGATAGATAGATAGGATGATAGGATGATAGATGGATGGATAGATGAGGTAGGTGGGTGGGTGGGTGGGTGGGTTGATGGATGGATGGATGGCTGGATGGATGGATAGATAGATAGACAGACAGACGGACAGATAGATAAATAGATAGATAGGATGATAGATGGATGGATAGATGAGGTGGGTGGGTGGGTTGATGGATGGATGGATGGATGGATGGATGGATAGATAGATAGATAGATAGATAGATAGGATGATAGATGGATGGATGTAGGTAGGTGGGTGGGTTGATGGATGGATGGATGGATGGATGGATGGATAGATAGATAGATAGATAGATAGATAGATAGATAGATAGATAGATAGATAGGATGATAGGATGATAGATGGATGGATAGATGAGGTAGGTGGGTGGGTGGGTGGGTTGATGGATGGATGGATGGCTGGATGGATGGATAGATAGATAGACAGACAGACGGACAGATAGATAAATAGATAGATAGGATGATAGATGGATGGATAGATGAGGTGGGTGGGTGGGTGGGTGGGTTGATGGATGGATGGATGGATGGATGGATGGATGGATGGATGGATGGATAGATAGATAGATAGATAGATAGATAGATAGATAGATAGATAGATAGATAGATAGATAGGATGAGGTAGGTAGGTGGGTGGGTGGGTAGGTGGGTCAGTGAGTGGATGGGTGGATGGATGGGTGAATGTAGATAGATGCACATGCACAGAAGCATTTGGGCATGTGGGGGATCCGCTTAAAATTTGCGTGCGTCAAATGCCAGAGTTTCTGAGCCAACATTTTGATTGCTAAGCAAGAGCGTTGTTAAGTGAGTTTCACCACATTTTACAAGTTGGCCATGCTCACCCAGTCACATGACTGCCAAGCCACTCCCGCAAAGCAGGCCACACCCACAGAAGAGGTTCTAAAAGTTTTTGAAACCCACCACTGTTTCTCATCCTCCCTCTCTCCCTTCCCTCCCTCTCTTTCTCTTCTCTTCTCTCTTTATTTCCTTTCTCTCTTTCTTTAATTTTCTCTTCTCATTTCTCATTATTTCTCTGCTTTTTTCTTTTTTTCTTCTTACTTCCTTCAAGCTCTGTTTCTCTTTCTACTTTCATTCATTCTTTCTTTCTTTTTCCTTCCTACTTCTTTCTTTATTTCTTTCTTCTTTCTCTTTCTCTCTCCCTTCATTCCCTCCATCCCCCCTCCCTTCTTCTCTTCTTTTCTCTTCATTTCAGGTGGGCGTAGGGGGCACCGTTCTGCGGTGGTTCCGCTCCTACCTCTCCGACCGGACGCAGTGTGTGTTGGCAGGGGAGCAGAGGTCGACCCTGAGGCCACTCACTTGTGGGGTGCCGCAGGGTTCGGTCCTCTCGCCCCTCCTGTTCAACACATACATGAAGCCGCTGGGTGAGATCATCCGTGGTTTTGGGGTTGGATACCATCTGTACGCTGATGATACGCAGCTGTACATTTCCACCCCAAACCACCCCAACGAGGCCGTCGAAATGTTGTCCCGGTGTTTGGAAGCCGTCCGGGTCTGGATGGGGGACAACAGACTTAAACTCAACCCCTCCAAGACTGAGTGGCTGTGGCTACCGGCGCCCCGATTTAACCAGTGGACGCCATTGCTGGCCATAGGGGGCGAATTACTGCCCCCCGTGGAATGGGCGCGCAATCTGGGCGTCCTCCTTGATGCCCGGCTGTCGATGGATGACCATCTGACAGCCGTGGCGAGGGGGGCGTTCCACCAGGTTCGCCTGGTGCGCCAATTGCGCCCCCTATTGTATCGGGACGCCCTACGCACAGTCACTCATGTGCTGGTGATGTCTCGCCTGGACTACTGCAATGCTCTCTACATGGGGCTCCCCTTGAGATGCACCCGAAGACTACAGCTAGTTCAGAATGCGGCCGCGCGGGTTATCATGGGAGGAACAAGATACTCCCATATAACACCATTCCTGCGCGAGCTGCACTGGCTGCCTGTGGTTTTTCGGGTGCGTTTCAAGGTGTTGGTTACTATCTTCAAAGCGCTCCATGGCATGGGACCTAGTTACCTGCGGGACCGCATCTCACCTCACACATCTCTACGACCTATCCGCTCTCACAGGGAGGGACTCCTCCAGGTGCCATCCGCCAAGCAGTGCCAGCGGGTGACGCCTAGGAGTAGAGCCTTCTCTGTGATGGGCCCAACCCTCTGGAATGACCTCCCCCTCGATATTAGAACTACTAACGACCTCCGCTCCTTCCGACAGAAGCTCAAGACTCACCTGTTCCAATTAGCTGGCTTAGCCGATTTATAGCTCCATCTTCCACCTCCTGGCAAACATTTTAGTGGGGAATTTTTTAAGGGAATTTTAATTTTATCTGTATTTTAACTAAGTATTGTACAGTATATTTTCTACCTCCTCCGTCTAGGTCTACGTCTATGTCTATGTCTATGTATTTGTATATGGTTTTAATAATGACTGTACACCGCCCCGAGTCCTGCTTAGGAAAGGGTGCGGTCTAGAAATAAAAGCTTATTATTATTATTATTATTATTATTATTATTATTATTATTATTATTATTATTATTATTATTATTATTCACTTCTCTTCTCTACTTCCTTACTCCCTTTTTAAATTTTCTTTTCTTGTTTCTTGTTATTTCCTTCCTTCCTTCCTTCCTTCCTTCCTTCCTTCCTTCCTTCCTTCCTTCCTTCCTTCCTTCCTTCCTTCCTTCCTTCTCTAGGATGTTCTTTAGATGCCCCAATGATATTGCAATTGCCCAATCAGCTAGTTCTTGATGAATTTCTTTCTTCCTCTCTCTTCTTCCTTCCTTTCTTCTCTCCCTCCCTCTTTTTCTCTTCTCCCCCACCCTCATTTTTTTGGCTGACTACAACCACACTTCCCTTCCTGCACTTCTCGCGAAGGCTCTGAAATGACTAAATCATTCTCCATATTTCAGCACATCCTTAACTGCTAATTGAAGGCAGAGAACGGTACGCACCAATGAGATTTCCTCTCGCCATAATGTGCCGAATTTGCTCTTTATCTTATTCATTGTCAGGGCCTCATCTGTTGCCAGTCCAATCAATGTTTGTAGCTTTCAAAAGATACGTCCTCTTTTTAACTTTCCGGGGTCGAAGAAACGACTAGGGGGGGGGGGAGCCAAATTAAGCATTACCTTCTCATGCCAGTGAAATTTGATTGCTTTCAAGAGAACTCGGGAAAGGAAATGTGGCTGACATCTCCCCCCACCCACCCTCACCTACCCCCAATTTCCACACGGCAATAAGGGACGACGGCTGATTTATCAAACGCAGCATTCTCATCAAGAGCTAGAGAGAAACAGAGAAAGTTCAGGTTGCTCAAAACACGGGGCTAATTTCTTTGTCATTTCACTGGATCGTGCGGCCTCGGAGCAGCTGGGATTGCAACGAGGGATGTTCTCCAGAAGATATCTCACTTGACTTTTGGAGATGCAGAAGGTCATTTCTATTGGGATCCAAAGCAAGGGAAAAATAAACCCCAGAATGTTAAACTTTTTCATTTCCCTAGGGTGGGTGGAGTGGGAATGACATCAGACTGAAATAGGAAGTCAATAAGTTGTCCAAAGGCATTACTCCGTTTAGCTAGTGATTAGGTCTTGAATAACAAAAAAAAAAAAATGTAAACAAAGAAGGAGATTTCTATTATTGAACAAGGAGGCCGTGCACTGCGTTGAGACCTTGGAGTAATTAAATGGGACGGTTTCCCCTGGTTAGAATAAGTCTTGCTTTAGGCTGGAATGGAAGCAGATGCAGAAAAGTTATTGTTTCCTTTTTTTAAAAGAAAGCTGAAAATGGCTTGTAAGCAACATTGCTTCCTGCAGTTTACACCTGAGGACAATCTAAAATCCCAAATACCACCATGGGTTTTTTTTTTAGTCCAAATGTTTTTTCATAATAACACAGACTGTTGATCCATCAAGTCAAAATCTGGCAACTTTTTTTAAAATAAAAGAATAACAGTGTTGGAGGGGACCTTAGAGGTCTTCTAGTCCAGCTGCCTGCACAAGCAGGAGACCTTATACCATTCCAGATAAATGGTTGTCCAATCTCTTTTTAAAAAACCTCCAGTGTTGGAGCATTCACAACTTCTGGAGGCAACTTGTTCCACTGATTAATTGTTCTCACTGTTAGGAAATTCCTCCTCAGTTGTAGTTTGATTTCTCTCCTTGATGAGTCTTTATCCATTGCTTCTTGTTCTGTCTTCAGGTGCTTTTACAGAATAGGTTGACCCCCCCCCTCTTCCTTGGGGCAGCCCCTTAGATATTGGAAGACTGCTATCCTTCGTCAGTCCTTCATCAGCTTATCTCTCTCTCTCTCTCTCTCTCTCTCTCTCTCTCTCTCTCTCTCTCTCTCTCTCTCTATCTATCTATCTATCTATCTATCTATCTATCTATCTATCTATCTATCTATCTCTATCTCTCTCTCTCTCTCTCTATATATATATATATATATATATATATATATGTATATGTATATGTATATGTATATGTATATGTATATGTATATGTATATGTATATGTATATGTGTGTGTGTGTGTGTGTGTGTGTGTGTGTTACAACCCCTGGTATGCCTAAATATGGGAGGAAGGTCACTACTCCCTCTTTCTGTCCTTCGGCTCATCACAGAAGACCATACAGGCAGAAAACCATATTTTTATATTTAATGTTGCCTTTATATATATATATATATATATATATATATATGTGTGTGTGTGTGTGTGTGTGTGTGTGTGTGTGTGTGTGCGCGTGTGTGTGTGTGCGCGTGTGTGCGTACATACATACATACATACATACATATGCTGGTCTTGTTGTATTTGGGTCTTTTCCTGTGTAAGATTGAGATTGTCTTGGCAAAGTTTCAGCGAGGTCTCACTCGCCATCTTCAGGTTGGGTTTTGGGCTTAAAGTGTGATCGGAGCTGCCATCTTTCTATAAATCTTGGGGGGGGGGGTGGAGTGCTGGCTTTGTTTCAGTAAGTTGAATGATTGGTTGTGTGGTTGTATCATGATTGGTAGATTGGTGCTGATTGGTGCTGGCTGTGTGTCTATTGTTGTTTAGTGTTGTAACAGCCTGGGTAGTGGGTGGGGCTCGTTTTTTGACGAGGGCTGGTTTCCAGACGTCTGGTAGGCGGGAGATATTTATTCATGTTTATTCATGTTGTGTGGGTGTTTCTCGATTTCGATAGCTTCCACAATTATTCTCTTGTTGAAGTGTTCAGTTTTGGAGATTAACCTGGTTCCTTCAAAATTCATTACATGTCCTGTAGCTTTAAGGTGCTGGAAAAGGGAGGAAGTTTTTTTCTTTTTTTCTTACTGCGTTCTTGTGTTCTGCGATGCATTCATTTATTCTCCTGTTCGTTTGTCCTATGTATGTTGTAGGGCAGATTTTGCATGGCATTTTGTAGACTCCTTGGTTTTCTAGCTGGATTTTGTCTTTAGGGTTTCTTAAGACGTTGGCTATTTTTTGGTCAGTGTTGAAGGCTGTCTTGATATTGTGTTTGTGGAGAATTTTGCTGATTATATCTGTGGTGCCTTTGATGTAAAGGAGGAGGAGGATGCCATTGTCCTGTTCTGTGTCTTGGTTTTGGGGGGAGTCTCCCTTTGGATTAGGTTGGTAATTGTTTTTCTTTGGAATCAGTTGGAGATTAATACGTTTGTGAGAGTGTGTAATTCAGTTTTCAGGTGGTCTTTGTCAGCTAGGCGTTTGGTTCTGGAGATGAGGGTCTTGGCTACAGAATTGATTTGTGCAGGGTGGTGATGGGATTGTGTGTTTAAGTAGCGTTTGGTGTGTGTTTTTTTTCTGGTAGATGGTGTGTCCTAGGGAGCCATTGGGTTTTTTGTAGATTAGGACGTCCAGAAAGCGAAGTTGATTGTTTGCTTCTATTTCCATAGTGAATTGTATTTTGGGGTGTAGGCTGTTGAGATGTGTGAGGACGTTGTCCAGTTTTTCTTTCCCATGTGGCCAAATCACAAAAGTGTCATCAACATATCTAAGCCAGAGTTTGGGTTTTAAGTTGGTTGTTTGCTTCTAAAAACTGGGCAACTTCTAAACTTCCAGCTCTATTCTACATTCTACATATACATATAAATATGTATTTAAGAAGAGACTGGACTGAAATGGTATAGGATCTCCTGCTTGAGCAGGGGGCTGGATTAGAAGACCTCCAAAGTCCTATCCAGCTCTATTCTATTCTACATACACAGAAGAAGAAGAAGAAGAAGAAGAAGAAGAAGAAGAAGAAGAAGAAGAAGAAGAAGAAGAAGAAGAAGAAGAAGAAGAAGAAGAAGAAGAAGAAGAAGAAGAAGAAGAAGAAGAAGAAGAAGATCTGTTTTCTAATTAAAGCCTTTCCTTTAACAATCACATTTTGATATTTATGGTTTGGAAAGTTCTGAATCATCTTTTTTTTTTTCAGAAGAGAAAAGGAAAGAAAGAAAAGAGAAAAAAAACAGGCATCAGCCTATAATTGTATTTCCAATTTTGATTCAGAAAATGCAAATGGGCTAAAGTTTGCATCAAAATACAAAGCACATGATGCTCTCCTTAATCCCTATTTACCACCCAAGCTGCACATCCATCGCTGTTGATGCATTCATGCCAGAAATGAAAACCTGAATGACGTTCTTATATATGAGAACATTCATGGTGGTTCATTTTATTGGTTTTAACTTTTTTTTACCCCTTCCTGGTTTGCCAGCCATTAGCTTCCGCTCCTTCGGAATTCAGATTTCAGTGTACAGCTTTCTAAAATTCTTAGCTTTCAGGGAAGTTCTACAATAAGTTGGCATTTGAGCAAGTGGCACCCATTAGCCATAGACTAGGACTTCTTAGAGCCATATAAGTAGTCTTCACAGGGGGCGGGGGGGTTAGATTAGTGGTTATCAACCCCAATGGTCCATGATGTCTTCATGGGATAAAATTTTCTAGATCTGTGGCTTTCAACCACTGTGGTCCATGATGTCTTCACAGCGGGGAAAGATTCTAGATCTGTGACTCACAACCACTGGAATATGTGATGTCTACACAGAGGGAAAAGTTCTAGATCTGTGGTCTTCAACCACTGTGGTCCATGATGTCTTCACAGCGGGGAAAGGTTCTAGATCTGTGACTCACAACCACTGAAATATGTGATGTCTACACAGAGGGAAAGGTTCTAGATCTGTGGTCTTCAACCACTGTGGTCCATGATGTCTTCACGAGGGGGAAAGGTTCTAGATCTGTGACTCACAACCACTGGAATATGTGATGTATACACAGAGGGAAAGGTTCTAGATGTGTGGTTTTTAACCACTGTGGTCCATGATGTCTTCACAGCGGGGAAAGGTTCTAGATCTGTGACTCACAACCACTGAAATATGTGATGTCTACACAGAGGGAAAGGTTCTAGATCTGTGGTCTTCAACCACTGTGGTCCATGATGTCTTCACAGCAGGGAAAGGTTCTAGATCTGTGACTCACAACCACTGAAATATGTGATGTCTACACAGAGGGAAAGGTTCTAGATCTGTGGTCTTCAACCACTGTGGTCCATGATGTCTTCACAGCGGGGAAAGTTTCTAGATCTGTGACTCACAACCACTGGAATATGTGATGTCTACACAGAGGGAAAGGTTCTAGATCTGTGGTTTTCAACCACTGTGGTCCATGATGTCTTCACAGGGGAATTAGTTCTAGATTATTTTACCAATCTCAGAAGGATAGAAGGCTGAGTCAACCTTGAGCCAATCAGAATCAAACTCCTAGCAGTGAGCAGTGAGTTAACCTACAACACTGTATTCTAACCACTGCACTACCACGGCTCCTTTTAGGGTCAATAGTGAGATAAAATAAATTGGAATCTGGGGCAAAAAAAATGTAACAAGAAAGCATTTCGGACAAGACTCTCCTTAGTCATCCCAAAACTAGAACGAAGGAGGGGAGAAGTTATTCAGAGTTGAAATAGTGTAGCTGTCATGATTCAGGATAATGTCGGGGTTCCAAGTAACACCCCTATGAAAGAAGACTCCAAGGCTAGAGATTCCTCAAAGTTCCATTTTATTACAGATGTTCATATTGGCACATCTGGGAAAACCCAAATCTGAAATCTTCCAGGTTTTCCCCACCCAAAAGAAAGTCCAAGTCCCTGCCCAGCACCCACATGTCCATCCCATGGCCCAATCAGGCCCCGTCCCAATTGGAGATGCCTCTCAGTCACACCACTCCAGGTGCAGAGCAAGACTATATCTACCTCACTCCATATAATCCCACCTCCCATTTTCACACAGCACGAAATGTGGCAGGCCTGAAGGTCCAATGCAAAAGATGACTTCCAAGCCTGGCACTAGCATTATAATCTCATAGTAAAAGTAGCATTAGTCCTTGATTTCCAATTTTGATCCACCTCGGAAGGCTGACCAAAGAATGGTGCAGGCAACTCCTATAACAGCGATGGTGAACCTTTTTTGGCTCATGTGCCAGAAGTGGGGGGAGTGCAGGGGGGTCATGTGCAGATGTGCCACACCCATAATGCAATGTGTGTCCCTCCAGTGTGCATGCACACACTACAGGCGCGCCCCTCCATTTTTTGCATGCTTTTTTCACCCTCCCCAGGATCCAGAGGCTTTACAGGAGCCTGGGGAGGGCAAAAACAGCCTCCCCCGCTCCTCTGGAAATCCTCCGGAGGCTTCAGGGACCTTTAGGAGGCTTCCCTGAAGCCTCCAGAGCAGTCAAAGCAACCTCCGAGCAAACCGGACTCCCGGTTTGCTCGGTAGGTCGTTTTGAGCACTCTGAAGACTTCAGGGACTTTCAAGAGGCTTCCCTGAAGCCTCCAGAGCAGTCAAAATGAACCTCCGAGCAAACCGGAGGTCTCTTCCTGAACTTCCGGTTTGGCCATAGGGCTGGCTTTTTGTGCTCCGGAGGCTTCAGGGAAGCTCGTGAAGCCTCCGGAGGGCCTCGGGGGGGGGGGGGAAGGCTCTTTTCGCCCTCCCCAGGCTCCTATAAAGCCTCTGGAGCCTGGGGAGGGCGAAAAATGGCTTTTGAAAAGGGTGAACTCAGGTGGCCAGGGCGCATACACCCTGGCCAGCTAACAGGGCAGCGCCTTGTGTGCCCTGACAAATGGCTCCGCGTGCCACCTGTGGCACACGTGCCATAGGTTTGCCATCACTGACCTATAACATCCTATTGAAGCAAAAGTTGAACTTTGAAACAGCAGAACAGAAAGAGCATTAGAATATTATGGATAGCCAAGACAACAAACCAATTGCTCACACAGCAAATCAATCCAGCGTTCTCACTTGAGGCAGAGAGGACCTGACTCAAATGATCATCCTTCAGATACCTGGTGTGAAGACCTAGCTCCTCTTAAGAAGTCAATAATTTGAGGACAGGCGGAAGGAAAGAGGAGGAGGAGGAGGAGGAGGAGGAGGAGGAGGAGGAGGAGGAGGAGGAGGAGGAGGAGGAGGAGAAGAAGAGGAGAGGAAGAGGAAGAAGAAGAAGAAGAAGAAGAAGAAGAAGAAGAAGAAGAAGAAGAAGAAGAAGAAGAAGAAGAAGAAGAAGAAGAAGAAGAAGAAGAAGGCGGCAGCCAGCAGCAATATGGATGCTCAATTAAGTTGGCAATGAGGTACAACTTTGGAAAACCTGAAAGGCCAAGTTGGGAGACAGATCATCCTAGAAAAGATCTATGGGGTTGCAGAAAGTTGACACAGACCTGAAGGCATATAATCAATCAATCCACCCTTACATCAATCAATCAATCAGTCCGTCAGTCAATCAATCAAAGTGGACTGTTCGGAGGATAAGTATTTTTATTCCTCATTTCCGTGCGGCCAAGTTAATGCATCAGTTAGAGAAGACAACAGCAAACACCCAATCCATCATGCTGGCATCTTTGAGTCTTTTACTGATAACAATATCGTGATTCCTCTCAAGTGAAAAAGTAGAGTGGAGACTACAAAATGACAGAGCTGGAAGGGACCTTGGAGGTCTTCTAGTCCATCCCCTGCTCAAGCAGGAGACCCTATACCATTTCAAGTCTCTTTAAAAAAACTCCCATGATGGAGCACTCACAACTTCTGGAGGCAAGCTGTTCCACTAGTTAGTTGTCTTCACTGTTAGGAAGTTTCTCCTTAATTCCAGGTTGCTTCTCTTTGATTAGCACAAAAGTATAAGCCCTTCCTTTCGTACGAAATCTGAACCAACATTTTCCCTTCCTTTGCAATTAACAATGGCCAGCAAAGTTTTCTCTTCATTATATAGCACTTCAAACTCAGTCAGCGGGGGTGGGGGTGGGGGTGGCTGAGAGTCCTTGGGGATATATATTTCATTTTCATCTGTTTTGATGGATTTTTCAGCTCCTCTCTGATCTTCATCGTGTAAGTTGGGATCTCAATTAGCCTTGGTTTGGGGGCATTTTGGTGGCTGGGCTGCAGTGATATTGATCTGTCATAATCCAGAAGCCATTTTCTCAGTGGGGAAGAAAAGGCTGGGGAGAAAATGTGGTGGTTGCAGTTAACTTGAAGGAAAGATGACACGGGGGGACTCTGCTAAGGAACTGGTAGAAGGGAGAGCTGAAGTTAATTTAAGAAAGGAAGGAAGGAAGGAAGGAGAGAAAGAAAGAAGAAAAATAATGAGAAGTGAGACAAGAAAAGAAAGAGAGAAAGAAAGTAAAGAAGAGAAGAGAAAAGAAGGGAGGAAGAGAGGAAGGGAGGGAGGAAAGGAAAAGAGGGAGGGAGGGAGGAAGAGAAAGAAAGAAGGAAGGAAGGAAGGAAGAAAGGAAGGAAGGAGAGAAATGTGAAACATGAAAAGAAAAGAGAGAGAAAGGAAGGAAGTAAAGAAAGAAGAAAAGAGAAAGAAGAGGAGAAGAAGGGCAGGAGGGAGGAAGAGAGGAAAGAGGGGAGAAAGGGAGAAAGAGGAGAGAGAGAGGAGAGAAGAGAGAGAGAGAGAGGAGAGAGAGAGAGAGAGAGAGAGAGAGAGAGATGGAAAGACAGACAAAAAATGGGCCAAATTACTGATATACAGGAGCTGAAGCTACCCAGTCATTCTATCAATTAGACTACAAAGATATCATACATCTGTCTCCAATATAAATTGGCCTTTATGTTGAGATGATCTCATAAATGACATTATCTCCTTCTCCCCCCCCCCCCCCCCGCTTCCTCTCTCCCTCCCAGCCCCTCCAGGAAAGGTGATTTGGATTCTAGTGACATTTTTACAGGTTGTGAACGAGGAGCTGGGAAAGATCTGGGAAGATATTGATGATCTCAAGACATCTTCAAGAAAGAGGAAAGGAGGGCACAACATAAGGCAGTGATGGGGAACCTATGGCACGCGTGCCACAGGTGGCACCCAGAGCCATTTGTCAGGGCACGTGAGGCGCTGCCTTGTCAGCTGGCCAGTGCGCATGCACACGCTGGCCAGCTGAGTTCACCCCTTTTTAAAGCCATTTTTCACCCTCCCCAGCGCCAGAGGCTTTCTAGGAGCCTGGGGAGGGCGAAAAGAGCCTCAGGCCCTCCTGAGGCTTCATGAGCTTCCCAGCCCTACTGGCAAACCAGATGTTCGGGAACGGACTTCCTGTTTGCTCAGAGGGTCGTTTTGACTGCTCTGAAGGCTTCAGGGAAGCCTCTTGAAGGTCTCTGAAGCCTTCAGAGTGCTTTAAACGACCCTCTGAGCAAACCGGAAGTGACTTCCGGTTTGCTCGGAGGGTCATTTTGACTGCTTTCGGAGGCTTCAGGGAAGCCTCCTGAAGGTCCATGAAGCCTCCGGAGTGCTTCCGGGGGGGGGTGGGGGCAGGGGAGGCTGTTTCCGTCCTCCCCAGGCTCCTATGAAGCCTCTGGAGCCTGGGGAGGGCGAAAAAAGCATGCAAAAATTGGGAGCGTCACACCTGTAGTACTGGGGGGGGGGGCGCATTGCATTATGGGTGCGGCACGCCTGCACACGACCCCCTGAGCTCCTCCCACTTATGGCACGCAGGCCAAAAAAGGTTCGCCATCGCTGACCTAAGGTGACCCAACCTCGTTTGCTTTCTAGAAACAACTTGAATTGATTGTTCAATCGTGAAAGGTATTCAGTTGACCCTTCGAGCTAGGAATTAATCATCATTAATATTTAATATTTAACATTTAATATTTTGATTGTTTTAATATTGGTGTATATTGATTTACCATTCATTGCCCCGGAAACCGTATGGATTGGGGCAGCCTATATATTCCTTTTAGGAAACTAATGAATATATAAATAGGATGTGGTTTCCTCTTAAAGCAGCTCGGTGGCCTAGAGGTGAAGACACTCACCACCCACTTAGAAGGTTGAGAGTTTGATCCTAGGTAGCGACGGATGTTTCTCTATCAGGGTGCAAATAGAAAAATATCTACCATGTGATAAGGAAAGTCTTAGAGTGTGCAGAGATGGACAGACTCACAAAAGAGATCAAACATAAAGGAGAAACAGATTATTATATTGTATGGAATGAATGGTATAAATCAGTGATGTCTAATCTTTTTGTAAAGGTGTGCCAAAATTGTGCGCGTGCATGCCCAGACCCACAATGGAATGCGCCCCACCCACCTGCGCTTACGTGTGACACCCCCATGCATGCACATGTGACTCCCTGTGCATGCGCACGAGTCCCCCCTGCGTCGGGGGGGGGAGTTTTTGCCCTCCCCAGGGTCCAGAGGCTTTCCTGAGGCCGAAAATCAGCTGTCTGTATATTTGTATGTATAAAAACACTGGATTTACATGTATAGACAATGGCATATTGGAGTAGGGGGAGGGAAATGCACGTATGATGGGTGTATAACGATATGGAAATGTTGTGTAGAAGGAAACTGTCGATGTTTTTTCTTTTTTCGTTTTAAAAAAACTGTGTAATAAAAATTATTATTTTTTAAAAAGAAAATATCTACTGTGAACCCTGCGAAGGCATCAGGAAGGGCATCTGGCTAGTAAAAGCTCCATTCAATCACCCAAACTCCAGCCCAAAACAGAGGGATTAAAGGGTCGCTTTAACTCCAGCGTCTTACATGGTTGACCTAACAAAGATGGTGTTGTTTGACCTTCCCCAAAGACTCAGGCTGCCTATTCAATACTACTACTACTACTACTACTACTACTACTACTACTACTACTACTACTACTACTATTTCTCCTCCTCCACCTCCTCCACCTCCTTCTCCTCCTCCTCCTCCTCCTCCTCCTCCTCCTCCTCCTCCTCCTCCTCCTCCTCCTCTCTCCTCCTCCTCCTCCTCCTCCTCCTCCTCCTCCTCCTCCCTCCTCCTCCTCCTCCTCCTCCTCCTCCTCCTCCTCCTACCTCCTCCTCCTCCTCCTCCTTAAGAAACTTTTAAAAGGAACAAGAAAGATGGCCTGACACAGTGATTGAAGCCTTCTTGAGCCAGAGCAAAAAAAAAATATAAATTATCACCTGGACTTTGACTAAGCTGACCATCAAATTCCATGCTACATGTTCACTCAGGGGAGACGATCTCTCTACCTCCACTTCCCTGTTTTCATTTTAAGGAATATGTGAGTGGGATGATTACAGTAGAGTCCTTTTCATTTCTTCCGACCTCCTTCCTTCCTTCTTTCATTGGCATTCTGCAGCCAACGTCCCTTCACCATTATATGGATTTCGATCAATCACTACAGAATTTGGAAGAGACCTCGGAGGTCTTCTAGTCCAACTCCCTGCTCAAGCAGGAGACCCTATACCATTTCAGACAGCTGGCTGTCCAGGCTCTTCTTAAAAACCTCCAGTGTTGGGGCAGCACTCACAACTTCTGGAGGGAAGCCATTCTCACTGGTTCATTGTCCTCACTGTCAAAAAGTTTCTCCTTCATTCCAAGTTGCTTTTCTCCTTGATTAGTTTCCATCCATTGTTTCTTGCCTTGCCTTCCTGGTGCTTTGAAAAATAAGTTCAACCCCCTCCTCTTTGTGGCAGCCCCTCAAATACTAAAACACTGCTATCATGTACTCCCTAGCCTTCAGACTTTGTGGGTGCTTCATCACTGGAGAGACTGGACAGTCACTTGTCTGAAATGGTATAGAGCAGCGATGGTCAACCTTTTTGTCATTACACAATGTGTGCATGCCCCTTGCGCATGCACCCACAAGCCCCCTCACGTGTTCCCCTTCCCCTGAGCATGTGCACACGACCCCCATGCTCCCCAACACCCTGCGTATGCATCCCTCCCCCTCCCCCATTTTTTTGCTTCCAGGTTGGTGCAGGAGGCTTTCCGGGTCCAAACTAAGGCATGGGAGCACCGTGTGAGGCCACAAAATGCAAGACAATTGCCCCTGCCCATGCACCCTGCGCATGCATGCACATCCCCTGCATGTGCCTCCTCCCCTGCGCATGCATGGCAGAGACTCAAAGACCAGCGTGCATGCACAGTGGAGCTGGGACAGGGAGATGGCTGGCATGCCCAAAGAGCAGAGGTAGGTTCTGGCTGCTGCTATTGGCAGTTTACTCAGGGATGTGCTGGGCATGCAGCACTTGATGCACGCCACACAATGCATGTGGCAGTACTAAAAATGCTTCTGTGCATGCGCAAAAGCAAAAACCAAGATGGTGGTGCCTATGGCACCGGCAAGAGAACTGGTTTGGGGGTGTGGCAGTCCGAGTTACTACCTACTCAGCGGAACCGGTAAGATCCCATCTCTGCCACAGAGAGGCCTCTGCGTGCCACCTGTGGCACACCTGCCATTAAAGCAGGATGAAATGTGAATGAAAATATAAAAGTGAGACGTGGCAGAAGGAAGAGATAAAAGCCTGCTTGTAAGACATGTCCAAAAGCAGGAAAATGTCAAAAGGCCCTCAACCACAGAGCTCAGCTAAAGTTCTTATGTCCAAAGCCCAAGACTGACAGAATTCAGCTAAAGTTCGTATAGAGCTGCGTAGTCAGTTCCTGTGGCCCAAGACAAAAGGAGAAGTAAGACAATATCTACTTATAAGGCTTCTTTCCTCAAGGTGACCAATAAGAAACGGGTTAAGTGTTTCCGTGTTACGCTGCTTTTGAGAATGTATAAGAATGCGTGCTTCAATGAGAAGGCTTGTTCAGAAGCTGCATGCTAGCCTCTGAACCTGGCTGCCAATAAACTTCTCTTTGATCCCGAGATGTCTAAGTCTTGTTCTTTTCTGCAACACCATAGGTCCGCCATCATGGATATAGGATCTGCTTGAGCAGGGGGATGGACTAGAACAGGGGTGTCCAAACTTGGGAACTTTAAGACTTGTGGACTTCAACTCCCAGAATTCCCCAGCCAGGCTGGGGAATTCTGGGAGTTGAAGTCCACAAGTCTTAAAGTTCCCAAGTTTGGACACCCCTGGACTAGAAGATCTCCAAGGTCCCTTCCAGCTCTATTCTGATTCTTAGTCTTTCTTTTCTCTACATTAGAGAAAAGCATTTTTGCCTTTCCTTTTCGTCAACTGCAAAACAACAACAACATGCTTTGATTCTGTTCTTTTCGAGGGAGGGGCCTTGCTCTCTTTTCCTCCCTCTCTCCTTTAAATTGGAGCTAGGCGTTAAGCAGTGCTTCAGTTCATCAAAGCCAAAGGATGCTTTAAATGACATTTGAGAGCAAACCTGAGCAGACATCAAATGTTTTGTAAGGTTTTCTAGCACGGTAACTCACTGATTCAGCCTGACTGGCTTAAAATCGATGCAATCAACTATTTCTTATGGATTATGGTGAGGGGCACTAATTACAAAATATCACCTTCCCAGGCTTAAAGCGTTTTCAGTGTAAGATTAAGGTAGCTACATGCTGAGCTTAATCTGCAGCCTTTGATTGCTTTCCTTAATTATTTTTATTACAGCGGGAAGTACATCATCTAGGATGTCTACAGATGGGGTTGAAAATTGGGGACATTCTTCTCTAGTCTTCCCTTTCCCCAAAAGGCCATTCATGGGGACCTGTCATGTCCCCGTTGGAGCCTGAATCTGTGGGGGAAGATGAGCTGGAACCTGAGCTGACAGAGATTGAGGGGGCAGCTTCATTGGCTGCGGAAGAAAATGGGGAAGTCAAGGGCCAGGGCCTCTTCAGGATTAGAACAGCTTGTAGACAGGAAGCACATGAGAGACATGAGCTCAGGCGATGAGCAATAACCACCCCCTCCTGATCCAAGAGCATGGAGAGTGGAGAGAAGGCGTGAGAACAGTGCAGATTGAGCAGGCTACTTGGGAGGAGAATGAGACTTAAGGAGACACTGTGGGGAGGAACATTTGTTAGGAACAAATGCAGAATTCCTAAAGTGTTGTGTGCCGATGTTTGAACTTCCCAAGAGTCCTTGCATTCTTTCTAGCTTTCTGGACTAATTACCTAGATATTATGCTTCTTGAACTCTTTGATTTGCCCTGCTGGATTTATTGCTCTGCAGCCTTGGGTTACATTGCGATGTGCTGGAATATTTGCAGCCAAAAGCTGCTTGAGGTGTATGTGGGGGTGGGTGGGGGTTGTTGACATCACTTTGCTCTGGGACTTGCCAGAAACATGGGAGCATTTGGGGAAATTTGGAGCAAAAAAGGGGCGGTTTGAACTGTCAGCTGCTTGTGTTATTCCTGTGCTGTACCCTGGGTCCTCATAGGGCCTTCCCACTATTCTATTCCATAGACCAGATCCTGCAGAAAACAGCTTTTAAAAATAACCCAGTCAGGAGTTCCCAACTCCCAAGATGTGGTCCAGTACCGAGCTGTGGCCCATTTGGAAATGGGCCATGGAAATGGCACATGAGCATGAGTATGCACGCAACTCAGTGGTGAAATTCATTTTTTTCCCTACCGGTTCTATGCGCTTGGTAGGCATGGCAGGGGAAGAATACTGGCTTCCTGTGGTCTATCGGGTGCGTTTCAAGGTTTTGATAACTATCTTTAAAGCGCTCCATGGCTCAGGACCTAGTTACTTGCGGGATCGTATTCTGCCCCATACATCCCTACGACCAATTCGCTCGCACAGAGAGGGACTCCTCCAGGTGCCGTCCACCAGACAGTGTCGAGGGGCGGCGCCTAGGAGTAGAGCCTTCTCTGTGGCGGGCCCAGCCCTGTGGAATGACCTCCCTCCGGATATTAGGACTACGTCTGACCTCCGTTCCTTCAGAGTTAAGCTCAAGACCCACCTATTCCAAGTAGCTGGCCTGGCTCAACCATGATCTAACTATATCGCTCCTGACGGGTTTTTTATCAATGTAATTCAATTGAATTTATTTTTTTGGGTTTTAAATAATGTGACTTTTTAATTGTTTTAATTGTTAATTGTTTAATTGTTTTTTAGCTATCAGCCTACCTCCTCCTTGTATACGTCTTATATACGTCCTTGTTATATGCATGTCCTGTCCAGATTTGTATTGTATTGTATTGTACTTTGTATTTTATTTGTTTTATTGTACGCCGCCCTGAGTCCTTCGGGAGAGGGTGCAGCTTAGAAATAAATATTGATTGATTGATTGATTGAATACTGCAAAATCTCCATTTCCTCCCTCTCCAGGGAAAGGATACTGCAAAATTTCCATTCCCACCCCACTCCAGGGGAAGGATACTGCAAAATCCCCATTCCCTCCCCACTCCAGGGAAAGGATACTGCAAAATTTCCATTCCCACCCCACTCCAGGGGAAGGATACTGCAAAATCCCCATTCCCTCCCAACTCCAGGGGAAGGATACTGCAAAATCCCCATTCCCTCCCAACTCCAGGGGAAGGATACTGCAAAATCCCCATTCCCTCCCAACTCCAGGGGAAGGATACTGCAAAATCCCCATTCCCTCCCCACTCCAGGGAAGGATACTGCAAAATTTCCATTCCCACCCCACTCCAGGGGAAGGATACTGCAAAATCCCCATTCCCTCCCAACTCCAGGGGAAGGATACTGCAAAATCCCCATTCCCTCCCAACTCCAGGGGAAGGATACTGCAAAATCCCCATTCCCTCCCAACTCAAGGGAAGGATACTGCAAAATCCCCATTCCCACCCATTGACAGAGGAATACAATCAAGATCAAGGGAGGTACTAATACCTCTCTATATAGCTTTAGTAAGACCACACCTAGAGTACTGCCTCCAGTTATAGTTACCACACTATAAAAAAGATGTTGAGACTCTAGAAAGGGTGCAGAGAAGAGCAACCAGGATTATTAGGGACTGGGAGGCTAAAACATACGATAAACAAAATGCAGAAACTGGGCATAACTAGTCTAGTGAAGAGAAGGACCAGGTGAGACATGATAGCAGTCTTCTAATATTTGAGGGGCTGCCACAGAGAGGAGGGGGGTCAAGCTATTTTCCAAAGCACCCAAAGGCCAGACTAGGAATAATGGATGGAAACTTATCAAGGAGAGATTCAACCTAGAAATAAGGAGGCATTATCTGACACTGAGAACAATCAACCAACGGAACAGAAGTTGCCTTCAGAAGTTGTGGGAGCTTCATCACTGGAAGCTTTCAAGAGGAGACTGGACTGTCAAAAATGTTGTAGGGTTTTCTGCTTGGGTGGTGGGTTCAGTTAGATGATCTACAAGGTCCCTTCCAACTCTGTTATTCTGTTAATCACCATCATCATCGTTGTCAGAATATTCATGAACTGGCAGAGACATGGTAACAAGATCAGCCAATGAGGCTTATTTGGAAGCAGAAACTTAAGTAAGAAGTCTGGGCTTGGCTTAGCTGTATTAAACTCTGAACTCTGAACTGAAACCAAGCTCTCATGTGCCTGTGTTTTGCCACACATACTACCACATTGGAGAATCCATTATGGTTATTGCACATTTACTCATGTGTTATTATGTATATAAAGAAGTTAATGAATCCTGCTGAATCAGTTACCTGTGGTGTGCTTTCTGGATTTGATTTCTGCAACAAACTCTGACAATCATCATCATCACATGCTTACACAGAGTAACACAAACACATTTGAATTGCTCAAAAACAACACTGCAACATTGAGCATTACACAACGCTCGCTTTCAGGGATCAGATCTGGAGAAATTACACCATGTTGTCTTAAAATGCAAACTGAAGAGTTCTCTCTTCCACCTCTAACTGAACTTTGGATTCTTTTTCTACTACAGGTTGTTGCTTCCTCCTCTTTTTGCTACCCCAATTCATCATTTTTACCACACTTCGACTGTGTGAGAGTTTCATGGCAATTTATGTCATTACACAAATTATACAAATTGCCATTAACTGATCTAATGTACTATAAAGAATTGGAAGCATGAAGAAAAAAAATTATTTGAATTTTTCTTCTGCATGTTTGCATTGCTTTATGACTTCATTTATCAATTCTCTTAATTGAAATTTATATCATTAGGGTGAAATGCAAAGGGGTGGGTTCTCCCCGCTTCTTTTGTTAGCCTCAATTTTCAGAAACTCTTTGTCTCTCTCCAGTAGTATGTGAGGAAGACCATGATAAACAGGATGAAGGGATTCTGCCAAGGGAATAGTCAAATAAGAGACCATGTATCCTTGGCATTTAATACCAGAACTCGGGACACAGTGGCTCAGTGGCTAACACACTGAGCTTGTCGAATCAGAAAGGTCAACAGTTTGGCGGTTCGAATCCCTAGCGCCACGTAACGGAGTGAGCCCCTTTCCTTGTCCCAGCTTCTGCCAACCTAGCAGTTTGAAAGCATGTAAAAATGCAAGTAGAAAAATAGGAACCACCTTTGGTGGGAAGGTAACAGCGTTCCAGTGTACCTTCGATGTTTAGTCATGCTGGCCACATGAGAACATTCTTAAGCTGTAAATGGAGTCAGTGGGAGAATTGTACTTTCAGACTTGCAAGATTCTGTTAATGCTGCCTTGATGATTATGTTATCCATTCAGTAGTGTCCGACTCTTGGGAGAGGGGGCGGTCTATAAATATGAATAATAAATAATAAATAAATAATTGCAATAGAAGAGAATAGAATCATCTGGTCATACTTCATTCCTGTACCTGGGAAGGCTGGCATCAATATTGCAAGTCTGAAAATACAAATCTCCCACTGTCTGCTTTAAAGGTTGGGATGTTAAGGAGTGTCCCTTTTGACTTCTTTCTCTGCCCATTATGTAGCCACAGGCCATGCCTTCTCTTATCTGACTGTTCCTAGGTAGCATCTCTGCCCATTATACAGCCTCAGGCCATTCCCTCTCTTATCTGACTGTTCCTAGATAGAAGGTGTCCTAAGGTGGTTCCATCCTAGCTGAGAAATGAATCAATACAACCCTAAAAAGGGTTCTTTCGAAGTTGTCCTTTGTGGACAGAGAAATGTGGTAGACAATTTCTTTTAATTTCTCCGAGGAAGTAGGCACATTCCCAACCATTGCTCAAGGGCCAAACCAATCCTTACCTCCTGCAACACTCCACGATGCCTCTGCAATGCTCCAGCTGTGTGCATGCTCGAAAGCCCCAATCAGCTCAAATACAGGTAAGGAGGGTGGGCAGGTGGGCCTTCTGGAGCACCATATTGGAACGGTACCCAGTGGTCCCGGCAGGCACCGGTATGCCCGTACCAGAGCGTATCGCCTGCAATCCACCATTCTCCTCTTGATCATTTTCCATCCATTGTTTCTTGCCTTCTGGTGCTTTGAAGAATAGCTTGACTCCCTCTTCTTTGGGGCAGCCCCTGAAATATTGGAAGTCTGCTATCATGCAACCCCCTAGTCCTTCTTTTCTCTAGACTAGCTGTAATCAAATCCTGAAACTTGTAATACATACCTGCAATAAGTTATATAGAAAGGGATAGCATATAACAAAAAAACCCTAATATTTAATGCTACTTGTAATAACAGTGGCCAGAAATATATGTGCTCAAAATTGGAAAGATGGAAATATACCCTTTGAGTAAAAAAATAATAAATAAAATATAAGACCACACTGAGATGGAGAGGTTGACAATGGACATCAAAGACAAAGGAGAAGCAGAATACTATTTAATTTGGGATATATGGTATAATTGGCTTGATAGTAGATGCAAAGATTAGAAAACTAATAATGAAGGATGATTAATGAATTAGAAATCAGAAATAAGTGTAAATATAATGAAAGATGAAGAATATTTATTATATATAATAGTATATAATGGTAAGATGTTACAAAAATGTAAAATGCAAAAAGTATCTAGAATGATAATTATATAATGTATACATAATAGTATATATAAAAGTTTAAAAAAAACCTATGGATATAAACTGGTATAGAATTGTTGCAAACCTAAAACTGTGATGTAAAATGAAGAAAACTGTATACCATATTTTTCGGAGTATAAGATGCACCTTTTTCCCTCAAAAAAGAGGCTGAAAATCTGGGTGCATCTTATACATCGAATGCAGCATTTTTTGCTCCCCCAACCCTGCCCCCTTCACCAAAATGGTCATGTAGAGCCATTAGGAAGCTTTCAGAGTGTTCCTGGGGGCTGGGGAGGACAGAAATGAGCAAAACACAGACTATTTCTTGCTCATTTATGCCCCCACCCCACCCCCAGGAGCACTCTACCAGCCTCCTAAAAGCTATGCGTGCCCTTTTTTGGGGGGGGGGGGAAGCGGGTCCATTTTTGCAGAAAACGGGCCGATTTGGGGAAGTCTGCAGAGTGCAAAAACTTTTTCTTTAATTTGCCTCTTCAAAACCTTAGTGCGTCTTATACTCTGAAAAATATGGTAATAAAAATATTTAAAAAGAAAAGAAAGGGATAGCATATTATGCACAAGACAGGAACACGCTTGGCAAAGGTTGAATGAAACTGGAACTCCCGTGGAGATAAACCACAGTTCCAATTCCTTTTTTTTCTCAGAAACTTCCTTGAGATTCCCTCTGATTGCCTCGAAGGTCGTCCGTTGCATGGGTTGGCCGATCTCTCTTGTTAACATATGGCATCACGAGACAGACATATGGTCCCAGGATCAGTCGCTGCTCTTTGCACTCCACATTAATGTTGTACTTTCTGAATCATTAATGTAGAATGAAAACTGATGAGAAGGGGAAACAGCAGTGGAGGAGGAATTCATTCAGAGGTGAGAGTTCATGGCAAGACACATCAAAGAGTAGCGGGACTTCTGTGATGCAGAGATCTGAGAGGGGTGACCCACTCTCCTTCTGTCAGGGCAAGGGAAGGCAAGGTCAAGGCAAACGGACTAGTTCCACCATCAGAGGTGAGAAGAAGAAAAAAAGGGAGATAGGATCTGAAACCAGGGCGTCTGGTGTGTACAGCTTGAAGGGTAGAGTTTGTGGTAGGTGATTGCTACTCAGAGCTTTCCCAATTCTGCGATAGAAGCCTTTTATCAGGGTTGTATTCTTGATTCTTTGCTCCTAGATGTCCATGGAGATTCTCAACCATCCAGGTTGTCCCCAAGATGTTCTTTCCAAAGGGCAACTGAACTTTCTTGCTTTGTGGGGCTGACACAAAGAAGAAAGGGGGTGGGTGTCAACTTGTTCTCCAAAGCACCTGAAGGCAGGACAAGAAGCAACGGATGGAAACTAATCAAGGAAAGAAGCAAGTTCGAACTAAGGGGAAATTTCCTGTCATCAAGAACAATTAACCCATGGAACGGCTTGCCTTCAGAAACTGTGGGTGTTCCAACCTTGGAGGTTTTAAAGAAGGTTGGAGAACCGTTTGTCTGAAATTGCACAGGGTCTCCTTCTTGAGCAGGGGGTTGAACTAGAAGAACTCCAAGGTCCCTTCCAACTCTGTTATTCTGTTAAAAAACCAAGAAAGTTTCAGGGCCTTTTGAAAAAGCATCTTTGGGATATCCACTCCTAAGTTTCTCTAGTACAGCTTGGTGTGTCTGATACCTTCAGTTGTATTAGACATGAATGAGGCCACCCTTGGAAGAATGCATCCCGTTCTGGTCATCATGATATCAAAAAGTGCTGAGACCCTAGAAAGAGGGCAGATCAGATCCAACAGAGAACAGTAGCAAAGAGTCTGCAGGCCGAATCATAGGACAAATGGTTGAGTGAGCTAGGTATTGAAGAGAAGGATTCAGGGGAACGTGGTAATTATCATCCAGTATTTGAGGGTGTATCCCAGAGCAGAGGGATTGACTTATTCTTCAAAGCACCAGAAACCAGGACATGAAGAAATGAGTGGAAGTTTTTAAAGGAGAAATCCAATCTAGATGTAAGTAGAACTTTTATGACAGCCCCTCAAGTACTGGAAGATGGCTATCCTGCCACCCTTAGTCTTTCTCTTCATTAAACTGGACATGCCTAGTTCCCTCAATTGTTCATCATACCAAATAGCCTTCAGACACCCCTTATGCACACTTCCTAGGGCCTCGGCATCTTTCTTGTATCATGGCAACCAGAACCAAGTGGATAATTTTCCAAGTTTGGTCTCACTAGTGTAGCGTAAGATAAAGGTTCCCCTCGCACATACGTGGTAGTCATTCCTGACTCTAGGGGGCGGTGCTCATCTCCGTTTCAAACCTGAAGAGCCAGCGTTGTCGGAAGACGTCTCTGTGGTCATGTGGCCAGCATGACTAAATGCCAAAGGTGCACATAACGCTGTTCCCTTCCCACCAAAGGTGGTTCCTATTTTTCCATTTGCATTTTTTACATGCTTTCAAACTGCTAGGTTGGCAGAAGCTGGGACAAGTAACAGGAGCTCACTCCATTACGCGACACTAGGGATTCGAAGTGCCAAACTGCCTACCTTTCTGATTGACAAGCTCAGCATCTTAGCCACTGAGCCACCGTGTAGC
Organism: Natrix natrix natrix; assembly: GCA_029891615.1. Taxonomy (NCBI): domain Eukaryota; kingdom Metazoa; phylum Chordata; class Lepidosauria; order Squamata; family Natricidae; genus Natrix; species Natrix natrix. The sequence continues at coordinate 710,786 of JAKRSK010007079.1, read as the reverse complement.
ATAAAGTGGTACAATTCTTTAGCAATTTTTCTCTTCCTTTCATGGACTTACAATCTCCCTGCTTCCCCATGTAAAAAACTCAACTAGCAAATTTCCTCGGTTGTGTTATCTATCTGTCTCTGACTGGCCTTTTACTGAATTAGTCTTTTTTTTTCCACTCTTTGAGTGTGTCTCAAGTTGCACTTTGCCTGCTGGACTATTGTGTACGATTCAAACTCGTTCTCTACAACTTAGTTTATTACACACGGGGTCGTGATAATGAATACACAACTCAGGCTTTAAAAAAAAAATGTGGAAGCAGCCCATCATGTGTCATTTGTGGAAAATGTTATCCAAGGGGCACATAATGGGCCATTTGCAGAAGAGGCTTAACTTGCTGATCAGCTTGCCAAGATGCCAACCAGCCAAAACCGTGAATGATCAGAAGGGGGTATTTCAGAAATTGGCTCTGGCGAAACTCTTGAAGCTCTGTGGCTGAAACTTCGCAGTTAATAACTTCTAAAGGATCCATCAACCCTGAGATTGTCATCTCCTACTGCCAAAACTGAAGCAGCCCCAGATGTTCTGCTCCTTTCCCATTATAGCCCACCACTGAATATTTTATTGAATTCACTCTCAAATTAAATTCTTGAGTCCTTTCAATAGAACATAGAAGAAAAGGGATGGGAAGGACCTGGGAGCAGGGGTGGGCTGTGGGGGAGGGGGGATGTTGCAGGGGTTCGGGAGAACCTCTAAGATTCTGTGCAGTTCGGAGAACCTCCAAATCCCACTCCTGGCTGGCCCCGCCCACCCTACCCCTACCCTCCCAGGAGTCCACACACGGTCCGTTTTGGATGCAGGTAAGTGCAGGGCATGTGCAGAAGCTCAGGGTGGGTGAAAAACAGGCCTACAGGAAGTTTGGGAAGGGCGGAAATGAATCCATTTCTGGTGTCCAGAGGGCCTCCGGAGCTTGGGGAGGCCGTTTTCGCCCTCCCGAAGGCTCAAGGAAAGCCTCTGGAGCCCAGGGAAGGCAAAAACTCTGTGGTGCAGGAGGCTGACTAGGCCACGCCCACTATGGTCACGCCCCCAGCAACCAAGCAGAGAACCCCTCGCTAAATTTTTTGAAGCCCACCTCTGCCTTGGAGGTCTTCTACTTCAAACTCCTGCTCAAGGTAGGACAACGTATGTCACCCCAGTCAATTGGTTGTCCAGTTATTTTTGAAAGCATCCAATGATGCTTTCATACCCACAACTCCAGGTCCATGAGGCAAGCTGTCCCATTGATTGATAGTTTTCACAGCCAGAAAATTTCTCCTTACTTCTAGGTTGGAGCTCTCATCAACAAGCTTCCGCCCATTTCCACTCATAGTTCAAAGTTGCTTCCCTCCTTGGTTAGTTTCCACCCATTGCTTCTTGTCCTACCCTCAGGTGCCTTGGAGAATAGTTGGACTCCCTCTTCTTTGTGGCAACCCCTGAGGTTTTGGAACACTGCTATCATGTCTCCCCTAGACCTTCTTCTCATTAAACTAGACATACCCAGTTCCTGCAACTGTTATTCATAGGTTTTGATCTTTCCTTGATAGGTTTCCATTACTTCTTGTTCGTATTGACTTATTCTCCAAAGCACCTGAGGGCAGGACAAGAAGCAATGGGAAACTAATCAAGGAGTGGAAACTAATCAAGGAGAGAAGCAACTTAGAACTAAGGAGAAATTTCCTGACAGTGAGAACAATTAATCAGTGGAACCACTTGCCTCCAGAAGTAGTGAATACACCTTCCAAGGTCCAACTGTCTATTCTATTCTATTCTAAAGCTAGAACTAAGGAGAAATATCCTAACAGTGAAAACAATTAACCAGTGGAACAGCTTGCCTCCAGAAGTTGTGGCTGCTCCAACACTGGAGGCTTTTAAGAAGAGATTGGACAGCCATTTGTCTGAAATGGTATAGGGTCTCCTGCTTGATCAGGGGGTTGGACTAGAAGGCCTCTAAGTTCCCCTCTAACACTACCCTTCTGTATTCTGAACTGCTAGGACTATTAAGGAGGGGAAATATCCTTTTAGCAAATATATCCAGGACTATCCCTAAATTTTGCCCACATTTTGTACAAATGCCATAGCAATTTACACAGCTTTCTGGTGCAGAATTGGACCAGATAGTATCGTACAGAGCTGGCAAAATTGTTTCCTACTTTTGGCCACTGTAAGATTTGTGGTTCCTGGTCTGATCTAAATGAATTTTCTACTTGCATTAACTTAGATGATCACGTTTGACTGGAAACCTATTTTTTCAAATATCAGTTATTGGCCAATGTCAGCAATTAACGTTAGGCTCCTCTGCATCGCATCTTACATTCTTCTCTATGAAAATGGGATTTCCCCATGGCCGAAAATATCTTCTTCTATCTAGAATGTACCACAAAGAAACATTTCTGGATTTTATTTCATTTGCAAAGGTAGTTGAATTCTTCATTAGCGCTTTAATCAATCCATCAATCTCATTAGAGCTGGAAGAGATCTTGGAGGTCTTCTAGTCCAGCATCCTGCTCAAGCAGGAGAACTTATACTACCGTAATTCATGTCCAGTCCCTTCTTAAAGATCTCCAGTAATGGGGCAGCCACAACTTTTTAAGCAAGCTGTTCCACTAGCTAATTCTCCTCACTGTTTCCTAACAGTGAGGGCAATTGTTCTCCTTAATTCCAGGTTGCTTCTCTCCTGGATAAGTTTCCATCCATTGTTTCTTGTCCTGCCTTCAGGTGCCTTGGAGAATAATTTAACCCCTTCTTGTTTGGGGCAGCCCCTCAAATACTGGAAGACTGCTATCATGTCCCCCCCTAGTCCTTCTTTTCTCTAGCCTGGCTATATCCAAATCCTGCAATGGTTTTTCATATGTTTTCGTCTCCAGCCCTTTAATCATCTTAGTTGCTGTTCTCTGCACTTTTTCCAAAGTCTCAACGTCTTTTTTGCAATGTGTGTGACCAAAACTTTATGAAACTTCCAGTCGACTTTCTCAAGCTTTTTAGTTCTTTTAGCTTCCATTTCAAAGCACTGAAATCAGCTCCGAATAAAATTACGCGCATCAAAATAGGAAAGCCGCATCAAAGCAATGCAAATGGGTAAATAATAATGCTCTAAAAATCATTGATGCCAGAAACTGGCAAACAAGAGAGGCGAGCTATTTATTCATAAAATCTCTCTCCTCCCTGCATGCACAAACTCACACATACGCACACACCTTTATATGCACACATACTGTATATAGGTATAAGATTTCTTCAAAAAAATAAAAAAATGTATTTGTAAAATCTCTGCCATTTGTCTTATCTATTTTCTCTGTCTGTCTGTCTGTCTGTCTGTCTGTCTGTCTGTCTCTCTCTCTCTCTCTCTCTTCACATATGTAAAGAAACACACATACAGTATATAAAGATATATTTCAATAGAAACCCCCTGTATTTCCCTATTCCCCCAAATTGTGATCAAGAAGATACCAAAAAAACTCTTATCAGCTTCTTTGTCTCAAAGTAGGCACCGTATTTTTTGGAGTATAAGACACACTTTTTTTCCCCTCCTAAAAGAAGCTGAAGATTTAGGTATGTCTTATACTCTGAATGTAGCCCTGCCTGACCAGTACCCTTCGCCCTTTGCACGTCCTCTTCCTGGCTGCAGAGATTGCCACTGACAATGGCTTGTGTTTTTCGGCTCTGTGCGTTGCGTTTTCAGACTCCAAGTGTTTGAGGTGTAGTCCCCAAAATGGCTATCCAGAACAGCTGCTGCCTTCTCTTACCCCTTCCCCGATTTGCCTGCTTTAGTCACGGGATCTCCCTCCAAGGATCAGCTGTGCTTTGGAAGCTGTTTTTTCAGCCCAAATAGGAGCTAAGCAATCTTAGCCGCCCCGAGTCCTATCTGGAAAGGGAGCGGCTAATAAATTTAAATTTATTATTATTATTATTATTCCATACTTTGCCCGCTTTTCTAACTGCTGCTCCCTCCAACAATCAGCTGTGCTTTAGAAGCACAGCTCCCATCATCCCCAACCTCAAAACCAGTGAGCGAACTAATGTGCTGAAGCTGACCAGGCTAAGGACTAGCCAGATGAATACCTGGTAGGCAGAATTATTTTTCCCCCTATTTTCCTCTCCCAAAACTAAGGTGCGTCTTATACTCTGAAAAATACGGTACGCCTCTTCTATCCATTTCCATGTTTGGTGGTTCACTAGTGCATCTCAATCAATCAATCTCTCCTGAAATGGATCAATGGAACCATCTTTAAGACAGGGAAGTGGTAAAATCAAATTGATTTTTTTTTCTTCTTCTGCCTGCTTCTGTTAGTTAATCTTTGAAGCTCTGTTTTTAATTTACTTAGTGTAACTTTGAAAGAGGTTCAAGAGATAAGTGAAAGACTGAACATGGCAGCCAAGATAAGTCCCTTTGGGTATTTAGCACTTTTTTTAAAAATAAAGATTTTTTATTCAACTCAAATTAAAACATTGGACAGTGTAATTGTCCTGGCAAAGTCTTTGCCATACATACTAAGATATGAAGTTATACACTATAATCACCATGCTTATTTACAATTGGTCTTTTCAGTATTTACAAATATAAAAATATTGTATTTCCAACCATATTGCTTGTGTTTATCTTATGCATTTTCACTGTTATAGTTTCATACTTCATTCAAACTCCATTCTATAAATCAAAGTCATTGCTTATTTTGGGTTTTTCCTTTTTTGTTCCAACCATCGATAAAATTAGAACTTATAATATTCTGATTCGTCTTTGTTCTTCAATTCCCACATCAATTTATCCATTTCAGCACAAATCAGAATTTTCCTAATTACTTCCTCTTCTTGTGGAATTTCCCTGTTTTTCCAGTTTTGGGCAAAGACCATTCTTGCTGCCGTAATAATATGTATGGTTAAGGATATTACCCCCTTGTTATGTTTATCATTTATGATTCCCAAACGAAATAGTTCTGGTTTGAATTCTATTTCCTCTTCGGTTATCTCTATCAGCCACCTTTGAATTTTCCGCTAATATACCTTTGTTTTTTGCCACAACCACCACATATGGTGGTATGTGCCTGATTCATAATCACATTTCCTACAATTTGGCACTAAGGCATTTAGCACATATGTACACACACACAAACGCACATGCACACACACACAGTGAGAAATGCATGAATCTTAAGTTCTGCCTGCATTCTTTTTTACACTTCAGTTGTGCTTTGTCGTACACCATTCATTAAGAATCAAATGGGCACAAGGCTTGTTTTTCGGAATTAAGTTGCAGATTATATATATTTTGAAATCAATAATAAGTAAGTGCAAGGACCTGTCATAAGTCTTTTTTTTTTTTTTTTTTTTTTGCAGTACTGTTCTAAGTTGGAATGGAGTGCAACCATCGAAATTCTAGAATGGACTCGCCTTAAGTTCCTTGGAGCCTTATCTAATTGTTCCAAGAGCAAGTTGCCACTCTGGGAAGATTCCTGTATTATAGACAAAACACAGAACATAGAATAACAGAGTTGAAAGGGACACTGGAGGTCATCTAGTCAATTTCCTGTTCATGTAGGAGAACCTTTACCATTACAGACAAATGACTGTCCAGTCTCTTCTTGAAAACCTCCAGTGATGGGGCATCCACAACTTCTGGAGGGAAGCCATTCCACTGGTTGATTGTTCTCACTATTAGGATATTTCTCCATAGTTCTAGGTTGCTTCTCTCCTTGATTAGTTTCCACCCATTGCTTCTTGCCTTGCCTTGTGGTGCTGTGGAAAATACGTTGACCTCTTCATCTCTGGCAGCCTCTCAAATAATGGAACCCTGCTGTTATGTCTTCCCATGTTTTCACTAAACTAAAAGGTAAAGCTTCCCCTCGCACATATGTGCTAGTCATTCCCTACTCTAGAGGGCAGGCTCATCTCTGTTTCAAAGCTGAAGAGCCAGCACTGTCCGAAGACGTCTCCATGGTCATGCGGCCTGCATGACTAAATGCCGAAGGCTCGCATGGAACGCTGTTACCTTCCCACCAAAGTGGTCGCTATTTTTCTACTTGCATTTTTACGTGCTTTCGAACTGCTAGATTGGTGGAAGCTGGGACAAGTAATAGGACTCACTCTGTTATGCGACACTAGGGATTTGAACCGCAAAACTGCCGACCTTTCTGATCAACAAGCTCAGCGCCTTAGCCACTGAGCCACTGCATCCCACAACACAATTCCTGCAAGTGTTCTTCATTTATTTTAGCCTCCAGCCCAATAATCATTCTAGCAGAGCTGTGGTGGCACAGTGGTTAGAATGCAGTGCTGCAAGCTACTTCTGCTGATTGCCAGCTGACTGCATTTTGGCAGTTCGATTCTCACCGGCTCAAGGTTGACTCATCCTTCCATCCTTCCGAGGTGAGTAAAATGAGATCCCAGATTGTTGGTGGCAATGTGCTGACTTTAAACTGCTTAGAGAGGGCTGTAAAGTATTGTGATGTGGTATATAAACCTAAGTGCTATTGCTATTGCTCTTCTCTACACTCTTTCCAGAGTCTCAAAAACTATTTTTTAATATTGTGTTGACCAAAATTGGATACAGTGTATATGTCAGGCCTGCAGAGGTTCCTTTAAGAATCTTTGGCTTGCCACACTTTCATATAATTTCCTATGTGTTTCATTAGTGTAGTAATTAGGAGGGGGGGGATAGAAAGGAGTAGGATTGTGGTATGTATTGTTGTCATTCTTTCTTAGAAGCCAAGGTCATCTTTTGTCTCCGCACCTCGACACCTGACCGGAAGCAGAGGGGTGTAGATGCCAGCGTGGAAGATGATGATTGGACCATGTGATGAATTATGGGTGGGGGGAGGGGGGTTAAGATCATGAACTTTCAACTGGGTGGAATCCCAGGAAGAAAATCAGAGTTGGAATTCCACAGACGTGCTAACATGCCTGTATGATTAAATTGGAACTTTAAGGATAACTTTGCCTTGGACAATGATTTAATTCTGCATGATATTTGGAACGTTGACAGTATATATACTAAAGTAGTTAGCTTGAACTCTGTATGTATGGCTATGCTCGTTCACACCTTACACTACGTGAATGGTTTTAAGTAAAGAACTACCTGTAACCTTTCACCCAAGCTTAACTTCTACCACCCTGCAAAGAATCTGACACTTTTTAACATAAGGTAAAGGTAAAGGTTCCCCTTTTGCTAGTCATTCCTGACTCTAGTGGGCGGTACTCATCTCCGTTTCAAAGCTGAAGATCCAGCATTGTCTGGACATCTCCGTGGTCATGTGGCCAGCATGACTAAATGCTGAAGGTGCATGGAACACTGTTACCTTCCCAGCAAAGGTGGTTCCTATTTTTCTATTTGCATTTTTATGTGCTTTCAAACTGCTAGATTGTCAGAAGCTGAGACAAGTCACGGGAGCTCACTCCATTATGCTGCAGTAGGGATTCGAACTGCCAAACTGCCGACCTTTCTGATCGACAAGCTCAGCATCTTAGCCACCGAGCCACTGTGTCTCTTGTTCTTTTAACCTAGATCGAGCCATATGTAAAGTGCCACATTGCCTCCCACTATTTAGATGACTTCAAAGAGGTTTTTTTTTTTTGCCAACAAGTTTGGTTAAATTATTATGCAACCCTCAGCATTATGAAAAAAAGAAGAAGAATTGTCTGTAATGATGAAGGGAGAGCAGACTCCAATCCTTTTCAGCTGACTTAACACTGTGTAAAGCACCGAAAATTATTAATTGAACATCTTGATTATAAATTAGGTGGAAATAATGTTGAAGAAGCATCCCCTAGTCATTGAGGTTTATTATTAAGTCTTCACACTCGAAGATTTAAATTCCATTACAGATGGCAGTGGTAAATATTGTGATTACGAGAGAATCAGGAGGCTCTCTGGGCCGAACGTCAGCAAAATGGATTTTCAAGAAGACTCAAGATGAAGACTCAAGACCCTGTTTGAACCGGTGAATTTTGAAATGTCATCTCTGCTATCTTGGATCACCAAATGCCCATCGAGTCAAGCTAAATCTCTTCTTTAATGTGAAGAACAATATTTCTTTATTTGTTTACATTGATTGACATACAACATTCAACACCCAACATCTCAAAGCACTTTACAATAGCTTATGTGATTATACAATAGCTTATGTGACAGGCTAAAAACGGAGACCATGAACTGTAAATCTACAGTAGGCACCAAAGCCAACTGAGTGATTTTGGGACAATCACTAGGAGACTGTGAGTTCTAGTCAGACTTTAAGCATCAAAGACATTGAGGTGATTTTGGGACAACCATCAGGAGGCTGAGTTCTAGTTACAAGAAAAAAAAACAACCTCTGAAGCTTCTTCTTCCTCCTCCTCCTCCTCCTCTTCTTCTTCCTCCTCCCTTCTTCTTTCTCCTCCTCCTCACACTGACGATATTCCCTAATTGGGTAATGAAATGTCTGCTAGGAAACAACCAATTTCAGAAAGCACCAAGAACACTAAAAGTTAGAAGCAGTCTGTAGCTGGACCAGAAGATTGAAAAGTGCAGTTTTCTACCTTATTAGAGCAATAAGCAATCTTGACTCTGAAATAGCTCCAGGGATTATTATATCAATTAAACTTTTCAAGTTCCATCCATGAATGAGTCCCTTGTTATGAAATCTGGCTGGATTAATCATTTTTGTACAATGACATTTCAGAACCTCCTCCTCCTCCTCCTCCTCCTCCTCCTCCTCCTCCTCCTCCTCCTCCTCCTCCTCCTCCTCCTCCTCCTCCTCCTCCTCAATATCTTCATAAAAGACTTAGATGAGGGGGTAAAAGGGGAATTTATCAAATTTGCAGATGATACTAAGCTGGCAGGAATAGCTAACACCCTAGAAGATAGGGTCAAGAACAGATAGATCTTAACAGACTTGAACACTGGGCCCTATCTAACAAAATGAAATCCAAGGGAGAGAAAAGTAAAGTCTTACACTTAGGTAAGAAAAACCAAGAGTACAAATATAGCCTGCGTGAAACCAGGCTTAATAGCAGTGACTGTGAGAGGGATCTTAGAGTCTTAATAGACAACCAATTAAACATGAGGTAATAATGTACAGCGGCAGCCAAAAAAGCCAACACAATCCTAAGTTGCATTAACAGAGGGATACAATCTACATCAAGTGAGGTATCACTCTATAAAGCCATAGTAAGACCACACCTAGAGTACTGCATCCAGTTTTGGTCACCACACTATAAAAAAGATGTTGAGATTCTAGAACAGTGGTTCTCAACCTTCCCAACCATTCCTCATGTTTTTTTTAATTAAAATTTTTAAATAGGTTTTACAATTATTACGCCCCTTACCCTTCCCTCTTCCCCCATCCCTACCCCTCTTCCCTCCCTCCCTCCCCCTGACCTCCCAGAGCAAAATACAGGGTATAAACATTAGGCAACCATACGCTAACATAAGCTAACTAATTTTAACATGTTGCTATTCTTGTGCTTTAACTCCCCCTTTATTAAACTAGCTTTGAATAAATTGTAGCGTTCCTTATGCCTTCATTCATAAGCTAACTGAAATTATTTAGTTCGGTATTTATTTTGAATATAGTCAATCCATCTTCTCCAGTCCAGCTTGTACTTCTCATCTGAGTGGTCCTTCAGATATGCTGAAATTTTGGGCATCTCTGCTAAGTTTACTACTTTTAACGTCCATTCTTGGATAGTGGGCAACTCTTCCTTCTTCCAATATTGTGCCACCAGAATCTTGCTGCCGTCGTTAGGTTCAAAATCAAATTAGTCTCTATAATTGTACAATCTGAAACTATACCTAACAAAAACAACTGGGGTGTAAACTTTATCCTCTTTTTCAAAATATTTTGAATAACCCACCATATTTTTATCTAAAATGCTTTAACTTTTTTACAAGTCCTCCAAATATGGTAATACGTGGCACCAATACAGTCATATCTCCAACATTTAGATTGTAGATTCAGATACATACAGGCTAGCCTTTTTGGATCTAAATGCCATCTGTACAACATCTTGTAAAAATTATCTCTCAAGTTCTGAGCTTGGCAAATTTTACATTTCTTACCCAAATCTCTTCCCATGTTTCCATCACTATTGGTTCTTCAAAATTTTGTGCCCATTTCATCATACAATCTTTAACTAATTCTGTTTCTGAGTCTATTTCTATCAATACATTATACAACCTTTTTATGTGCATTTGACCCTGGTCCCTGATTTGTTTTATCAAATTATCCTCATTTTGGATAATACCAGATTTCTGGTCTTTTTTCCATCTAGCCTGTAACTGACCATACTGAAACCAGGTTTGAATTACCCTTTCGTCTCTTTTTTTTTTCAAACAAAATTTTTATTGGTTTTACAAAAAAATTCAGGAAAAGGGATAGTGGATAGAGTTACAAATTTTGACAGCTACATTATGCAGGAAATGGCACTCCCCCCAATTCTCATAACTTTCACTTATTAATACATTAAGTTGTTACTACTTAGCAATATTTTGACAGCATATTTTAACATTTTATTTTCAAATGATTTCAATCTATCTTGTATCAAACAGAAAAAGTTCTCTGTATTAGCAATTGCATTGTTTTTCTAATTCACTTTTGTGATCTAAGTTTTCTCGGTGTTGCCTCTTCTCCCCCCACCAGCAAGGCTCCAGCACCTCCCGTGTCCTGTATGTCCCGTGTGGTATCATCAGTTTTATCTAGGAATACTTTGTTTTTTCCATGAAGGCCTCAGCCTCCATAGTTGTATTAATTCTAACTCTAGTGTCCTCCCAGAATATCAGCATACCTTCTGGCATAAGCCATCTAAACCAAATCCCTTTCTGGTATAATTTCTTCGCTAAGAGCAAATATTTTTTTCTTTTATCTCTAACTTTCTTTGGGATTTGTTTCAAGATGGCTATTTCTCTATCCTTGTATTTTAACACTTGTCCCCTTTGTGCACTCAGAATCTTGTCTCTTGTAGTCTTTCTAAGAAATTTAATGTGGACCTCCCTTGGAACATTATGTGTTCTGGCATAGGCTGAATTTACTCTATAGACCAGGTCAATATCCCATCCCAGCTGTTGTCTGTCTTTTTTGATATATTCAGCCAATAATTTTGTCATAATTTCCCTCAAATCTTCATCATCAGCCTCAATTACATTTTGAAATCTAAGGAAAAAAGACATCCTTTCAAACTCCATTTTTATCTGATGGTTCTCAAGTTCTTGGTTTCCTCTCTGGACCCCCCTCACCTCCCCCCTCATCTCAGCCGTCCCCTCCTCCAAAACTTCCAATCTTTGCGTATTTTGGGCCGTTCGGTTCTGATTTTCTCTGACTGTTCGTTCATTTCTTTTAGTTGATTCTTCAGTTCCTCCTGCCCCTTTAAAATCTTTTGAAGCATCTATTGGGTTAGGTCCTCCTCAGGGGGATTGGGCTGCAACAAAGATGTTAGTGTCTGTTGCCCGCTGCGGCTGGACGTTGAAGACATTGGGGCAGAACCAGCAAAGCCTGGTTTCCCAGGTGGTGGTCTTTTTGGTGACATTTTGGTAAGAAGAGCTCAGAAGTGTCTGTGTCAATACAGGAAGAAAGCGATTGTAAAAGTGGATAACTGAGAGAGATCACGAGGCAGGCAGTCCAGACAAATAAAGACCTTTTCTAAAGTTCAAATCCAGACAATAAAATCCATTGTTCCAAGTCCAGAAGTCCAGAATATAATGTATCAAAAGATATCTGTGAGTGTCACGGAGACAAAGACAAAATGCCAGCAGTTTCTGTGGGTGGAGTCAAATTTCAGAGTACATGAAGACAATGGAAGTGTGCCATCTTACCTTGCCAGCACCGGGATTAGAAGACAACAAACCAAAAGTTTTCAAAGTTTTCAAAAAGTCAGATCATCACCTCATTTTCACAATTGCAGTAAAGTAGATCTTCTGCTTGCTATGAGTGTGATTTCATTCCAGAGCTCTCCCCCCCTCCTCCTCCGGGGGCAGAGAGCAGTTTAGAGCCGCTTATCCAGGTGGGGGGGGGGAAATCCCCCTCCCTCCAGTCACATTTCCCAGGAATGGATTGAACGTTTTTAAAGAGCTGGCAGTCTTTTTTTTTTTCAGTCAAGAAAGGGAACGGGGGGGGGGGATTTCCACCTCACCACATTGCAGCTGCAGCCTTCAAATCGTCGATCTCGCCCAGCTGTCTCGACGCGAAAGCGCAAGGAGTCTCTGCGCCTCCCCTTTTGCCTCCTGGTGCCTAGGGCAATGCAGGGAGCCCCCACACGGCCGCCGCCGATGTAGGGGACCCCCAGCTAGCCACCCCCTCGGCAAAGGCCCCTACAAGGCTCCCTGTGCCCCCCCCCCGATCAGGGGGGAGCCCACCAAGAGCGTGCGGGGCGAGCGAAGCATGCCCGTCGCGTTCAACAGCCGGAAACAGAAGTCGAATTACCCTTTCGGCTCTTAATGCATTCAAAGATTTTAACTGTGAACCATTCCTCATGTTGTGGTGACCCCCAGCCATAAAATTATTTCCGTTGCTAATTCCTAACTGTAATTTTGCTGCTGTTACGAGTCGTAATGTAAACATCTGATGTGCAGGATGTATTTTCACTATTACAAATTGAACATAATTAAAGCATAGCGATTAATCACAAAAACAATATGTAATTATATATTGTGAAATATTTATTTCTAATTACAAATACATGACATTTTGTCTTGAAGCATGATGTAGCATGGGTAACAGTCTTAATATAACAACAGTAAACTACATTGCTACATTTTGCGATAGTATGCACAATGTGAAATAGCAGAGCATTGTTCGGCGCATCCAACTCGTTGCACACTTGCACAAAATGTTGTGAAACTCACTTAACGACACTCTTGCTTAGCAACCAAAATGTTGGGCTCAATTGTGGTCATAAGTTCTCTTTCTTTTTCTTTCTCTCTTTCTTTCTTTCTTTCTTTTTTCTTTCCTCTCTCTCTCCCACCTTCTTTTTCTTTCTTTCTTTCTTTCTTTCTTTCTTTCTTTCTTTCTTTCTTTCTTTCTTTCTCTTTCTCTTTCTGTCTGTCTCTCTCTGTGTGGCTCTTTCCCTCCCTCCCTCCCTCCCTCTCTGTCTCTCTGTCTCTATCTGTCATTCTCTCTGTGTGTCTGTGTGTGTCTCTGTCTGTGTGTGTATCACTCTGTCTCTCTCTCCTTCCACCCCCATCTCTGTCTCTCTCTCTGTCTCTCTCTCTCTCTCTCTCTCTCTCTGCCTCTCTCTCTCTCTCTCTCTCTCTCTCTCTCTCTGTGTGTGTCTCTCTCTGTGTTACTCTGTGTGTGTATGTTTCTGTCTGTATGTCTCTCACTCACTTAATCACTCACTCTGTTTGTGTCTGTGTGTGTGTCTCTCTCTCTCTCTCTGTCTGTCTCTCCCTCCCTCTCCCTCTCTGTCTCTCTAGCTGTCTCTCTCTGTGTGTCTGTCCCTGATTCCCTCCCTCCCTCTCTGTCTCTGTCTCTCACTCTCTCTCTCTCTCTCTCTCTCTCTCACACACACACACACACACACACACACACACACATACTGTGGTCACCTTGTTGAGTGTTCCAATCACATTTGGAACACTCAACAACTGGCCTGCATTTATGATTTTCTGTAGCATTCTGCAGTCATGGAACCAAAATATACCTGGCAGCGGCATTTTTCCCTGGGGGGCACCACAGAACATCCCAAGACCGATGCTACCACATCTCTCCTCTTCGGGTTTCCTCCTTGTGCGGGTATGTGTGTGTTGAACTAGATGACCTATACAGTCCCTTCCAACTCTGTTAATCTGTCTAATCCTTCTCCTCCTCCTCCTCCTCCTTTTTCTAAGGAGGGAGCTACTAAAAATCAGGAGGATCACTCTTTGAGGATTATTTCTGACCTGAGAAGATTCAGAGCCTCATAAACAACAGCTGGGTGTAAATCAATGGAATGTGTGTCTTTTTGATTTATAGCAATGAAGCGTTTTGTGTAAATCAACCCAAGATTCTCAAAGAAAGGTGCCATGAGGCTTTGGGCAACTGAGATTTATCTTTGAAAAGCTGACTTCAAGCAGGAGCAACTTGGCTGAAATATCCTCCTGCTCTCTCTTTTGATGTTTCTTTTCTTCTTTTTAATAAAAAAAATAAAGGAAAACAAATGCATTTGGGTTAGGGTGTAAAAAGAGCTCGGTAAAGATGTGTTGACAATTTAGAGTGAAATCTTGTCTCCACTGTTGAATTAATTAAAGGCACGGATGCCGGAAAGGAAGAAAAGATGGGGGAGGGGGTTGAGCGGGGACCCAGAAAGGAACATCACAGCAATAGCCCTTTTGCCAGGGGTGGGTTCCAGCCACCGTTACTACCGGTTCAGTAGTTTAATAGTTTAATAGTTTATTAAATTTATAGACCGCCCCCTCTCCCCGTAGGGACTCGGGGCGGTGTACAGACCATTCGTAATCAAAACAATAAAATGACATAAGACATAAGACATGCAACATAAACAACTCTCACACACGGTCTGTTATAAAATCCCAAAACCAATTAAATATTAAGAACAATTTTAAAACCCATTAAAACCCCAATATAAAATTTAAAAAGCCATCCAGGAAGGTTTGAATAGATGTTAAATGCAGTTACGATTATGGTTGTAATTAAGCCAGACCTGCTACTCGAAACAGGTGGGTCTTGAGTTTCTTGCGGAAGGAGCGGAGATCAGAGGTGGTTCTAATATCGGGGGGGAGGTCGTTCCAGAGGGTTGGGCCCATCACAGAGAAGGCCCTACTCCTAGGCACCGCCCGCCCACACTGTTTAGCGGATGGTACCCGAAGGAGGCCCTCTCTGTGAGAGTGGATTGGTCGCAGGGATGTATGGGGTAGAATGCGATCCCGCAAATAACTAGGTCCCGAGCCATGGAGCGCTTTGAAGATGACAATCAACACCTTGAAACGCACTCGAAAGGCCACAGGTAGCCAGTGCAGCTCGCGCAGGAGAGGTGTTACATGGGAGTACTTAGTACTCCCCATAATAACCCGCGCGGCTGCATTCTGGACCAGCTGGAGCCTTCGGGTGTATCTCAAGGGGAGCCCCATGTAGAGAGTGTTACAGTAATCAAGGCGAGAAGTCACTAGGGCATGAGTGACTGTGCAAAGGGCGTCCCGCTCCAGTAAGGGACGCAATTGGCGCATCAGGCGAACCTGATGGAACGCCCCCCTAGCCACGGCCATCACATGATCATCTAGCGACAGCCGGGAATCTAGGAGGACGCCCAAATTGCATACCCTATCCACCGGGGGCAGTTGTACCCCCCCAATGGCCAGAGATGGAACACATTGGCTAAAGCGGGGCGCCGGTAGCCACAGCCACTCCATCTTGGAAGGGTTGAGTCTGAGTCTGTTGTCGCCCATCCAGACCCGCACGGCTTCCAGACACCGGGACATCACCTCGACGGCTTCGTTGGGGTGGTTCGGGGTAGAAATGTATAACTGAGTGTCATCTGCATACAGATGGCACTCAACCCCGAATCCTCGAATGATCTCACCCAGCGGTTTCATGTATGTGTTGAACAGGAGAGGGGAGAGGACCGACCCCTGTGGCACTCCACTCGTGAGCGGCCTCAGGGTCGATCTCTGCTCTCCCGCCAACACACATTGCATCCGACCGGAGAGGAAGGAGGAGAACCACCGCAAAACGGTGCCCCTCACCCCCATCCCCTCTAGCCGATGCAACAGGATACCATGGTCGATGGTATCGAAAGCCGCTGAGAGGTCTAACAGGACTAAGATGGAGGAACAACCCCCATCTTTCGCCCTCCAGAGATCATCCACCAACGCGACCAAAGCCGTCTCTGTGCTGTGGTCCGGCCGGAAACCGGACTGGCGCGGATCTAGATAAGTAATTTCCTCCAGGTGTCGAGGGAACTGCTGCGCCACCACACTCTCAACAACCTTCGCTAAAAAGGGAAGGTTGGAGACAGGACGATAATTGGCTAACTCAACTGGGTCTAGGGAAGGCCTCTTAAGTAGGGGCCTCACCACCGCCTCCTTCAAGGAGGCTGGCAGGAACCCCTCCTCCAGCGAGGCGTTCACCAGACCCAGGAGCCAGTCACGTGTAACCTCCCAGGTTGCCAGTACAAGCCAGGAGGGACACGGGTCCAATAAACATGTGGTGGCCCGCAGTCGCCCGCGTAGCCTGTCCATATCCTCGGCGGCAACAGAGTCAAACTCCTCCCAGATAGGTACCTCAAGACTCGCCTCCGGTGTCTCCTCACGATCACTGAAGGGGACCCATTCGCTCCGGATCTGAGCGATTTTGTCCTGCAGATATTCCCCAAATTCCTCTGCCCTCCCCTGTAAAGGGGCTTCCCGCGACCTCTGTGATAGGAGGGAGTGGGTCACCCGAAACAGGGCGGCAGGGCGGTTTTCTGCAGACGCAATAAGGGTGGCATAATATCGACGTTTAGCCACCCTTAGTGCCACAAGGTAGGTCCGTAAATGGGCTCTTACCTGTGTTCGGTCAGATTCGGCCCGAGAGGATCTCCATCTGCTCTCTAGGCATCTCTTGTGGCGCTTCATCACCCTCAGCTCCTCGGAAAACCAAGGGGCCAGGGTGGTTCGCTGCCACCGGAGAGGCCGCAAGGGCGCTACCCGGTCCAAGGCCCCGGCCGCCGCACTGTTCCATGCAGCCACCAGGTCCTCCGTCCGGGAGCGGGTCAGGGCAACAGGAGGTGGCCCAAGCTCCGTCTGGAACCTGTCTGGTTCCATCAGTCGCCTGGGGCGGAACCATCTAAGATCCTCTGGTTCCGCCTCCCCGCGATGGGGGGTGGCATCAGGGAAGTCCAGCCGGAGAAGCGAGTGATCTGACCATGACAGGGGAGTGATCACCTGATCCCCTATTCCCAGATCGCTCTTCCATCGACCAGAGATAAAAACAAGGTCCAGCATGTGTCCTCCTTCGTGTGTGGGGCCCTGAATTATTTGGGTCAGGTCCAAGGTTGTCATGGAAGCCATGAACTCCTGAGCGACCTCGGATGATTCACCCGTCGATGGCAAGTTGAAGTCCCCCATGACTAATAGTCTAGGGGTCTCAACTGCCACCTCCGCAATCACCTCAAGGAGCTCAGGCAGGGCTGCTGAAGCATAGCGAGGAGCCAAGTATGCAATCAGCAGGCCCAACTGACTCCCTAGGCCCCATCTCACACCTAGAGTCTCACATCCGGATATCTGAGGTACGATGAATTCTCTCGGTGTCAAGGCTTCCCGTATAATGACCGCTACCCCACCACCCCTACCCCGGGCACGAGGCTGATGGAATACACGGTATCCTGGTGGGCACATTTCCACGAGGGGCACACCCCCCTCGTGGCCCAACCAGGTTTCCGTGATCCCTGCAAGGTCCGGCTCCCCCTCAGAAACCAGATCATGGATGAGGGGGGCCTTATTAACAACGGACCTTGCGTTACATAACATCAGTCTCATGCCACGGCTCTGTAAACCCTGACCACCTAGGATGCGGGGGTTGGTACAAACGACCGGGCGTAACCAACGCCCCCGGTCTCCCAACCGACTGCAGGATCTTCTTCTGTCCTCGCATCTACCCCTTCCTGCGACCGTTGGAATATAGGAACCCTCTAAAGGAACGTTATAGTAGTCAAAAAAAGGTGCACGCCTTTTCATTTAAAACAATCTGCGCACGCGCACAACATTGAAAAATGAATAAAAATTAGATATCTTAATGAAGATTTTAAAAATGAACAGAAAATCATTATGGCACCACTGATCATAGAACCGGTACGGTCACGTGTCAGCTAGAGTTACTACTTATTTGGCCAAACCAGACCAAATAGATAGGAACCCACTTCTTACTTAGACTTATATCCCACTTCACAGTACTTTCACAGCTCTCTCTAAGCAGTTTACAGAGTCAGCCTCTTGCCCCCAACAATCTGGGTCCTCATTTTACTTAAAAATTACCCACCTCGGAAGGATGAAAGGCTGAGTCATCCCTGAGCTAGTCAGGATCAAACTCCAGACAGTGGGCAGAATTGGCCTGCAGTACTGCATTCTAACCACTGCACCACCATGGAAAGGAAGGAAGGAAGGAAGGAAGGAAGGAAGGAAGGAAGGAAGGAAGGAAGGAAGGAAGGAAGGAAGGAAGGAAGGAGGGAGGGAGGCCAGAAGGAAAGAAGGAAGGAAAGAAGGAAAGAAGGAAAAAAGGAAGGAAGGAAGGAAGGAAGGAAGGAAGGAAGGAAGGAAGGAAAGAAAGAAGGAAGGAAGGAATAATAACAGTACTTATAGTTATTCTGCTTCACAGTGCTTTACTGTGGTTTACAGATTCAGAATATTGCCCCCAACAATCTGGGTCCTCATTTTACCAACCTCGGAAGGATGGAAGGCTGAGTTAGTCAGGATTGAAGGAAGAAAATTCTTTCCTTTCTCCCTCCCATCTCCACTCTCCTTCCTTCCTTCTCCCCTTCTTTCCTTTCTCCCTCCCTCCCTCCTCCCCTCCCCTTCCTTCCTTTCTTCCTCCCCTCCTTCCTTCCTTCTTTCCTCCTCCCTTCTCCTCTGAATTTAACTTCTAACATATTTGTGAACTTTGAAATGATTTGCCTTGTGCAAATGTTGTCAGGGTTCCAAGTAACACCTCCACCTTACAAAAGATGGCTTCCAGGCCTGACAAAAGTGTTCTTCCATCTACTTGGTGTTGCAATTGCTTTGTTGTGTGCTTGGTTGCCATTTCCCATATTGTATTGATATAGTATTATAGTTTATTATTACACGGGGTTTTCCCCATCTTTTTTCTTCGGTACTCCATCCAAAGTCGCACTGGTTGAGTTGGACAACCTCATAAATCTTCCTCATGTTTATTTTTCTGTTATTTTCTGGTTTGGGGGGATTTATTGTACACTACAAGCAAAAATATTGCAAAGCAGCTGACAAATAAATAACTTACAAACATACCTCCACAGGTATAATTCTGTGTGGAACCTCATAGGATCCCTTATAAAACTCTTGGAAGGCTTATGATATTACATTGGGATATATTGTATTGAAAACATGCTTTTAAAATATTTACAAATATTCTACAAAGTTTTAGACAAAGCCTTAGCAAGACCTAGGAATACTGAATTATACAATAATAATACAATAGTAGAGTTGGAAGGGACCTTGGAGGTCTTCTAGTCCAATCCCCTGCCTAGGCAGGAAACCCTATACCATTTCAGACAAATGGCTATCCAACATCTTCTTAAAGACTTCCAGTGCTGGGGCATTCACAACTTCTGGAGGCAACTTCTGTTCCACTGATTAATTGTTCTGTCAGGAAATTTCTCCTAAGTTCTAAGTTGTTTCTCTCCTTGATTAGTTTCCACCCATTGCTTCTTGTTCTACCCTCAGGTGCTTTGGAGAATAGCTTGACTCCCTCTTCTTTGTGGCAACCCCTGCATTCAGTTTTGGTCACCACGATGTAGAAAAGATGTGGAGACTCTAGAAAGAGTGCAGAGAAGAGCAACAAAGATGATTAGGGGACTGGAGGCTAAAACATATGAAGAACGATTGCAAGAACTGGGTATGTCTAGTTTGATGAAAAGAAGGACCAGGGGAGACATGATAGCAGTCTTCCAATATTTGAGATGCTACCACAAAGATGAGAGGGTCAAACTATTTTCCAAAGCACCAGAAGGCAAACAAGAAACAATAGTTGGAAACTAACCAAGGAGAGAAGCAACCAAAACTAAGGAGAAATTTCCTAAGAGTGAAAGCAATCAACCAATGGAACAACTTGCCTTTAGAAGTTATGGGTGCTCCATCACTAAAGGCTTTCAAAAAGAGACCAGATAATCCTTTGTCCGGAATCATATAGGGTCTCCTGCTCAAGCAGAGGGTTGGACTAGAAGACCTCCAAGGTCCCTTCCAACTCTGTTTATTCTATTCTATTCTGTAATAGTAAAAAGATTGCCCTGAAAACAAAACTCTCTGTCTATTAAAGTAATCAATAGAAGTGTATTTTTAGAGTGCGGTTGAAGAAAATGTAGGAAAAGGTGTTTTTTTTTTTACCTGATTACGGAGTTACTTAGCTCCTTTTAATTAATGCTCGAGTGCATTACATCAATCCTCCTTGATTTTTTTTGTTCAACCTTTATGTGCTTGGTTATTTTATAAACTAGCAGATCTTGTTCTGAAGGGTCATTTTCATCCTTTGTTAAAAAGAACGGCTTTGGGGAATGTCTTAGACAAAAAAAAAGACAACTAATTTGATCAATGCACCACCGCATGTTACAGAGAAAGGTGGGAGAGTTTCAAATTTTCATGAGAAAAAAAATTACCAAACAAAGCCCTAGACTGAGAGGTCTAGAGGGCTAAGCTGTGATGAATGGAATGGAATGGAATGGAATAGAATAGAATAGAATAGAATAGAATAGAATAGAATAGAATAGAATAGAATTCTTTATTGATCAAGTGTTATTGAACAGACAAGTAATTTGTCTTTGGTGCATAAGCTCTCAATATACATAAAAAGACAATGCTGGAAGCAAAATAATACACCGCCAGACGAATTAGTGATAAAAAAAACAAACCTTGGATTGTGCAGAGATGGACAAATTATCCCTAAAATTAAAGGACAAAGAAGAATCGGAATACTACGAAATTTGGAATAAGTGGTATGAATGGTTGGATAATAAGAAAAACAATTAAGCCAAAAACAATATGCATAAATAAACATAGAACTGTATATAAAAGTAGGTAAATATGTAAAATATCATTAAAATGTATAGATAAGATGACATAAGGATTGTAATATATGGTAAAGAGAGGAAAACATACATAGAAACAACGATGCAACATTGTACAAACTGTTGATATAAAGATTGTAATATGTGATAAAAAGACAAAAACAATAAAAAATTATTACACACACACACACACAAAAAGACAAGATACATTTGTCAAGAATCATAAGGTACAATACA
Source organism: Natrix natrix natrix (assembly GCA_029891615.1). Classification (NCBI taxonomy): domain Eukaryota; kingdom Metazoa; phylum Chordata; class Lepidosauria; order Squamata; family Natricidae; genus Natrix; species Natrix natrix. The sequence continues at coordinate 689,861 of JAKRSK010007079.1, read as the reverse complement.
TAATGGTAGTCATAGGTTACAAATATGAATGATTGAGGAAACTATTTTATTTTTACATTCTACTTATTAAATTTGTTTGCCATCCATCTCATCACAAGGTGGCAACAAGGTATGCCCAGTCCGATGAAGAGAAGAAGTAGGAGGTATCAAGATAGCAGTCTTCCTGTACCTGAGAGACTCTTACACAGAGAAGAAGAAATTCTTGTTCTTCAGAATTTGTTCTTCTCCAAAGTTATTCTCTGAAGGCCAGACAAGGAGCTATGGATGGAAACTAAACAAGGAGAGATTCAACCTAGAAATAAGGAGGAACTTTCTGACAGTGAGAACAGTCAACCAATGGAACAGAAGTTGACTTCAGAAGTTGTGGGAGCTTCATCCCTGGAAGCTTTCAAGAAAAAACTGGACTGCCATCTCTCAAAAATGGTGTAATGTCTGCTGGGCAGGGGGTTGGACTAGATGACCTACAAGGTCCCTTCCAACTCTGTTAATCTGTACCTGTACCTCTCCAACCAACAGTGGCAGGACAAGACACCTCTATATAAACAGAGAGCAAATTCTACTCCCTACTAGCACTGATGATGTTACCTATTTGGATAATGAAACGCCTTCAAGCCAACAACCAAGATCAGAGAGCACCAAGGATCCTTCAATTCAACCCTGAGCTACAAATATTATCTTTTATCGATAGATGAGGGGTATCATAGATAAAAAGCCTTATATTTGTGTCTATTAACCAGGGCCGGATTTAGATGAAAAGAGGCCCTAGGCTATTCCACTTATGGGGGCCCTTTCACCTCCCATTTTTAAGTTTGTAAATTACATGAGAGATAATAAAATACATCATTACTGTGATATATATCAATATATTAAATGAAACATGTTGTAATTGGTACTAACCTTTATAAAAAAAATGTGGCACGGATAATAAATAAAAATAAAAGGCCCCTCTTGATCTTAAGGCCCTAGGCTGAAGCCTAGTTAGCCTATAGGAAAATCCGGCCCTGCTATTAACCATACCCCATATGATGAGAAGTTGTGATGCAGGACCTCTCAGTTAAAACATTTCAATTACCCAGGAACTCAATCAATTAATGTTTAAAGCCAGTTGCCTCCCATGTTACTGGCCTAACGAAAGAGCAGTGAAGTATTGCAATCTGAGATATAACATTCACAGCCAGCCTTTAAAGCCATTTCCCCTTAATAACGCACGGAATAGCTCCACCGGGATTCGGTTCCTGTCCGCCCCAGATTGCTGCCAGTCTACCAGGATCTATTCTAACTTTATCCAGGGATATATTCCGCTTATAAATATCGCCGCTTCTCTGGATTTGGCAGCCGCGTAGCTGCCTTACAATCCCTTTTGTCACAGCCCGCATCGAGAATTGGCTACACAAACCCCAGCATCCTTCCCTCTGCATTAGACTTTTAATCATACAATGGGAGGCCTGCACAACCACACACACACAACGCTGGTTCTTGTGCTCGCTGGAAACGGTGACAGATCCAGCTGTGTGCACTTTCCATCAAAGCTGTCAAAAGCGTTCTTAAAATTAGAGCTTCGAGCGCTATCCTTTCAACTGATTTTTTTTGGGGGGAGGGCAGGGTGTTTTGGCTCAAAGCAGCTGTCATGTCCAATTCCACCGAGCCTACCGCTTGCAAAACACTCTGGGCACTTTTGGGATGGAGAGGCTGCTATCAAATCGAAAGACGTGATTATCCCATTACCCAGAGTAGGCCTAGCATAGAAAACCCAACCGGGACAAAGAAAGAGGTATTGTCAGGTTTCCAAATAATACACCCATAGTAAGCAAAACTCCGAGGCAGATGAATGCCTCAAATGGCTTTATTGGATATATCGTATTAGCACAGATCTGGTGAAAACCGACTCTGAAGGTTCCCGCAGTTTTCACCTAATTAAAAGTAAAAGTTTTTCATTTTCTCGAAACAGTCAGCCCCATGGTCCAATCACAGTTCCGTCTGGTTGCCTGGCAACATCACTCCTCCTTCCTCTGACCAGGTGCAAGAAAGTCCTTGGTTCCCAAGAGTGTTCTGACCCAGGCTTCCTTAGAAAGCAAGAAGCAAAGTTCTTGGTCCCGACAAAACCTCTTTTCTTTACACGACTGTGAATTCTTCATTGATAGTCAGCAAGGCTTTAGCAAGCAGTCTTTCAGAGGAATGTTTATCCACACGCACCTTATCTCATTTAGAGCGCTGCCAGATAACTGGCTTCCAAACACAGGGCAAAGCAAAACTTGGTGCAAAGTCTCTTACAATCCCAAACAGAACTTTTCAGACTGAAATGAACACATTGTTTCCTGCAAAAGCCCACTCCCCATTCGTTCCTCTTTTGTTTTCTCTGGGAGGGACCAATCACCTCCAAGGTGTGGCTTTAGTCTTGATTCGACCCTGCTTCCTTAGTTGTTCTTGTCTTCTGGCAGCTCTGCACATGCACACACTGGGAACAGGCTCCAGCTGTTTTTCTGCCTCACTGGTGTCTAACTCCCTCTCTGCCTCTGACGCAGAGACCTCATTCATCAACCCCCATGACTGGTCCATGTTCCTCCCCAACCTTTTCAGTTTCTGACTCTGCTGGCTGCCGGCGGGTCAAAACAAAGAGGAAGTACCGTATTTATTCGAGTATAATGCACAAAATTTTGTACCAAAAAAAGGAATCAAAGTGTGGGTGCGCGTTATAAACGAGGGCTGGGGTGGGGTAGCAGTGGCGGCTGGGGAAAATTTACTTGGCATGGTAGCCCCTGAAGCATTCGATCCTGCCGACTGGAGGAAGAGCAGCGGCGGCAATACTCGCAACTCAACTATAGGCGGCAAGGCCAGGGTCGGCTTGCAGGAGTCCACGGCCTCCCCTTTGCTCCCGACTGAGGCTCCTTGGCACATGGCGGCTGCGGGGGGGCCCCGTCTTTTTGTCCTGCGGTTCGACCGAGATGCTGTAGATGCTGCTGCCACCGCCGCCGTTGCGACTATTGCCCGGCGGCGGGCCACCCCAGCTGGGAGACAAAGGAGGGGAAAGGCGGCAGGCAGCTGAGTTGCGAGTATTGCCGCCGCTGCTGCCGCCTCTCACCCTCTTCCTCCAGTCGGCAGGATCTCGATCCGTCTGGAAGGGGGCGACCGGGACTCGGGAATCCCCCCAGGCACCATGGCCAAGGGGGCTTCGTCGGAGAGCGGAGGCAGCGGCGGCAGCAGTAGCATCTACAGCGTCTCGGTCAAACCACAGAACAAAAAGACGTGACCCCCCCGCAGCTGCCATGTGCCAAGGAGCCTCAGTCGGGAGCAAAGGGGAAGCCGTGGACTCCTGCAAGCCGACCCTGGCCTTGCCGCCCCGCGAGAGAGAGACTTGGGCCCAGCAGATGGATTTCATCATGTCCTGCGTGGGCTTCGCCGTGGGGCTAGGCAACGTGTGGCGCTTTCCCTACCTGTGTTACAAGAACGGGGGAGGTGAGCAACCTGCGGCCGTGAGGGCTAGGTGGAAGGGACGACGTGGGGGGGGGGTGTCTCCAGGATTTTTGTCAATTACAATGCTTGGTGTGAAACAAAATTTTATACCGATTTTTAATCAAAAATTAGGGGGTGCGCGTTATACACGTGTGCGCGTTATACTCGAATAAATACGGGTATTTTATTTTGGTTGAAAAGACCCAACTATCTCAAATCCCCCCTCCCGATCCCTCAGCTGTAGGATGGCTTCGGTCAGGTCAGCTTCAGGGTTGAGAGGTATCTTTCCAAGAAAAATGTGGGGACTTTGTCTAGCTCTTTGTCCGTGGTCAGCTGACCCTCAGGAAGGTGCCAGGGCATCGAGATGACAGACACTGGGAGGAGTGGGAGGGGCTATTTTTTTAATTTTAATCTGGCCCCTCTCCTCCACCTCTGTCCATCTCTGGTACTTTGTGCACCAGGCTGCCTATTGCTACGAATGCCCTCCGAAGAAGAGGGAGTTGCTTTTAAGCAGATTCTGCTGTCCTGGGATATGGTAGTTTGAGCCATTCGGGGGAGATGCCAACTCCTGCCAGGATAATGGGGCATTCCAAATGCCAATCAAGCTCCTGAATTTGGCTGCCATGGGGCATTTGAGGAAAAGGAGCATAGCTTTAATAGGGCTGCAGGGGGGATAGAATGTTTCCGCCATTAAACAGAGCAAAAAAAAAATGTTGCACTGGGGAAAATACGGGGTATGGTAAATTTCTATGATTTCCCTAGTTGATTTATGCTGCTATTAACAACTTCCCAATGAGAACTTCTCTCTCTCTCTCTGTGTGTGTGTGTGTGTTTCTTTCTTATTTCTCTCTCATTTTTTAATTCTTGCTCTTTTTCCTCCTTCTTTCTCTTTTCTTTCTTTCCCTCTCTTTCTCTTTCATTTTTTCCTTTGACTCTTTTTTCCTTTTTTCTCTTTTCTCTTTCTTTCTTTTTCTTTCTTCCACTCTCTTTCTCCTTCCTTCCTTACTTTTTCTTTCTCTCTCGCTCTCTCTTTTCTTTTCTTTTCTCTCTCTTTCTTTCCTCTTTGTTTATCTTTTCTTCTTTAATTCATTCTCTCTTCCTCTACCCCTCTTTCCCTCCTTCCTTCCTTCTTTCTCTTTCCTTCCTTCCTTCCCTTTCTTTCTTTCTTTCTTACTTACTTTCTCTCTCTTTCTTTCCTCTCTGTTTATCTTTTCTTCTTCTTTTCATTCTCTCTCCCCCTCTTTCTCTCTTCCCCTCTATCTCTTTCTTTCTTTCTCTTTTTTTTCTTCCTATCTTTCTCTCCGCTCTGTCTATCTTTTCATCTTTTTCTATCCAACTGACAAAACTAAGGGCTGTCATTTGCTACAGAGATAAATATGGAAAAAGGCACAAAATGGAAAAGAGAATAGGAGAGAGGAGTGGTGGGGGGAATGAAATGATTCCATAAAACAAAGACTGTATATTTTTAGAACCTATGTCTGTGGTGCTAAAATATTGGAATCCAATTTTTTGAAGAAAGGGGAAAAAAAAACTACACAGGAATTGATAAAATCCCTTCCTAAATAAATCATCAAAGTGACGTCATGGAAAAATAAGAACAGCTGAACACCATTATAAAAACAGCCAGAAATGAAAACAGATGAAAGATGAAAATATACAGAGGCCTAAACACAGATAGAATTCTAAACTGCAGCAGTGAAAGACAGAAATCAACCCTACAAAGAGACATTTGCAAACTCCCCATTCCTGAATATATTTGGTGCCATGCATCGAATGGACAAAATTACAGGTTTGGCACTTGGCCAAAGATTGGTACCAAAAAAATAATAACAATTCCCTCAAAAACGTGTCTCAAAATTGCTGGTCACCGTCTTATTCATACATAAAGACCCAGATTGTCTGAGTTAGCAACTCAAACAACTGTCTCTTAACCCTTATTTATTTTATTTTATTTATTATTAGCACTTATATACCGCCCCCTCTCCCGAAAGGGACTCGGGGCGGTGTACAGTCCGTATTAAAAAACACCAAATAAAATACATGTATGCATAGGAGGAGGATAAAATAGACCAAAACTGTACAGCTAATAAATAAACAATATAAAATTTAAAATATCATACAATTTATACACTATCCCTCTAAAAGCAAGCAATGTGCACCTGCAATGCCCCAACAGGTTCTTACCCCACCTTCCTACAGAGAAAGGTTCTCAACAATGTAAGAAAGGATTACCAAGGGGGAAGCTACAGTATGGATAGCGGAACAATGTGATGAGGAGGTTCCTAAGTTTAGAGATGTAACTGTCTCACTTAGCAACAGAAATGTTGGGGCCCATTGTGGTCATAAGTCGAGGGCTTCATGTAAAGTGAAGACAAAAACACATAGAAGAGAAGAGAAGAGAAAGGTTGTTATACATAGAATACATAGAATGTTATATATAGAATGAAGAAAAAAGATATATGAAATAATATAAATGCACATATATATAAAGTTATAGTTATAAAAGACTTATACGTACAGATAAAAGAATCACAACAGATATGTAAAAGAAATGTAATATGTTGGAAAGATGTGAAGTTTGCATAAACAAAATAAAAAGTTTTTAAAAATAGAATAGAATAGAATAGAATAGAATAGAATAGAATAGAATAGAATAACAGAGTTGGAAGGGACCTTGGAGGTCTTCTAGTTAGGCAGGAAATTCTCTACCATTTCAGAGAAGCGGTTATTCAATCTCTTCTTAAAAACTTCCAGTGCTGGAGCATTCACAACTTCTGGAGTCAAGTTGTTCCACTGATTAATTGTTCTAACCGTCAGGAAATTTCTCCTTAGTTCCATGTTGCTTCTCTCCTTGATTAGTTTCCATCTGTTGCTTCTTGTCCTACCCTCAGGTGCTTTGGAGAATAGCTTGATTCCCTCTTCGGGAGTCAAGCTATTCTCCAAAGCACCTGAAGGCTAGACAAGAAACAACAGATGGAAACTAATCAAGGAGAGAAGCAACTTGGAACTAAGGAGAAATTTCCTGACGGGGAGGACCATTAACCAGGGGTTAAGCCAGGGGTGGACTGCAACCAATTTAACAACCGGTTCGAGGAGTGCATGTTTCGCACACACATGCCTAATATGCTTTTCTTTTAAAAGAAAAACCTGTTTATTGGTTAAAAAGAACAAAAACGAAAAAAAAAATGTACATGGTGTAACCATCGTGGCATTATCTCCACCATACAAAACTAAAATATAACACAGATATATTGGTGATTAACATATATTACTCGTTATTATACATATAAGACCTCTTACATACACTTACCATATTTTTCGGAGTATAAGATGCACCTTCCCCCCCCCCCCAAAAAAAAGATGGTGAAAATCTGGGTGTGTCTTATACACTGAATGCAGCATTTTTGGCTTCCCGAAATCCCGCCCCCTTCACCAAAATGGCCGTGCAGAGGGTTTGGGAGGCCTGTAAACTGCTCCTAGGGGCTGGTGAGGGGAGAAAACGAGCAAAAATGGCTTGTCCCCCCCCCCAACCCCCAGGAGCACTCTACAAGCCTCCCAAAGCTCTGCATGCCCTTTTTTATTTTGCCTGCAGAGTGCAAAAACTTTTTTTTTTAAATTTACCTCTTCAATATCATGGTGCATCTTATACTCCAGTGCATCTTATAATCCAAAACGTATGGCACATTTACAAATATTACATCATCTTTCGATCTGTACCTCACAGTGTTGTCCCCAATTCAGCCCTTCGATAGTTCTACTCTACTTCAACTTCTTTTCCTCAAATCCAACCATTGATAGAATCTGCTCCAAATCTCATAGCCATTTTTTTTTCCTTTTGGATCTTTGGCCTGACACACTTTCTCTTATTCTAATATGGTATTTTCTATTGTGTGAAAATGGGAGGGGGGATTGTGCGGAGTTAGCCATAACAAAATATGATATGTAGCCATAACAAAATTCTTTCTAGAAAGCCAAGGTCATCCTTTGTCTTTGCATTTCTGCACCTGACCAGAACTGGATGGGTGGAACTGCCAGCATGGCAGTGGAAGATGGACTTGTGGGTGTGGGGGCAAGATCTTGAACTTTCAACTGGGCGGGGGAAACCGGGAAGCTTTCCCAGATATGCCAACATGGCTCTCTTAGTACATTGGAACTTTGAGCAATATTTTGCTTTGGACTCTGATTTATTTTGGATGCTATTTGGAATCCTGGCAATGTCTCTTCTTTATTTTCTATTTCCATTGTCAACCTGTCACATTCTGCACAATCTAGTATTTTCTTTATTATTTCCCATTCTGAAGGTATATTCTCACATTTCCAATGTTGGGCATAACACGTGCAGCGTTCAAAATACAGAAATTTGAAGCGCAGCTGCTGACCTTCTAAGGCAGCCCCAGTAAATAGAACAGTGGAGGCATAGAAATCAGCTCTGCTGTGTGAATCAGCTGAAGCAGAAAGAAGGAAATATAGGACAGGATAGGGTGGGGGCAGGTGGGCAGGGCCAGCTGATCATTGGAACTACAGGTTCACCTTCCATAGTAACTAGAGTAGTTGCATGCAATTGATGACTCCCTTAGAGCAGGGATGTGAAACCTTTATAAAATGTTTTGTAGATGGCATTTGCCCCCAGCGAGATTGGCCGAAATGTATCCAAATTTATCCCCCAAATGTTGGAGATGTAGCCGCAAGTCTGGGACATTCTACCATATGTGGTGGACGTGCCCCATCACAAGGAAATACTGGTGCAAAATTCAGAAATGGTTGGAAGAAATTACGGAGCCAAAAATAGAACTGAAACCAGAAGTGTTCTTATTAGGAATATTAGACCTGAAAACGGACAAAAAATCTCAACACATAATACTACCCATACTCACTGCAGCTAGGATTGCCTTCGCACAAAACTGGAAACAAATCAATACACCCGCAGATGAAACAATATTTAGAAAAGTACTTGAATGTGCAGAGATGGACAAAATGACCATAGAACTAAAAGAAAGAGAAGAATCGGACTTCTATAAAAAATGGGATAGAATTTATAAGTGGCTAGAAAACAGAAGCCAAAACAGGAAATAGAGAATGTAAATATAATGGTGATATGAACAATTAATATGTCAGCGTTCCAAATATCATCCAAAATTAAATCAGAGTCCAAGGCAGAGCTATCCTCAAAGTTCCAATTTATTAATAGAGACATGTTGGCACATCTGTGGAAAACCCGAATCTGAAAGCTTCCTGGGTTTCCCCACCCAGTTGAAAGTTCATGATCTTGCCCCCACACCCACAAGTCCGTCCTGTGGTCCAATCTCCCACTGCCATGCTGGCAGTTCCACCCATCCACTCCGGTCAGGCTCAGAGGCGTAGAGAACAAAAGATGACCTTGGTTTCTAGAAGGAATTTTTTATTTTGACAACAACACATACAAACTTGAACATTGGGCACTATCTAATAAAATGAAATTCAATGGTGAAAAGAATAAGGTTCTACATTTAGGCAACAAAAACGAAGGCACAGGTACAGTATAGATGATACCTTGCTGAGTAGTAATAACTGTGAAAGGGATCTTGGAGTCCGAGTGGACAACCATTTAAATAGGAGCCAGCAGTGTGCAGCAGCTGCCAAAAAAGCCAACACAGTTCTAGGCTGCATCAACAGAGGGATAGAATCAAGATCACTTGAAGTGTTAATGCCATTTTATAATGGCTTGGTAAGGCCATACTTGGAATACTGCATTCAGTTCTGGTCGCCACGATGTAAAAAAGATGTGGAGACTCTAGAAAGAGTGCAGAGAAGAGCACCAAAGATGATTAGGGGACTGGAGACTAAAACATATGAAGAACGGTTGCAGGAACTAGGTATGTCTAGCTTAAGAGAAAGAAGGACTAGGGGAGACATGATAGCATTGTTCCAATATCTCAGGGGTTGCCACAAAGAAGAGGGAGTCAAACTATTCTCCAAGGCACCTGAGGGTAGAACAAGAAGCAATGGGTGGAAACTAATCAAGGAGAGAGGCAACTTAGAACTGAGGAGAAATTTCCTGACAGAACAATTAATCGGTGGAACAGAAGTTGCCTCCAGAAGTTGTGAATGCCCCAACACTGGAAGTCTTTAAGAAGATGTTGGATAGCCATCTGTCTGAAACGGTATAGGGTTTCCTGCCTAGACAGGGGGTTAGACTAGAAGACCTCCAAGGTCCCTTCCGACTCTACTATTGTATTGTATTGTATTGTACTCCTTACTATTCCCCCTCCCAATTCCCAACTAATGAAACAGCATAGTAGAAAAGAATATTAGCGTGGCAGGCTAAAGATCCTAAAAGGAACCATCTGCAGGCGTGACATAATATTATATCAGTATCAGTACTACTGTTATTATATTATTGGACAAGGTAAAATCAATAGGAAGGCAATGCAGAGTGGAGATCTAAAAAGGCTAACTATGAAAGCCAATACAGAAAGCTGTAGAATTACTTTATATTGTTATGTATGTCTTGGGTTTTTTGTGTTTTCCTGTTATGTTTTTCTTTCTGTTTTTAAAAATTGAAATGTTTAATAAAGTATATTTTTAAAAAAATGGGACAGGATAGGGCAGGGGCAGGTGGGCGGGGCCAGCCGATCATTGGATTACCAGTTTACCCAAACCGGTCTGAACCGGCTGAAACCCAAGCCTGCTCAGAACACAATTCTGATATTTAACCACAGGCAAACTTCATAGGAAGCCAGAAAACAACAGATTTTTTTGTTAATGCCATAAATAATGAAAGCAAGTGTTACCTTTTCACCTTTTCCCCATGTTATGTTTTGCTTGCACACAGTTTTGTTTTCCTTCTTGCTTGCTCACCTCCACTCCAAAGGTTGGCAACTCACTGAGGGGGGGGGGAAACAGAATATTATTGGTTTATCGGAGAGATTCTCTCTCGCAAATGCTGGAAAAAAGTCAAACAAACGTTGGAGGCGATGAAAGAAAGACAAGGAAATGGGGAAAATCTCTGATCACATTTCCTCCTTCAAAATGTTCCTTTGGGGGAAAATATAAAGCCATTCTTCAAATTCTGGCCATTTTCTCAAGGGGTGATGAATGTCAGGATTGCTGGGGCCCTAAATTCACAAATTGAACATTTCAGATTAACAAATTTGGAAGGGATTTTGCATGTATCTAGTCCAACCCCCCACTCAAGAAGGGGACCCTATACCATGTCTAACAAATGGCAATCTAATCTCTTCTTGAAAGCCTCCAGTGATGAAAACTCCCACAACTTCTGAATACAATTTGTTCTACTGGATTATTTCAGGAAATTTCTCCTTAATTCCAGGTTGCTTCTCTCCTTGATTAGTTTCCATGTATTTCTTGTCCTGCCTTCAGGTACTTTGCAAAATAGGTTGACCCGCTCTTTCTTACGGCAGCCTCTTAGATATTGGAACACTGCTTTCATGTCACATGTAGACCTTATATTCACTGGACAAGACAAACTCAATTCCTTCAACAATTTTTCTTTGAGAATAGGATAGGATAGGATAGGATAGGATAGGATTGGATAGGATAGGATAGGATAGGATAAGATAAGATAAGATAATAAAGTGGAGTAAAATATGGATTAAACATATAAGAATGAAGACGTGGCATAAAAGGGACAGTTGGAAACTTGCTTAAAGGGACAGGGAAATGTCATCAGCCCTCAACCACAACATGTTCCAGTAAAAGTCCCTATGTCAAAAGTCCAAAACCACAAGGTTCAAATAAAGTTTGTTAATGACACTTAGCCCTTACCTGTAACAAAAGGAGAAGTAAGACCCCCATCTCCTTATAGAGCTTTTTCCCCAAGGTAACCAATAAGAAATGAGTTAAGTGTTTCCGTGTTACACTGTCTTTGAGAATGTATAAGAATGCGTGCTTCGATAATAAAGATTGTTCAGAATTTCCAATGCTAGCTATGTGCTAGCTTTCTGAACCTGGCTGCCAAATAAACTTTTCCTGTATCCTATCCTATCCTATCCTATCTTATCGAAGACTGAGAAGTCTAAGCCTGTCATTTTCTGCAACAATTCGATAAGATAGGATAGGATAGGATAGGATAGGATAGGATAGGATAGGATAGAATATGGAACGGAACAGAACAGGATAGAATATGGAACAGAACAGAACAGAACAGAATAGAATAGAATAGAATAGAATATGGAACAGAACAGAACAGAGGAGAATAGAATAGAATAGAATAGAATAGAATAGAATAGAATAGAATAGAATAGAATAGAATATGGAACAGAACAGAACAGAGGAGAATAGAATAGAATAGAATATGGAACAGAACAGAACAGAGGAGAATAGAATAGAATAGAATAGAATAGAATAGAATAGAATAGAATAGAATATGGAACGGAACAGAACAGAATATGTAACAAAATAGAACATAATAGAACAGAATAGAATAGAATAGAATCATAGGGTTATAAAGGAGCTTGGAGGTCTTCTACTCCATCCTCCTGCATTTCCTCCTTATTGACTAAGAACTGTAGACCATCCCATTAATCTGCAGCCCATTTATACGTCTTAGTTTGGCAACTGAGAGTTCCAGCACTCCAAGAGCAGGAAGTAGGAATGAACCACACTTCTTGAGCGCTCCTCCCAATGCTTGGAAAGGAACCGGCCTCCCTCCCTCCCTCCTGCTTCCCTAAGAGCGTTTGCAGCCAATGTTTCTCTCTTTGTCGATCTGTTTTGGGAGGAGGAACCCATATGTGACAGGGGGCAATAAAAGCAATGCCAATGCTGACAGCATCATTTGCACATTTTCAGGCTGTAACTATCAGCTGAGTACAGCAGCATCTGAAATGGCCACTTAACAGTATAATGAGAATATGGGTTAATTTTTGTGCCAGGACCATTTCCCTCATTCACCGCAATTTTGTTAGGAAAGTAGATTCACTTGGTGGTATTCATTTTTCTTCACAGCTATTTTCTCACCAAAAAAACTAAGCCCTTCCTTCCTTCCTTCTGCCCTCCCTCCCTCCTTTTTTCTTTCCTTCCTTCCTTCCTTCCTTCCTTCCTCCTTTTTTCTTTCCTTCCTTCCTTCCTCTCCCTCCCTTGCTCCCTCCCTCCTTTCATCCTTACTTCCTCACTCCCTCTTTCCTTTATTCTTCACTCCTTCTTCCCCCTATCCCTTCCCTCCCTCTGTATTCCCTCCCTTCTTTTTGAGTTAAATGCTGAGTTGAGTCAAATATTACTGTATATCAAATTGCTTCAGGGTCTGATCTCTGCCTTCCTTCCTTCCTTCTTTCCTTCCTTCCTTCCTCCCTCCCTTCCTTCCTTCCTTCCTTCTCTCCCCTCCTCCCTCCCTCCCTCCTTTTTGACTTAAATGTTGTTAAATTGCTTTATTGTCTGATCTCTGCTTTCCTTCCTTCCTTCCTTCCTTCCTTCCTTCCTTCCTTCCTTCGTTCCTTCTCTCCTTCCTTCCTATTACTTTCCATATGCTTGATTAAAATGTCATAAATACCCAACTTGGTCAGGGATTTTGGAGGTTCTTCTCAAGAAAAAAAAAGGAAGGGCATCGTGTATCCTGGAATGCTCATAGCTATGAAAGGAAGCGAATGAAGAATCTTACTCTTCCATGCTAGGGAGCAAATGAAGGAAACATTCAGCTTTACTTGTGTATTTCTGGCTAAAATCCATCATTCAGTCCCAGGTAGCTATGGTAAAATTCTAAAAGGAAAGAGGGAAGGGAGGGATAGAGGGAGGGAAGGAAGAGAGGTAAAGAAGGGGAACGGGTGAAAGAAAGGGGGACGGGAGGGAGGAAAGGAAAGAGGTAAAGAAAGGGAAGGGGTGAAAGAAAGGAGAATGGGAGGGAGGGAGGAGTGAAAGAAAGGGGAAAGGAAGGGAGGTAAGGAGGTAAAGAAGGGGAAGGGTGAAAGAAAGGAGGAAGGAAGGGAATGAGGGAGAAGTGAAAGAAGGGGAAAGAAAGAGTGAAAGAAAGGGGAGGAAGTGAGGGAGTTAAGGAAGGAGGTAAAGAAGGGTTGAAAGAAAGGAGAAAGGAAGGGAATGAGGGAGAAGTGAAAGAAGGGGAAGGAAGGTGGTGAAAGAATGGGGGAAGGAAGGAAGGAAAGGAAAGAAGGAGGGAAGTAAAGAAGGAAGGAGTGAAAGAAGTGGACAGGGTGAACAAAAGGGGGAATGGAGGGAGGGAGGAAGGAAGGCAGGATGGAAGGAAGGAAAGAAAGAAAGAAAGAGAAGGAAGCTAGGGAGGTAAGGAAGTAGGACAAGCTACGAGCTTGTGCTATTTTCTTTACTTAATGTATTTTTCCATTGTTCCCTCTAACCTCATAGAACCATAACATCATAAAGTTGGGAGGGCCCATCAATGCCAACACTCTGCTCAATGCATCAATCCAAATTAGAGCATCTCTGGCAGGTGGCTATCTAGAGTCCACTTGGACCACCACCAATAAAGGAGAATGCAACACCTCTCTCTGGCTCACTGTTTCCCCTGCAAAAAAACACTTTCCCTATTAAACCATTTTAAAGCACCCCCCTCAAATGTTCAACCAGCCTCTGCTTTGCATTCTTCCACGCCCCGCCCTGTGGAATGACAAGGAACTGACCTTCACCTCATAATGATCGTTCTGAGACATTTTGTTTGAATGAAGAAGTTACTAAGTTGAATAATTAAACGTCTCTGTTTTAATAAACTTTGGTTCAGTTTAACCTTTTTTTGCATACTTTTGGCCTGGATGATTCAGTCTTCATTGACATATCCCAAAAATAGAAGCCTGCATGTCATTGGTTCCATTATCTAATTACTTCTAAATTTAGAATTTTTTTTTAAAAAAAATAAAACATAATATGCTTTATGTTCACCTGAGCTATAGATATTCGCCACTATTGCAATGCCTTATGTTCGTTTAATTGATCTGTGCCTTATACTCATCCCTTCAACCATCATCATCATTTAACGACCCCATAATCCCTTGAGGGGTGGAGTCAGGGCACCTGAAAGGAGCTAGCAGAATATTTACTGGCCGGATGCCCTTCCTGATGGCAATGAGGAGGTTTGTTCAGCAGATATTTTCTCATTGTGCCCAGAGAGAGAAAGAAATATCTGCCTCTGCCTAGGATCGATACTCATCAATACAATACAATAGCAGAGTTGGGAGGGACCTTGGAGGTCTTCTAGTCCAACCCCCTGCCTAGGCAGGAAACCCTATACCGTTCCAGACAAATGGCTGATCCAACATCTTCCTAAAGACTTCCAGTGTTGGGGCATTCACAACTTCTGGAGGCAACTTCTGTTCCACTGATTAATTGTTCTAACTGTCAGGAAATTTCTCCTTAGTTCTGCTTCTCTCCTTGATTAGTTTCCACCCATTGCTTCTTGTTCTACCCTCAGGCGCCTTGGAAAATAGTTTGACTCCCTCTTCTTTGTGGCAACCCCTGAGATATTGGAACACTGCTATCGTGTCTCACCTAGTCCTTCTTTCTATTACACTAGAGATACCAAGTTCCTGCAACCGTTCCTCATATGTTTTAGTCTCCAGTCCCCTAATCATCTTTGTTGCTCTTCTCTGCACTCTTTCTAGAGTCTCCACATCTTTTCTACATCGTGGCGACCAGAACTGAATGCAGTATTCCAAGTTGTATTAACACTTCACGTGATCTTGATTCTATCCCTCTGTTGATGCAGCCTAGAACTGTGTTGGCTTTTTTGGCAGCTGCTGCACACGGCTGGCTCCTATTTAAACGGTTGTCCACTAGGATTCCAAGATCCCTTTCACAGTTACTACTGTTTAGCAAGGTACCACCTATACTGTATCTGTGCATTTCGTTTTTGTTGCCTAAATGTAGAACCTTACTCTTTTCACCATTGAATTTCATTTTATTAGATAGTGCCCAATGTTCAAGTTTGTCAAGATCCTTCTGTATGTTCTGTATCACTTCAATGCAGCATCTGAATAGAAAAATGAATAAGCATTATGAGAAAAAAAAGTATTACATATAATTATAATTATATGCAAGAAGAAAGGTTAATAATGCATGCCTTTAAAAAGAGGACTCAAAGCAGAATGCCAACACCAACAAGTGTTTGGCTAGAATGGTCACATGCAGAAATCCTCAATAGGCTTTTAATATGCAGAGTCAGCTTGGTCTAGAGGTTAAGGCACCATGTTAGAAAGCAGGAGTTTGTGAGTTCTTACTCCCGCCTTAGGCAAGAAAGCTGGCTGAGTGACTTTGGACCAATCACCAGGAAACCGTGAGTTCTAGTCCTGCTTTATGCTTTTTATGAATTTACATATATATTTAGATCCTAAGGAGGATATCTTATGTTTCAAGCTGCCCAGAGTCACCTTGAAATGAGATGTGTGGCAAATAAGTTTCATAATAAACAAACAAACACAAACAGGAGCTTTGGACTGGTTAGCTAAAATTGGAGAATGGCTAATAATCTTATCCAAGTCTTATGTACAAGAGCAATCTTTAGAATTGAGAAAAATGATGAAAAATAATGCAGGCTAACTTAGAGAGGCATTTGTTGAAGGAGTCAAAGTCTAAAACAAACTCTTTAGATGATAGATAGATAGATGATAGATAGATAGATAGATAGTAGATAGATAGATGGATGGATGGATGGATGGATGGATGGATGGATGGGCAGGCAGGCAGGCAGAAAAATAGACTGAAAAAACAGACAGACAGACAAAGACAAAGAGATAGATAGATAGATAGATAGATAGATAGATAGATAGATAGATAGATAGATAGATAGATAGATAGAGATGCATAAGATAGATAGACAGACAGATAGATATGGATGGATGGATGGATATGGATGGATGGATGGATGGATATGGATGGATGGATGGATGGATGGATGGATGGATGGATGGATGGATGGATGGATAGGCAGGCAGGCAGGCAGGCAGACAGAGACAGACAGACAGGCAGACAGAGACAGACAGACAGACAGACAGACAGGAAAAAACAAAGACAGAGAGAGAGAGAGAGAGAGAGAGAGAGAGAGAGAGAGAGAGAGAGAGAGAGAGATGAGATAGATAGATAGATGATAGATAGATAGATAGATGATAGATAGATAGATAGATAGATGATAGATAGATAGATAGATAGATAGATAGATAGATAGATAGATGATAGATAGATAGATAGATAGATAGATAGATAGATAGATAGATAGATAAGGATGGATAAAATAGATAGACAGGCAGACAGGTAGATATGGATGGATGGATGGATGGATGGATGGATGGATGGATGGATATGGATGGATGGATATGGATGGATGGATGGATGGATGGATGGATGGATGGATGGATGGATATGGATGGATGGATGGATGGATGGATGGATGGATGGATGGATGGATAGATAGGCAGGCAGGCAGGCAGGCAGGAAGGCAGGCAGACAGAGACAGACAGACAGGCAGACAGAGACAGACAGACAGACAGGAAAAAACAAAGACAGACAGAGAGAGAGAGAGAGAGAGAGAGAGAGAGAGATGAGATAGATAGATAGATGATGATAGATAGATAGATAGATAGATAGATAGATAGATAGATAGATGATAGATAGATAGATAGATAGATAGATAGATAGATAGATAGATAGATAGATAGATAGATAAGGATGGATAAAATAGATAGACAGGCAGACAGGTAGATATGGATGGATGGATGGATGGATGGATGGATGGATGGATGGATGGATGGATGGATATGGATGGATGGATATGGATGGATGGATGGATGGATGGATGGATGGATGGATGGATGGGTAGGTAGGTAGGTAGGTAGGCAGGCAGGTAGGTAGGTAGATAGATAATAGAGACAGACAGACAGAGAGGAAAAAACAAACAAACAAACACACACACACACACACACACAGAGAGAGAGAGATGAGAGAGAGAGAGAGAGATAGAGATAGATAGATAGATAGATAGATAGATAGATAGATAGATAGATAGATAGATAGATAGATAGATGATAGTGTTGGCTGAGAGGTTGGACAGCTCCCATTTAAAAGGGGAGCTGTCCGACCATCTCTTCGGTGGATGTTTGCACGTACTTAAATAAGAGCTGTTATTCGCTGAGCCTTTTGTGCCTTTCATTACCCGATCTAACACTGGCAAGGAAGGTGGGATTGGAAGGCAATTAGGCGGACAAGAGATCGAAGCCTCACGGACCAAAAGAGCTTTATCGTATGGCAGCATTCCGCCCAGAGCACAGGAGAGGCAACTACAGGGCCATCGCGAATTGTCAGCTGCGGAACGGAACTACAGCCAGCTGGACCGCGAGGCCCTGGCTGCAGTGGCGGGAGTCAAGTGGTTCCACAAATACCTGTACAGCAGAGACTTTGACCTGATTACAGATCACAAGCCTCTGCTGGGACTTTTGGCTGGGGACCACCCCACCCCGGTGTCACTCTCCCCCCGAATGAACTCATGGACTATCTTCCTGGCTGCCTATTCCTATCATCCACCACCTGGGCACCACACTAGGGCACGCCGATGCATTGAGCTGCTGCCCCCTACTGGAACTGCTCACTGACCCCACCCCCGAGGCCGTGGTGCTTCTGCTTGACTGCCTGGACTCGGGACCTGTCTCCTCCAACGACATCGCACGTCACTCTACAAAGGACCTCATAATCAAACAAATTTTGAACTGGGTATGGAGGGGGTGGCCCAAGGGGCCGGTTGGGGCTGAATTTAAACTGTACTTTTCCAAGCGGGATGAACTGTCGGTAATCAAGGGTTGTCCGTTATGGGGCGACCGGGTGGTCATTCCGAAACAACTACAAATAGCCGTTTTAGAGGCACTTCACATGGGTCACCCGGGAATAGTCAAGATGAAAGCACTGGCAAGGAGTTATGTGTGGTGGCCCAGTATGGACAGAGACATACAGGAGTGGGTAGCCACATGCACACCCTGCCAGGAATCCAGACCGGGTCCCCCAGAGGCACCTGCAAAGGAGTGGGGAGCGGTCCCAATCACCGTGGTCCAGAATTCATATAGACTTCGCCGGGCCAGTCCAGAGAGAGAGAGAGAGAGAGATTGATTTCCAGAAGAAGTTATGTTCCAGCAAGCCTGAAAATAGGTTCAGGACAGTCTAAAAGAGACTCTTTTTCATTTAATATGTAACCATCTGATCTTCTGCCATCTGATCATGAGCTTAGAGAAATAAAAAAGCCAATTGAAGAAAATGGTGACGATTGCTCAGCCTGGATTTCTGAGCAATGATCATTCTGATCCATCTTATTATCTCAGTGCAAGCTTTTTCTCTGTCACCTTCTGTGATTATTCCAGGGATCTGGTTGTCCTCTCTTGTAAACAAAAGTATCTGTGGTCTGAGCCACAGCTTAGCAAAGTTGCTCTTACTTTCTTAAGGGAAAAGAGAGCATGTGGTGCTACCTTATTCTTAAATAGGTAGACAATCCTCTACCAATCTTACAAATGATCAAATAAAAATTGATAAATAAGTCCCGGGGCGAAAAATGCAAGAAAATACCAAAAAGGAAATTCAGATCTTCACATCTTAGAAACCTCTTTGTGATGACACCTGAAACATTTTTAAATAGCTCCCCAGCAAAATACTTTCCCCTTAGGCACAGAGTTATGAGAGCAAGAAGCCAACTCAGGCCTGGTATTGTTCTGAATTCCTGATCTGCCCTCCAGAAAATATTTTCTTTCTAACGATAGCTGAAAAACAATTAAATAAAAATGCCAAAATGTTTATATATGAAGATATGGGGAAGAGGAAGGAAGGGGAGGAAGGGAGGGGAGGGGAAGAGAATGGTTGGGAGGAAGGGGAGAGGAGGGAAGGGAAGGGAAAGAGAGAGAGAAAAAAGAGATAAAAAGAGAGAGATGAAGGAAGTAAAGACAGAAGGAAGGAAGGAAGGAAGGAAGGAAGGAAGGAAGGAAAGAAAGAAAGAGAGAAAGAGAGGGAAAGAAAGAAAGAAAGGTAGATGAAGAAAGGCAGGTAGGCAAGAAGGAAGGAAGGAAATAAGGAAAGCTAGAGGAAGGAAGGAAGGAAGGAAGGAAGGAAGGAAGGAAGGAAGGAAGGAAGGAAGGAAAGCTGGAGAAAAGAAGGAAGGAAGGAAGGAAGGAAGGAAGGAAGAAAGGAAATAAGGATATAAGGAAAGCTAGAGGAAGGAAGGAAGGAAGGAAGGAAGGAAGGAAGGAAGGAAGGAAGGAAGGAAGGAAGGAAGGAAGGAAGGAAAGCTGGAGAAAAGAAGGAAGGAAGGAAGGAAGGAAGGAAGGAAGGAAGGAAGGAAGGAAGGAAAAGGAAGGAAGGAAGGAGGGAGGGAGGGAGGAAAGAAAAAAAGCAGTGATTGGACCCTTAGGCAATTTGACATAACATTTAACTCTAAGTAGAAAAGCAATTGCAAGTCCATGAATCATTCTTGACATTTATTCTTAAGAAGGAGAAAAGGAAGAATGGATGTGTGGATGGTACAACAGACATACATTACTCATACAGAACAGTGTGGCCACCCATAACAGAATCCATTGGACCATTTGTTCAATTCTACAGTACAAGCCCTCAAAGCTCTCCTTGCAATCCTAGCAATCAACATTCAGAATATTGGCTGCATTGTCCCAGAAGGCTATGCAGGTTCCGTTTCCATCTTGGCTTACTTAACCACCTTCTCTCCAGAAAGGAGAAGCCTTTTCAGAGAGTGGGGAAAGGCTACACTGTTTGGGTAACCACTGGTGGAGGCATCTAGCCATTCACAAAATACGTAGCTTGGATTATATGCAGTGGTGGGATTCAGCCGGTTCGCATCTATTCTCTAGAACCGGTTGTTAACTTTCTAAGCAGTTCAGAGAACCGGCTGTTGGAAGAAATCATTGCATTTTAACTAATTTAATCCCTCAAGGCGCTCTGGCACCCTGCCTGATTTGTAACTCCTGATTGCAGGTACTGTGGATGCAGTGGTGAAATTCAAAGGTTTTTTTTTTTACTACCGGTTCTGTGGCCGTGATTTGGTGGTTGTGGTGTGGCTTGGTGGGCGTGGCAGGGAAAGGATACTGCAAAATCTCCATTCCCATCCCACTCTGGACCAGCCAGAGGTGGCATTTGCTGGTTCTCCAAACTACGCAAAATTTCCGCTACCAGTTCTCTGAACTACTCAACATTTCTGCAACTGGTTCTCCAGAACCTATCAGAACCTGCTGGATTTCACCCATGTGCGGATGGCAAGTAAATTATTCGGACAGAATAGTTTAGGTTTCCATGATGACTGTGACTGTCATTGATCTTCAGTGGGTATTCCCCCATTTCTAATCTAATGATTGGTATTTAGGGCAGCTTTTTGCAAGCAAAGAAGCTCTTGGCATTTTTGTATAGGTAATCCTTCACTTACAACAGTTCACTTAGTGACAAATTCACTGAAAAAAAGTGACTTATGACCATTTCTCACACTTACGACCATTGCAGCATCCCTGCTATCATGGGAGGCCAGGCGAGGAGAAGCACCCCTCTATGTGAGTGATATCCAGTTGGCCATGCTCACCCAGTCATATGACCACCCAGCCATGCCTACCCAACTGGTCATTAGGGCAGAGAAATGCTTGTTCATTCATTTGAATCTGACCACTAATTATATGGATGGAAGCCCACCACAAAAACTCAGGTCTGGATTTGGAAAACATGAACTTGGGAAGGAAGTAAAAGAAGAGCTTCCTTATTGTGGTGAAGGAAAAAACCTTGTCCAAGTAATAACCCAAAGTTAAGCTCAACTCTTATCTCACTCTTTCTTTTATTTTTTGGGGTGAGAAGAAAATATCTTCCCCTGAATAAGGAGAGAAAAAGCACCATCACTTGCCCCTGTGACCTGAACTCTTAAGAGGCAGGAAAGTCTCCTGTAGAATGGAGGGAAGTAAGAATAACGCTTGTAAATTATACATCCCGGGTCACTCACCCAAGATAAGAAATTTATAACAACAGTCCTGGGAACGGAGGTTGTTCTCGAATCTCTATTTCTTGATTTTCGGAGTCAATTTGGCAGCTGCTGGAGGGAAAGTTGGGGAGACAAATCCATGCAATGAAAGGCAGTGGACAGAAAGCAAACAGCAGTAGAAATGTATTTTCATTTTATTTTATGTATTTCATCAAGCATGAATTAGATAATAGATATAAGTATAAATATGATTATGAATACAGGAAATGGATACTAACTCAAGGGAATATTAGGACAGGGATGGGAGCAGTGGTGGGTTCCTCCCAGTTCAGCCCGGTTTGGCTGAACCTATAGTAGTTGGCGGCAGGAGGCCTCACCCACCTGCCCAGATGCTTCTGTGCATGCACAGAAGCATTGCGTGCACATGGGAGCATGCAACCTACCACTGAACGGTAGGCATGCTGGTGCGCTTATGCACATCCCTTAAAGATCTCTTAGGAATAGGGTGAGGTCAACAGCAGACAGTCTAAGGTTAAAGTTATGGGGGGTTTGAGGATGTTATAGCAGAGTCAGGTAGAGCACTCCAGGCATTGACAACTCTGTAACTGAAGTTGTATTTTCTGCAATCAAGTTTGGAGTACTTTAGCACACATTTGTATCGATTGGGAGCTCATGTGTTGTTGTGGTTGAAGCTGAAGCAGTCATTGACAGGTAGGACATTGTAGCAGAGAATTTTACGTGCTATGCATAGGTTGGATCGAAGACGGCAAAGTTCTAAGTTGTCTAAGTCCAACATTTCTTGTCTGGTGGCAAAAGGTATTCTGTTGTGAGCAGAGGAGTGGAAGATTCTTCTCGTGAAATATCTCTGGACAGATAATCACTCTTGGCTGCAGACCTAGTTTGCAAACCAATTACATTTTTATCCACCACAGTCCAATTCGAAGCGCCTTGGATATTCTCGGAAGCTGTGGAAGCAATCACCAAACAACAAGCATCTGAATATTGGTGATTTCCCCCAAAGGGATCTGCATAAATGCTCAAGGGAAGATGTGGTCCTTCTAATGATGGCCAAATCTTATCGTCAAAAAAGAGTCCATCGAAGGGTTCCTCTTGAGGGTGTTGGGTGGAGAAAAGGCTCTTACTAAGAACGGATCTCAGAAACAACTGAGGATTGGAAGAAAGAGGGAAAGAAAAAAAAGGAGAGAGAGAAAGAGAGGGTGGGAGGGAGAGAGGAGGGAGGGAGAGGACACACACACACAGAGAGACAGAGAGGGGGGGAGGGAGGGAGAGAGGAAGGGAGGGAGAGGCAAACACACACACACACACACACACACACACAGAGAGAGAGAGAGAGAGAGAGAGAGAGAGAGAGAGAGAGAGAGAGAGAGAGAGAGAGAGAGAGAGTGCTGGCAATTCTCCTTGACAGACAAGAGACAGAGAGAGAGGGAGAAACAGACAGAGACAGAAAGAAAGAGAGAGACAGAGAGACAGAGAGAGAGAGACAGACAGAGATACACAGAGACACACAGAGAGAGACAGAGAGAGCGGGGAGAGACAGAGAGACAAGAAAGAGACAGACAGAGACACAGCGAGAAAGAGAGAGGAGAGAGAAACAGAGAGAGAGACAGAGAGAGAGGGAGAGACAGACAGACAGACAGAGACACACACAGAGAGACAGAGACAGAGAGAGTGCTGGCAATTCTCCTTGACTTCAGTCCCTGACATTCCCTATCTCCTCAGTGACCCATGATTTATTTATTTATATGAAATCTAAAATGTGCTTTCTTAATTGGTTTCATCTACATTTTAATAATACATTAGCTTGCAATAAACTGCCCCCCCTTCTCAAAATTCCATAATACACAACACACAAATCAACCCCTTCCCCTTTCTCTGCCTGCCCCCTCACTCGCCCCCACCCCCCACCCAGCCCTTGACTGAATTGAATTATAAAGCACTGTTGACGTTCTATATCAGGATTGCCTTTATTCCTTGCTACATATTTTCTCATTACATTTCCTCTATGATTTATTTATGACAGTGCTATGCATATAAAATCTATCCTGCTCCAAAGTTCACATTGCAATGACCGTAGTGCTAGTCCTGGGGGTGGGAGGGGGGGAGAAATAAGTTCAGCTGGGATGATTCACGAGTCAAACACGTCTGGCAAGTGTCCTTCTGTTCCATCAAGTATGTAAATCCGTGCAACTTTGCATGGAAGAGCATTCTTCGCTTTGTCCACCAAAGTTGACATTGCACTGTTGGCCCAAAAAAGCAAGATGGGATATCCTTAAAGATACGATTTGTTGTGACCATGAAATCATGTTGCACCCCTTGCTCATCTAGATGGTAACAGGGTGGGTTGTCGATCTTCACACTTTGTTCTTGAGTTTCCAGATTATTCAGGCTTCTTCTCCCAATTCTCAAAAATTAGACATTCGGTCAATTTAGGGTAAGTCAACATTCTAACCACTGTGCCATCACAACTCTAGATGACAAGAGCTGTGATGGCACAGTGGTAAGAATGTAGTTGTTGGTAGTTGTGAAGTCGTGTCCAACCCATTGCGACTCAATTGACAATGTTCCTCCAGGCCTTCCTGTCCTCTACCATCCCCTGGAGTCCATTTAAGCTCACTCCGACTGCTTCAGTGACTCCATCCAGCCACCTCATTCTCTGCTGTCCCCTTTTGCTCTCCATCTTTCCCAGCATGAGGCTCTTCTCCAGGGAGTCCTTCCTTCTCATTAGGTGGCCAAAGTCTTTGAGTTTCCTCTTCAGGATCTGGCCTTCTAAAGAGTAGCCAGGGTTGATCTCCTCTAGGACTGACCGATTTGATCGCCTTGCAGTCCAGGGGACTCGCAGGAGTATTCTCCAGCACCAGAGTTCAAAGGCTTCCATTCTTTGGTGCTCAGCCTTCCTTATGATCCAACTTTCACAGCCATCCATTGCAACTGGGAAAACTATAGTCATAGCTACGCAGAATAAAATGCAATATTGCAGGCTAATTTTGCTGACTGCCAGCAGTTCGATTCTCACCGTCTCAAGGTTGACTCAGCCTTCCATCGTTCCAAGTTCAGTAAAAGGAGGCCCAGATTTTTGGGGGCAAGTGACTGACTCTGTAAACTGCTTAGAGGGGGTTGTAAAGCACTGTGAAGCGGTATATAAGTCTAAATGCTACTGCTAGTGCTATCTCTAGCATGTCAAAGAGAAGGATTAAGAGGAACATGATAACATTCTTTGCCATAAATGCCACTGGTACCCAAATCTGTACTTGTAGAGTCAGATTTGCTGTTCTGTGACCATAATTTCTTACAAAGAGCAAAAGTATAAATTGGAACAATGGTTAAAGTAGAACTGGCCTTGTTGCATAATTGTCTATGTGTGTGGTCCTTCCTTCACTTCTTCACTCCTTTCTCCTTGTTTCCTTCCTTCCTTCTTTCCCTCCTTCAGCCATATTGCTTTACCTTCCTTCCTTCTTTCCTTCCTTCTTTCCCCGTTTCCTTACTTTTTTCTCTCTCTCCCTCCTTAAATCCCTTCCTTCCCTCCCTCCCACCCCGTTTCCTTCCTTCCCTCTCTCCCTCAGTCCCCTTCCTTCTCCTCCCTCCCTCCCTCCTTTCTTTCTCTCTCTCTTTCTTTTCTTTTCTTTCTTACATCTTAAGATATCTCAAACCATTTGTGGTGGGAAGTATAAGCAGGAAACTCAAAGTAACTCTGTCTGAATTGTGCTAGATATAAAATGAAGAATTGCCTTAGCAGGTTTACAAGATTTTGTACTTCACCATATATATATATATATATATATTTCTAAATCCAAATGGGCCTGACATTAAATCTGAAAGGTTGCTAAGGCCAAATCAATTTATATCTAGAGCAATTAAGACAGCACATGTTCCTATGACCTGCAATACTTTTCATTAAAACCTTTTGTTATGTCCAGTAATGGAACAGTCCAGCAACAAGCTGATTGCCAACTTTAATCTCAGCACACTCAGATTTGATGAGTACAATTAATCTGAAGTTCCCCCCAAATAAAACTAAAAATTATAATCTCCTGGAAGGTAATTCACCTATAAATTAAAGGGAACAGGAAGATAATGATGCTAAATATCTCCCTATTGTGCTCAATATTGAATAAATTATGGATTGGAGTTATTTGGAATGTAATTCTTGTGTCTTTGTGGGTCGAACACCAAAGGTGAAACTCATCCATCTATTTATTAATGAAAACTTAGTGGCTTGAGAGGTGAAAAATATAGGGACATTTATAATATGGGAATGATGGGAAAGTTGCTTTGAAGATACCCACTAATAATGTCTGATTAGGCTTTGCTTCAAATGTGGATTTACTAGGTTGCCATCTTAGTAATCTAAACGGCTTCAAGCTCCAGTAATTTTGCTTCATCAAACAGTGATGCAGCCAACAGGAGTCAAATAAATGCAAATAGGTGACATGATGAAGAGTAATTTATGTAATGGAAAAAAAACTAGCCAAGATATCAATGAAGGAGTGTGCAAGAGAGTGGAGGGGGAAAAGTTGATCTGAATAACACAAGGGAGGAAGTAGAAAATGAACAAAGAAGGATGGAGATCAATGGTCATTGTAATTGCTCACAACTACTGTTGGCCATGGTTTGCATGCTCACTTCATTTGATTGAAAAGTATCAGGTTCTTACAAGGATTCTGACTTCTGCTGGCTGCTGGGGAATTCTGGGAGTTGAAGTCCACCCTTCTGAAAGTTGGCAAGGTTGAGAAATACTGACCAATGAGATTCATTGAACTTTTTCTCTTGGGCTTAATGGAAAAAGAATTGGGGGGGGATTGGAACTTTGCTACTATTTATGTTGACAGTTTTTATGTATACATAAAAATGGAAGGACACTTTGATTCCCAGCATGGATGAAAGATGAGAACTATCTTAAATGCATTTGGGTCAATATTAAAGGTTGGGGGGAGAATGACATTGCCATAGGTCTATACTACAGGCCACCCAACCAAGCAGAGGAAGTAGATGAACTTTTTGCTAGTCAGCTAACTAAGGTATGTAGGAAGCACACCACAATAGTAGTGGGGGATTTTAACTACCTTGACATCAACTGGGAAACAAACTCTGCACCAAGTGGAAGATCCAACAGGTTCCTAACAAACCTAGCAGACAACTTTGTTTTCTAAAAAGTAGAGAAAGGAACAAGGGGATCAGCCATATTGGACTTAATTCTCACTAACAGAGAGGAAATGATAGAAGGTGTTGAAGCCACAGGAACCTTGGGGGCAAGTGACCATGCAATATTGGAATTCAACATTATGCAAACATAAGTAGTAGAACAAAGTCAAACTAGAGCCTTGGATTTTAAGAGAGCTAATTTCAATAAACTTAGAGCGAGTTTGGGAAGAATTCCATGGATGAGAATCCTCAAGGGGAAAACAACTCAAGAAGCTTGGGAAATTTTGAAAAATGAGATTACAAAAGCCCAGTCTAGCACAATACGAATGAAGAAGAAAAATAACAGCTCCCCCCCCAAAAAAAAAACCCAGCGTGGTTGCATAAAGAACTCTCTGACAAATCGAAAGACAAAAAAGATAAGTATAAAAAGTGGAAAGAGGGGGACATAACTAAGGCAGAATATCAGCAAATGCCCTGAGCCTGTAAAGATGAAGCGAGGAAAGCTAAGGCTCACAATGAAGAAAGGCTTGCCACAAAAATAAAAAAATAACAAAAAAAAGCTTCTTCCAACATGTTCAAAACAAGAAAAAGGTTAAGGAAACAATTGGTCCATTGCTGGGAGAAAATGGCAAGAAGGTGACAAGCAACAGGGAGAAAGCAGAACTATTTAACTCATGTTTTGCATCTGTCTTTACACAAAGGGATGAAACAGTCCAACCTATCAAAAGCAGCACCACAAAAATCAGATTAGGAACATAAGTTGAAATAGGGAAGAAAATGGTAAGTGAGCACCTGTCTACCCTAGACGAGTTCAAATCACCAGGATTGGATGGATTACACCCCAGGGTGCTAAAGGAACTAGCAGACGAGATCTCAGAAACACTGAACTATATCTTTGAGAGATCCTGGAGCACTGGGGAATTACCAGAGGACTGGAAAAGAGCTGATGTGGTTCCCATCTCCAAAAAATACCTCAATACCAGGAAAGATTCTGTAAAAGATAATCATGCAACGAATTAGTGAACACCTAGAAGTAAAAAAAGTAATAGCCAAAAGCCAACATGGGTTTGTCAAAAACAGATCATGCCAGACTAATCTTATTGCATTATTTGATAAAGTGACAAAATTAGTGGACCAGAGGAATGTCATCGATATAGTTCACTTGGACTTCAGTAAAGCATTTGATAAGATAGACGATAACCTACTACTAGATAAAGTAGAAGAATGTGGGTTGGACAGCATCACCACCAGATGGATTCGTAACTGGCTGACTAACCGCACTCAACATGCTGTCCTCAATGGAACTGCATCTACATGGAGGGAAGTATGCAGTGGAGTACCCCAAGGCTCTGTTTTAGGCCCAGTACTCTTCAACATCTTCATCAATGATTTGGATGAGGGAATAAATGGGGAACTCATCCAATTTGCAGATGACACCAAGCTGGCAGGAATAGCCAACACTCCAGAAGGATCTTGACAAACTTGAACATTGGGCACTATCTGACTTCCGGTTCCGGCGGCTACGGCGACGGGCAAGAATTTTGCCCGCTCCCGCTCTTCGGTGGGCTTCCCCCGTCCTCGGGGGGGGCACAGGACGCCCCGGAGAGGCGCCCTGCCGAAGGAGCGGCTCGCGGAAGGCTCTGGCACCGGCGGCGGCTGGTGGGGGCTTCTCCGCTTTGCTCCAGGCTCCGGGGAGCAGTTTTGGAGGGCGCGCCTGCGTCTCGCCCCATGCTGATCGGAGAACGTAAAACTGAAGGAAGCAGCGGCGGTGCGGTGAGATGCTTCCTCTCTTCATCCCCTTACTTTTGAGTTAATGGACTTTTCAGTAATTTTAAAAGTTAATCTTTCGGATTTATTTTTGGAGGAGCGGCTAGAGGGGAGGGGGATTTCCCCCCCCCTTGGACAAGCGGCTTGTAAAAATTCTGCTCTCGCCCCCAGGGGAAGGAGGAGGGGGGAGAGCCAACTAATGATGCCTCACCCCAGTAAAAGTGTTTTTCATGGGACTTAGTTCCAGAATTTATTGATGACCTGAGAACTTTCTGAACTTTTAAAATTTTTCCTATGCCTCTGAGCCCAAAGCTGGCAGGGCAAGATGGCACACTTCCGTTGTCTTCATGAACTGTGAAACCTGACTCCACCTTTAAAATTCAGGCTTCCGGTCTTTGTCTCCGTGTCACCCAGAGGAATCTCTTGTGGATTGTTATTTCCTGAACTCTTTGGAGAAAAAACTTTCATCTATTGCTAGATTGACTAAAGAAACTCCCACCTGTTTGGATCCTCTGCCTTCTGGACTCATCTGCCTGCTCTACTTCTCCAGCTGCCCAGTCTCTACACTGACTGATCTCTTTGTTTTATAAACCATGTCTCCAAAAAGACCACCCCCTGGAAAACCTGGCTTTGCTACTTCTGCACCGACATCTGCAACATCCAGTCCTGCCACACAGTCAAAGATTACAGAACTGATGCAACCTAAGAGTACAGAGATGGATTTGCAACAAATGCTTCAGCAACTCATACAGGGCCAGGAAGAAATTAAGAAACAATTAAAAGAAATGAAGGAAGAAATTAAAGAGAATCAAGTCCAAATTTATAAGAACTCACAGAGACTGGACCTTGTGGAGGGTGTGGTGGCGGAGGCGAGAGGGGGGGTAGAGGCTTTACAGAAGGGAAACAAAGAACTTGATATCCAACAAATGAAAACAGAGTTTGAGAGAATGTCCTTTTATCTTAGATTTCAAAATGTAATAGAAGCAGATGGGGAAAATATAAGGGACATTATGACTAATATTTTAGCTGAATACATACACAAAGATAAACAGCAGATGGAATGGGAGATAGATCTGGTCTATAGAGTGAATTCAGCATATGCCAGAACACACAATGTACCCAGGGAGGTTCATATTAAATTCCTTAGGAAAAGCACAAGAGATGAAATTCTGGGTGTACAAAGGGGGCAAACATTGACATATCATGACAGGGAGATAACCATCCTGAAGCAGATCCCCAAAAAAATTAGGGAGAAAAGGAAAAATTATTCGCAATTGGCGAATAAACTATACCAGAAGGGGGTGTGGTTTAGATGGTTGATGCCTGAAGGTATGCTGATATTCTGGGAGGAGACAAGAATTAGAATCAATACACCCATAGAGGCACAGGCCTTTATGGAAAAAAATAAAGCGAACCTAGAAAAAACAGAAGACACCACAATGGTCACACAGGACACGGGAGGGGCCGGAGCTCTGCCAGCGGGGGGTGAAGGGGCAATACCAAGAAAGCTCAGATCACAAAAATGAATAAGAAAACCACAATGTTATAAACAGGCCGAAAGTAATAATGAAATTATATCTAGACTTTATATCATAACTATATAAACTGATTGAAAACTATTTTTTCTAGAATTAATATGCTGATTTTTTATGATTATGTATTAATGTTTTATATTTAGATGTATCCTATGAGTTTGGAGAGAGGGGGCGTCTGCCACACTTGCAACTGCCAAAATTTGTAACCATTCCACTTACCCTTTTCCTTATAAATGTTTTAAAAAACCAATAAAACTTTTTGAAAAAAAAAACATTGGGCACTATCTAATAAAATGAAATTCAATGGTGAAAAGAGCAAGGTTCTACATTTAGGCAACAAAAACGGAATGCACAGGTACAGTATAGATGGTACCTTCCTCAATAGTAGTAACTGTGAAAGGGATCTTGAAGTCCTAGTGGACAACCATTTAAATATGAGCCAGCCGTGTGCAGCAGCTGCCAAAAAAGCCAACATAGTTCTAGGCTGCATAAACAGATGGATAGGATCAAGATCACGTGAAGTGTTAATACCACTTTATAATGCCTTGGTAAGGCCACACTTAGAATGCTGCATTCAGTTTTGGTCATCACAATGTAGAAAGGATGTGGAGACTCTAGAAAGAGTGCAGAGAAGAGCAACAAAGAGGATTAGGGGACTGGAGACTAAAACATATGAAGAACGGTTGCAGGAAATGGGTATGTCTAGTTTAATGAAAAGAAGGACTAGGGGAGACATGATAGCAGTGTTCCAATATCTCAGGGGTTGCCACAAAGAAGAGGGAGTCAAACTATTCTCCAAGGCACCTGAGGGTAGAACAAGAAGCAATGGGTGGAAACTAATGAAGGAGAGAAGCAACTTAGAACTGAGGAGAAATTTACTGACAGTTAGAACAATTAATCAGTGGAACAGAAGTTGCCTCCAGAAGTTGTGAATGCCCCAACACTGGAAGTTTTTAAGAAGTGATTGGATAACCATTTGTCTGGAACGGTATAGGGTTTCCTGCCTAGGCAGGGGGTTGGAATAGAAGACCTCCAAGGTCCCTTTCAACTCTGCTATTGTATTGCATTGTATTGAATGGTTGCAGAAGCTAATGGAGTTGGCTGAAATGGCAAAATTGACTACTTTGATTAAAGAAAAGAACATAAGTACTTTTGTTTCCACATGGAAACCACTTCTGAACTTCATGCTTTTCAGAGTTTGTTGCAGAAAAATCAAATCCAGAAGCACACAGATAACTGATGCAGCAGGATTCATTAATTTCTTTATATGGAATAGATGACTAAATTTACAATACCAACAGGTGGTTTTTCTAAATAAACACAAGGCAGGAGAGTTATAGACAAACACAAACAGTTAGCTCCATTTCAGCAGACAAGTCCAGACAGACTATTCGTTTACTTTTCAGAGCAGCAGACAGCTTTCTTAAGTTTCTGTTTCAATTCTCTGCACAGACTCAGATCTGTTTAAGCTCACATTGGCTGACTTAGTTGGTATTCCTATTCATTGGCTGACCTTGTTCCCATGTTTCTTTCAGACATGAATATTTTTGCAATGTTTGATGTGGAGAAGAATGAAAACTTGACTTGGGTTTTACCGATTAGACTGATAGATCTTTATAGAAATGGCTCGTTCATACTATTACGGAAAAGCAAAAAGTTGTGATTTGATGTTAATGCTTTATTTTGCCGTAATAGAGAGAGTCGGAAGTCAATACTTCTTTTACTTTTCTTTGTTTCTTATCTCTCCTCACTTCTCCTTTCCTCCTCCCCCCACACTTTTCTATTTATTTTGTATTTAATAATACTTTATACTTTTTATTCAGAGAGCACAAAAACAACAACCCACAGTTGAACCCTAAATAACAAATATTCACTTCTACCCATTTGTTCTTCTTCAAGACAAGAGGGAAAAAATTCCAGAATGTTACGTAAAGTATACATTATTTGCAGAGAGAAAACATCCTCGCACTATTTATCTATGCATTTTTGACTGATTGAACAAGCAGGAACCTTCCTTTAGGCTTCCTTTGAGCCATGGTGGCACTGTGGTTAGAATGCAATACTGCAAGCTATTTCTGCTGCCTGCTGGCTGCCTGCAATTTGGCAGTTCAAATCTCGCCAGGCTCAAGAGATTTCCATCTTCCATCCTACCAAGGTGGGTAAAATCAGGAGCCAGATAGTTAGGTCAAATGGTTGACTCTGTAAACCACTTAAGACATTGATTTCCTTCCTTCCTTCCTTCCTTCCTTCCTTCCTTCCTTCCTTCCTTCCTTCCTTCGTCCCTCCCTCCCTCCCTCCCTCCCTCCCTCATTTCCTCCCTTCCTTTCTTCCCAGTAGTTACAATGCAGCATTGTAGGCTAACTCTGCCCACTGCCAGCAGTTCGATTCTGAATGGCTCAAGGTTGACTCAGCCTTCCATCTTTCTGAGTTGGGTAAAATGAGGACCCAGATTGTTGGGAGCAAGAGGCTGACTCTGTCAACCACTTAAGAGATTGATTCCCTTCCTTCCTTCCTTTCCTCCCTCCCTTCCTTCTCAGTAATTACAATGCAGCATTGTAGGCCAACTCTGCCCACTGTCAGCAGTTCGACCCTGAATGGCTCAAGGTTGACTCTGCTTTCCATGCTTCTGAGGTGGGTTAAATGAGGACCAAGATTGTTGGGTGCAAGAGGTTGATTCTGTAATCTGCTTAGAGAGGGCTGTAAAGTGCTGTAAAGTGGTATATAAGTCTAAGTGTTATTGCTATTACATTGTTTCTTCAGGAGATCCAAAGCTGAGTTCCTTCTTCCAAATTGGAATTGGGAGAAAGTGGGCGATTTGACCCTTTCCTTGTTCAGCGACTGCTCAGCCTTGAGTCTCATTTCTCTTTCCATTCAACTTCTAGTGACAATATTGCTGTCACCCAGAACTAACTTGTCGTGATGGATCAGAGGGACTCACCTTGCCTCTTACCAATGCAGAAGCATAATGGACTAATTGCTCAGGTCTGTTTTAGTTCCTTGCTGTGGCCGGGATGATGAACTGCTCCAGATGTTGCAGCTACTCAATGCAATATATCTTCAGAATAAATGTCTCTATCTCCTGAGCCAATCTGACACCAGGAAAAGACAGCCTACCTTCTTCCAAAAATAGAAGCCTAGGAAAGAACCTTGATTCTCTCTAACACCTTCTCTGGGTCCTGTCAAAGTGTTTGGTAGGAACTGAGAGGAGCTACAAAAAATGGATGTGAAGGGATAAAAATGAAAAACAAAATAAAATAAAACAAAATATTAATATAATCTGATGTGATATATATGATATAATAATATGATATGATATGATATGAAATATAATGCAATGTAATACAATGCAATGCAATGCAATACAATATAATTAATAATATAGTATAATTAATATAACATAATATAATATAATATAATATAATATAATATTTTGTCAAAAAATCTTCCTCTCCTTTCATCCTCATGTGATAGAAAATACTTAGGATATTTTTAAAATTTCAAAGCATCACATTGAAAAAAATCTGAGCAATATAGACTTTGGTAGGTAGGTTGCTTAAGCATGTCATTCTTGCCATTAAGTGAATCACATGGGCATTAAGGAAATCCAGACTGTTCAATGGGCTTTCCCCATTTTTTGGGCCAGAAATCAGAAAAACAAACACACACCCGAGCATGAATTGTGACCATGTGATTGTAGGATGCTACAACCAGTTGTAAATAAGAGCTGGTTACCAAGCACCCAATTGTGATTGTGACCGTGTGTGTGTGTGTGTGTGTGTGTGTGTGTGTGTGTGTGCAACAGTTGTAATTTCAGGGATAAATCATTAAGTAGTTCAGATGGAACCCTCCTTCCTTTTCTCCCAAATGGGGGTTGCCTCCCAAAATCTCCCTGTCCTATCCAAGGTAAACTCTTCCACTTCCTTCCATGTCTCATCCCCACATCTTTAAGCTGTAAAGGAACATCTTTAAACTTTAGGGAAGAATGGATCTCTAAGCTTTAAAGAAATCTTTCACCTTTAAGAGACAATGGATGGAAGCTCATCAAGGAGAGAAGCAACCTGGAATTAAGGAGAAACTTCCTAACAGGGAGGACGATTAACAAGCTTGTCACCAGAGGTTGTGGGTGCTTCATCACTAGAGGCCTTTAAGAACAGACTGGACAGTCAACTTCTCTGAAATGCTGTAGGGTCTCCTGCTTGAGCAGGGGGCTGGGCTAGAAGACCTCCAATCTCCCTTCCAACTCTGTTGTTCTGTTCTGTTCTTTACCCATCTACCTCTGCTTTTCCTCATAGCTTTCACCAGCCCTGGTAAGTACTATATATTTTTGCAAGTGGTAGTGAAAGCAGTGCAATGGGCCGGAGAAACAAGAATAGCAGAACAACAGAGCTGGAAGGGATCTTGGAGATCTTCTAGTTCAACCACCTGCTGAAGCAGAAGTCCCTATATTATTCCAGACAAATGACTGTCTGGTCTCTTCTTAAAAGCCTCCAATAATGGAGCAGCCACAACTTCTTAAGGCAAGACATTCCATCAGTTATGGTAATTTCTCTAACGGTCAGGAAGTTTCTCTTTAGTTCTAGGTTGCATCTCTCTTTGTTCAGTGGAACAAAAGGTGAAATAAAACAAGGTGAAACGTAAAGGACCAGAGAAATTAACAGAACAACAGAACAACAGAGTTGGAAGGGTGGCACATGGAGACATATCTGTCAGCATGTGCATGTGTGCATCAGCTCCAGTGCACATGTGCACACCGGCCAGCTGATTTTTGGTCTTCCAGAGGGCCGGGGGAGGCCATTCCTGCTCTCCCCAGGCTTTAGGAAAGCCTCTGGCGACTGGGGAGGGCGAAAAATGGGCCCAGTGGGCCAGTGGTGGGTTCCAGATCCTGTCGCAACTGGTACGCTGCGATGGGGCCCAGCCTCCACCACATGCACGTATGCTGAGTGCGCATATTCACCACAACCCTGCGATGCTCCAGCTGCTAGGTGAAGCGTTGCGCAGGCACCATACGCTATGTGTGCAAATGGCCCAGTTGGGTCAGATACAGGTAAGGAGGGCGGGC